>JAVKLF010000002.1:4518573-4531890 GCA_034783495.1 Millerichthys robustus
TCTCTCACTCACACCTAGGGACAATTTAGAGTTACCAATTAGCCCAACAGTCATGTTTTTGGTCTGTGGGAGGAAACTGGAGTACCCAGAGAAAACCCATGCATGCACGGAGAGAACATGCAAACTCTACCCAGAAAGTTCCCAGGCTGAGATTCTATCGCGTGACCTACTAGCTGAGAGGCAACACTGAGCCACTGTGCCACCCCATTTTATAATATTTAGATGTTTTTGCTAATAAACCCTTCAGTAGTTAATGGCAAAGTTTAAAAAACAAAAAAGATCTTAAGCCAGTCAGCACACAGATTATATGCTTCCAACGCACCTAATTTTAGCATAAAATCTTTAGAACTGACGAGTTACAGTCATTCTTCTGGTCGCTAATATTCCTTTGCATCTTGAATTGGGTTGACTCCAAAGGTTGTGGATGTTAATCCATTGCCTACTTTAAAGAGGTTTGTTTAAATCTGTTCTGTGAATAATAAGATATTTTGCTAAAAGCACAAAAGAACACACACAGACACCAACAAAAACATAATCGCAGACTATAAATTCTAATAACAGAGTATCTGACTGATATAGTTTTTCTACTAGAAAAATGTGTGCTGACTCAGCATCGCTTTCAGACAAACAAACATGCGCACCTGCAGCAGCTCATCCCGAGAGATTTTGTCATCTCTGTCCAGGTCATAAAGACGGAAAGCAACTATGAGAAAAGAAAAAAAAACTCATGAGAGACACAAGAAGTCGACATTATGAAAGCAGAAGAACGATCCGTGTCAGAGGTTTCACCCTGACATGTTCTAAGACGGAGCTCTGGACTTACAGAGCAGCTTGTTGGACCTGCTGTTCAGGGGCTCAGGAGTAGGGGGGTTCTTGTTCTTCTCGTTGTCCTCAATAGGTCTAAAGTGAGCCAAAGTGCGCATAAAGCCTCTGAAATTCACCTGGTCCTCCCTTAAAACAAACAAAACACAGTTCTGAATAAAGACAAAGGCGTTTTCTTTGGGCAGGTCAGATGACATTTTTCCTCAGAATAAAACACGATGGACACAGAAAACAAAAATCTCAACACCACCAAAGGTCAAACCAGGAGACACAGGAACATATGTGAAATTATGAAACACTGGAATTCACACTAGTTTCCATCTACTGGGGAGAAAAGTGAACTCTTCATGCCAACAAGCACCAGGTCACAACATCTCAGTGTTCTAGGAATCCATTCTGTTCAGTTTTTTATTGACATCAACTCACATCAATGATCATTCCACTGTACAAAAATATCCACAAAAATGAAATGGCTATTAAGGCCCTGTCACACTATAATGACTTAGACAATTTAAGCCTATGTATGTGCTAAAAACTGTTCTAATCTGATGTCATGTGATCGCTGCACTCTGCTCCAACATGCTGTGCTCCTTCGCTTTTACATAACTTATACAAACTTATCACAAGAACCAGTCCAGAGGACCCGACTCAACCTTGTTCAACTTTTCTACCTTGATTATTGAGATGCATCCGGACAAAAAAACATTTAAGTAATTTTGTTTCAAATTGGACTTTAAAGCAAATGAGAATATATATTTTTTTGAGAACCAAACTTCATTCATCAGCTTGTAACCGCTAACGTTTCAGGGAGGTAATCCCTGACCTGAATAGCAGCTCGCATACCCTGTGCTAAATGTTTAAGGACTTAAGAATTTTTAAAAGATCTTTCGAAGTGAATGCAAGTGAATACAGATACCTGCAGACTCGCCTTCTTTAGATGGACTGTGAGCAGAAATGAAAACCAAAACTCTCTTGTAGATCAATCTGTTAAAGTGATGGCATTCATATCTTCTGTCATTCATATATTTATGATATATTTGGTGTGTGTCTGAATAGTTGAGGCGTGAATCTGATTCTGATCAGATCTCCCAAACGGAACTTTTGACAATGTGTGTGAAAATCAGAGGAGCCTACTTTGAGTTAAATCTTCGTCTTTTTTTAGAAACACCTGCTGCTGAGACTGTTGAGACAGGAAGCTCATGCTCAGAAATCATTCTGTTTCCTGCCGTAAACTCTTTGACCTCAGAGACCTGTTTGTTTTATTTTTAGAGATTTTATCAAATCGTTTGTGTCCAAAGGTCTAGATTTGTGTTTTTCTCGTGACAGCTTTGCTGAGTCAAATTTGAAGTTCGCTTTACTTTTGTCTCCATCATTCACTCTGAAATCCCTCTTTGTGACCGACAGCGCTCCTCTCCAGGAGAACAGTGCAGATGGTGAATCAGCAGCTGTTTAAAGCTTTTTAAATGCACGGGTTGTGAGGTGAGAAACAAACTCACAGCTTCGGTTAGTGTGGTTGTTATAAATATGTTTTATTAAATGTGTCTGTTTGGTAACGGTTTTGTAAAATAGGCAATCTAAAAAATGCACTGATCACCAAGACGAGTGATATCTTTTATGTCTTGGTTATTTTAAATTTTACATTTAGAGTTTTACTGAACTTTTAATTGTTTTCTCCCTTTAGTTCAGTTTAACTGCCTAGTTTACAATTTGACTCATGATTTTCTACGATTTCTCTTGGAATAATAAGTTTAATAAGATGCTATATATTGTCATTTTTTACAATAAAATAAATTTTACTAAAACACTGTGGCTGATATCTGAACAAATAAATGATGGAGATAGTTGTTATAAGTAATAAAAAATATGTGACACCACAGAAATCCAGCCCGCTGCAGGCCTGAAACAAGATTTTGCTGCGGGAATTAGATGAGGGGGAAGATTTAAGTGAATTATAGTGGTTTTATGGTTTTGATTTGAATTGTATTCAGGAAAGGGAAATTACCCAACAAAAACAAAGTGAAAATAACCTGTTGCATTAACATGGAATTAATGGAGTTCAATCAGCAAAGATTAATGTTCTTACAATTTTCCAACTTTACAGCCTGTTTCTACCAAAAATGTAAAAAGTTCAGAAAAGGCTGAAAACTCACCCCTCAGGAAAGAAGGCGTTGATGATTCTGTCTCCCAAAGGATTGATGGCCAGCTCAGGGATTCTCTGGAAATCTTCTCGACTACAGACATCAGGAAAAAGTAAATGTAAAAAAAGTTCTCATGTCTATAAAAAGCACCACTCCGACCCATCGTCAGCAGCATAAACTCTGTGACAGAATTTATCGTTAAACATTTCGCTGGCATTTTAGCGCCTCTCATTAGAAACGCCACATCACATAGGATCGCTTTGCAGACAGACAACAACTGAAGCTTTAGGAGAAAGCCTGGTATCATTTGATGTCACTTCACATTAGAAGCAGTTGAATCTGTTAGAAAACAAGCAGCTTTACCTCAGACCCGACCTGTCTTAGGTGCGGGTGATGTGATATAAACATGTCATTTCAGTCGATTGTTAATTATTGATTAGGTTTTTTTTACCTATTTGTAATAAGGACCAGGAGAAAAAAGGCTGATTAATACTGCCAAACTGATGACGTGACCTTAACTCTTATATCCACAATGTCCTCTTGTGTTGTGTCACTCATTTTCTCCTTTCACTCCACGTCTTTCTGTTTTTATTTTGAAGCAGTTACACAAACAGATTTATAGTTGTGAGTCAGACTCCTTAGTGTTGTGGAGGAAGTGGGAAAAGAAGCCCCAGATTCTTTCGAGGGAACAACAACGAGCCACTGGCTCAGATTTGTGCACAATACTGGGGTGTGTCCATCAATCTGAACATTGATATGACTGATGGCTGGATCCATATTTTATTTTGTTTCTCTCCTCTACTCTGCTCTTGTTCTAAAAGCAAAAAAAAGGGGACACATTTTTTTAAATTTGGTTTCAAATTACTTTAGCTTCTAAAGAAGAAAATGAATATAGGAGAACAACTGTCAAATATTGATTATTATAGATATTAGAATCTGTGTGAAATATTTCAAGAAGCTATTTTTCTCTCTTTTTCTTACTTTTCAGTAAAATAAATTAATTTGAGAGGCTGGTGAATGATAAATGGTCTAAATTTATATAGCATTTTATTAAGTTCCTACAAACTTCAAAGTGCTTCACACTACAGCCATTCACCCATTCAAACACTGATAGTGGTGAGCTACATTGTAGCCACAGCTGCCCTGGGGCAGACTGACGGAGGCGAGGCTGCCATGCATCGGCACCACTGGACCCTCTGACCACCACCGGCAGGCAAGGTGGGTGAAGTGTCTTGCCCAAGGACACAACGACTGGGACAAGACGCAGCAGGTGTTCGTGCAGGGTGACTCCTCCGTTTCCTGACGCCCAGGCTGGTGAAAATGTCACCAGGCCGGTTACGGACACATTTCAAGGTTAATTACCAGCCCTGTTAGCGGTGGGAAAATCAGAGGTTGGGGCTGTGTTTTGGCTGTCCACATGAAAATTCAATGATGTGGATTAAAAATAATAGTTACAAAATTCCCGACTATGGAACTCAGTAAAAAAAATAAATTATATATATATATATATATAAAAAATTTATGGGCTTCTAAAAAGGTGCTTCAGTGAAGACACGTGACCGAATCCATATAATATCATAAAGATGATTCCTATGTGGACTGGGCCTAACCCCAACTAAACACAGAAGAACGCAGCGTATCGTCGTCGCCAGAGAGCCTGAAGTCTTGATTGATTGGCATGATTGGGATGTTGGTGCACTTTCGGAAATCACAAAAAAATCTATGTTTGCTAGCTACATTAGCAACAACAAAACAGGGTGTTTAAATTAATTTCTAATTCATAAAAAATAATGTAAAATGGGTGAATGTGTCAGTTTTCTGATACAAGGTAAATATGTACACAAAAAACAGACAAAACCAAATGGTTTCTTTGATAAATTCAAACTTCATTTCTGTTTTATCTACAAAATAAATGTTTTCATAAACTTTTATTTAGCGACCTCTCCGTCTGTCTAGGTGTAAATGTCACACAAGGGTCTCCTTCAGCGTGTTCCACACGTCATACCTGACTTGTCAGTAAAATCTCACTGTTGTGGCAACAAACGAACAATAAAACAGCAATAAAAATGTGACTGAAGGCTCAGGTGGAACTAAAAGCTTGTTAGGTGTAAACACAACATTAGAACAAGACTTAATCCAACAAAATCATACAAACATTTCTCTGACCTTGGAAGGACTGACCTGTAAATGACTTCAAAGCCAAACCAAAGTTTAAACTAAACTTTTATTTGCTTAATCATTACCTAGCAATCACCTGTTACTTATTGTAGAGCTGGAAATTAACCACATTCATGACTCACTAAGGTCTGAAATGAATTTCCCTGAAAACAAGATGGAGACAGGTTTTCGTAATCCTCAGGTAAAATGTAAAACACCAAGTAATAAATCTTCTTTCTCCAACATTTTCTCTTGTAAATCTGAAGAAAGAGTTTATTAAACCTAAATGCTGGTGGAGATTCTTAGGAATCTACGACATGCCAAAAAACTTTAAAGGAAAAACAAAATAGGACTTGTTCTCTGCAGTCGGAAACATCCCACCTCAAATCCAGGGAGCTTTCTCAATTCTAAACGGTTTGTAAAACTCAGGCAAAGAAACACCGTAACTACTCTCTATTGTGAGAAGCGTGTAACTTAATCTGCATGTGAACTTAGGTTACATAACGGAGTTTCACATAAAGTTGATTAAACTGACACACCAATCGGTCTTAATATTTTAGTGTGAATACTCTCTTTATTATTCTGCAATACACTACAGTATTACTGTTTTTAATTACCTGCCACACCAAGGTGAAGACAGTTTGATGGTCTGTTAACAGAATATCTTACAAACCACTGAGTGGATTGTAGTACACTTTTTAAAAAGTTATCACTATCTGTCCCCTACAACTAAAGACGCTTTGGAAATTAATCCTTTTCCAGATAGACGAGCAGCTAATCAATAAAGACAAAGATGGCCATTTTACAGAAATTGAGCTAAACATGTGATGTGTGGTGGTAGCTGACAGTCATTCACACAGTCCACACACACTTCACAGAGTGTGTGGAGATCATGTGAAATAGTTCTTGTTTTTGGGTACCATCGAAAATCTAAAACTGGAAATATATTTCCCTTTGAAAGCATTCACAAAACTGTAAAAGATCATTTTAATTACTGCTTAACATCAAGCCTGTCACAAATAATGCTAAACTATAAAACTAACTATCTATATTTGAATTTATTTCTTCCAAAACCCCTGAAAGCACAGCATCTGATCTGGTTGGAGTAGATCCGCCCAGGTGTTTGTTACCTGAGGGTTCCGTTTTCTCCTTTATCCAGGCTGGTGAAGCGGCTGTACAGTCGGGTGATCTGGCTGTGAGAAACTGGGGGGGAGACAAACAAAAAAGGCCCAAAACTTGATAACCAGGACACCAAAAACTACAAGACACACACTTGTCTCAGACAATCCCGCACAGGAAATTTGATTGCTGCACAGGACAGAACAAACAAAGTTGTTTAAAACACCTTTAGCTGAAATGACATGATTGGCATGATCATCATATGATTTTGTTTTCAACTTGATATGATTTTGTTTTCAACTTACAGCCGGTTTCCTTCTTGATTTCTTCGATTTCTTCTTCTCGGAGTAACGTAGATGCTCTTGATCCCATAGCGAAGTATTAACGAGTTGACCAGGACGTCTTCTTGCACAACCGGGACCAGGGAAGAATCTCGACGTGAACCGATACAAAACCTTAGCGATATAGCTAACCGTGAGCTAAAGGTCTCCTCTGTTGTGACCAACAGACGTGAGACGTTCGGTCCAAACTGTTTCTAAGTTGACTCTGCTGACACTGCGCCACTTGTCCTACGCTTTCTGCTGAAGCTTTCATGCAGTTTGTCGTGATTTCACAACATGAAGACGAGTTTCGACCAGGTCTTTTTCCTGTCTTTAAAAGTGGGCGGAGTCAACGTGGCCGCCTCCCAAATGAGGGCCTCATTAGAGTTAGATAGCATCGGTTTTTGCCTGAAAAATAAATGTATAAATAAAACAATGTTAGCGAATTATTATTATTATTATTATTATTATTATTATTATTATTATTATTATTATTATTATTATTATTATTATCCGATTACAGAAGGAAAACGTCAAATGATGTTTTTACATTATGACAAAAAGCAATCATCGTTCACATTACACGTAAAAAGCAGTTTATCTTAGACATACATTATATAAAATATGTAGATGATACATTTTCCAAAACATAGCTACCTTGCAATTTTTATGCAACATTATTTTGGATCGCCGTTAGAACGAACATTGGCGGCGCAGGGCGAGATTTCTGGCAGCCATTTTGTTAGGTGCTACGAGCATCACTCTGTACTGTTTACATGTAAAAGTCACACCTTGTTAACACATTGTGTGTGCTCTTTGCTGCGCTATCAGCCCGAAAACACATATAAATGGTCTTAATTTTACTAAAACAATAACATATTTTGCATATTGTTAAAATAGCTACTGTTTCTTCACCAATCTGTTTCGGCAATATCTGCCTTTTTTATAAGTTGCTCATTGATGTATCATTTGTAGCTGAAGATTTTTCCTTGTTGAAGCAGAGCAATTTTGCGTTTTCTGTCGCTAAGTGAGTGATTGGGGAATATAAGTGACTTGCCTCTTTGATTCTCAATTGTTCTGGTATGACTAGCCTCAATATTTTTTTTTTTTACGTTAGTGTTATTGCTCTGCAGAAATGCGATTACCTGTTCCTCAGTTGTCTCTTCATGTTCCGACTCTGCCTTGCCTCTCACAGCCTGCAGGTAGTTCGGTGTTTGCCAGTGCTGTGATCATAAAGTTGTTCATTCTTGAATACTGCACCGTTCTGTTTTCCACTACTCAAATCTTTTCTTCTTCCATACTTAGTATTTTCATCTGCTTGATTTCATTCAGTAGTTCAGTTATGACTGATTGTTGTTTTGTTAGTGTCCCCAGCTCATCAGACATTATGTTCATAGCTTCTTTTAAATCTTCCATATCCTTCTGTAGTGCTTTTATAGCCACCTTGACACATTCCAAGTGTGAAACTCCAAAAGACTAGGCCACCAAGCCCTGCTGTTGCCACAGTCACTTCACCAGACTACAAGCTCCTTGAGTCAAGGCTCTAAACCAAGTCCTCTCTGGCATCCCAATCCCTTCACTATCCGCCGTACTCCATGGAGCCTGGCTCCCACAGTCGACACAGCTTCCCTGCCCTCTGTCACATGTGGGACACGATGTCATATGTTTTGGCAGTTACAGAGAGGTACAGACACTCAGAGACAAAAATCAAAAGGTACATGACTTTATTTACAGGTGCTGGGTTGGAGGGAATGCTGGATATGTAAGGGGAGGAAGGTCCAAAGGTTATTTCAGGTAAGGAACGACAGGATCTTGAGTAAGGTGTGGAGGCTTGTGTGAAATAGAAGCGTCCAGGGCTCAGAGAAGGAGATCAGGTAAGTTCCCAGGATTTGAGGAGTGTAGGTAGGTGTCCAGGTGAGTGTTCCTTTTAGGTGAAGCCGAGCAGCTGGTGAGCAGTATAAAAGTGAGGTAGCAGCAGGTGAATGTGGCACAAACAGGTGATACCTTCCAGGTGACAAAATTTTCCTGGTTGGGATCACAGAGGTGAGTTAATATAAAAATTAGAAAGCACAAGATAAGTATGCCAACGACAGGTGTTGAGCACCTGACCATTGCTGCAAACTTTTTTAGCGTATGCACCATGCTATGGCCCCCCAAACAACATTAGCTTCCGGCTGGGGACTTCCACTCCCATTGCAAACCCACAAACCTTGCTACAAAATATGTAAAGAAACTTTTGGAATGTGTTTTCCTCACTTTTATTCACTATTCCACAATTTTCACATTTGTTTAGCATAAGAATTTTACGAACTTACATGTTTTAAACACTTTACTATATTCCCAATGAAAAAACAACTTTTCAACAAACTGATCAGAACATCTGTCCATCCTTCCATCCATCTGTTATCTTAACCCGTTTCTTCCTTTCAGGGTCACTGGTACCCATAGCCTATCCAGCAGTCACTGTGCGAGGGGTGGGGTGCACCCTGGACAGGTCGCAAGTCCATCACAGATTTCAATATATTATTATAAATTATATTCTAAAAATAATGATTGAAAAACAGATACAATTTTATGATAAGGATTTAAAACATTTATTAGATTAAATTTTTTGACTTTTGCATTTTGTTTTCATCTTCCCTCCAGCTTTATGATGTCCCCTAGCGCCCCCTGGCGGCCCCCAGTTTGAAAAACACTGCTGGACATCAGATTCACCTGTAAAACATCAAGTCACGTTCTTTTGGTTTTGGAATTAATTTCTATTCCTGGATTAAGACGCTATACAGTTCACCTAGCACACGATTCAGGCCACCTCTAGCTTTAACCTTCTTCAAGGCACAAGACAAGGATGCCCACTGTCTCTCTCACTTTCTGCCTTATTTATTGAACCACTCGCAGCAGCCATCAGACAAGATAAATACATCAAAGGTTTTCAGATATTAAACACACATCATAAGATAAATCTGTATGCTGACAATGTATTACTTTTTCTACAGAATACACAAACATGTTTATCAAGAATTATTGCGCTCATAGATACATCTTCTTTAATCACTGAATATTCTAATAACTGGAAGAAATCTGTAGTGTTACCCTTAAACTGTAAGTTTGTAAGCACTGTTCCACCTCCACTTCAAATGGGAAATGTTAAATACCTCGGTATAAATATTTCAGCTAAGTTACCTGAACTAATAAGTTTGAACCACAATCCAGTTCTCAAAACAATAGAAGACAACCTCACACGTTGGAAATCACTGATGGGAAGAATCTCAACAATAAAAATGGTAATCCTTCCAAAAATAAACTATATATTCTCAATGATTCCAAATAAACCTTCACAAACCTGAAATGGATTTGGCAACACAAACAAGATGAAGGCTGGTTAGATATTGAAAGAAGTTTCTGTAAAGAAATTCATATCTCTGATCTTCCATTTATCAGTCCCTCTATTAAATACCACACTTATTTCTAAAATATAAATATCAGCACATCTTTGTCAGCCTGGTGGGAATTTCTGAAAATGCAATGGACCGGAGGGGCTGGGGATGGGCCTTCTGGGTGTACGGTAGGGTTGACGCTCTCTGACGTCGGGCAAAAATAAAATAATTTATCACACCTGCTAAAGTCTATTCTCCATTTAATATTTGTAATATTAAAAAACATGATAACAGTAACCATGTTGGTATTTCAAATTTTATTGTCACTGTTCTGTGTTACAGCAGTTCTTTAGGCTCAAGAAACATTCATTATTTATTGGTAAATTCTTTACATCCCAAACACTCATGGCTAGCATTCAACACCACAGAATAAAGCTCATAGGAATTCTAAGTTATAATTAAGCAGAAGCAGTACATCATCAACAAACTCTTCACATTGACAGCAAAACTCATCATCAGGTGAGTATAAAACATTCTCAGTAAAATCAAAAAATAAGTTCAAAACATGTCATAGTGTGTTCATAAAACGTCATTTTAACATCAAATTGATTCCTAAGCAGTGCAAAGAGAAACTTGGTTTATTCTGGGCTCTCCAACGTGAAATAAACAATTTGGTTTGAGACATTCATGGCTCAGTTGGACTGCTTTAGTTTATCATGGAACACACAGAGTCCATGGCCAGCTGGATGCTATGGAGAGAAAGCAAACCAAAGTTATAAACAATAAACAAACTGTAGCCCAACAGCCCAGAGTAAATGTTTCACTGAGCTTTGTATAAAATGAGCAACGATCAAACAGAATCAAAGCAGCAAAATTAGTTTGTTCATCTTAAAGCGATAGCCACAATTTTTTTTTAAAGACATAAAGAAAAAAACATTTGAAAAATGTTTTATTATATTAGTACAGAAAGTTTTGCTTTAAGAGCGTGTAGATATCTGGAAACACGCTTAATGTTTAAATTCAGGGCGAAAGCATATCACCTGAGTTTTAGAATAAAAGATTCAAAAGTTTGTTTGAATTCAGTAAAACACTGGGTAATGAAAATATTACTTTGTGAGTTCCTTTCACACTAACTAAAATAAACATAAAATAAACTTAACTTCAAAAAAGTTAAAATCAGTGAGAACTACATACATTCAGAATATAGAAAAATAAATAGTTGAGGAATACTGTAACAATTCCAGAATGTGCAAATATTAATTATATTGCGTAAAAGTGAGGTATGGGCAAATGTTAGGTTGTCACAGAGGCGAACAGATATGGTGTGATATAATATGTAAATGTCGAGGTAAGTTATTAGAGAACATTCAGACAGATGTCTCAAAAAAGAGACATGGACAATGGAGTGGGGGCGTGTTGAAACAGCCTTGTCATGTGTCTTTAATGGCAGACATGGTTTAGAATGTTGTTCCTCATCAGTAAGCTCACGTGAATAGAACTTCGGGACTATAGCCCTGAGGTTGCAGTGGTTGAAATCAAAGCAACAACCAACACAACATCCAAATGTGTGGGGACGTGTCTGTCGGTCATGTCACGCTGTAGATCTAGAGCTGTGGTCAGATTGACCCGTGGTGGGTGTAAACAGCACTGCACTCGCTCAGTAAATATAAGGGCCTGCACTTTAATGTCTGCACAACAGTGTTTCTCCACAACCTGAACTTCAACTCAGCCTCTGCTGCTGTTGATGTTAAAGCTAGGGGTGGTAATCCTGCACTTTTTTTACTGGGTACAATGGTCCTTCCATCTTGAGGGACATCATTTTTCTGAAAACATTATGTATTCAGAAAAAGGAATGAAAAAAAATCTGACTTCTATGAGAGCTGTAAAAACTCTGCCCGAGCCCTGCTATCGGAACTGAATGGCAGGGGTTGGTCAGAGTTTTGCTTCAGGAGGATTTTAAATATTGTCATGAAATATGTCACGTTGGTTCTCCTCTGCTCCACTGACTGCTGGTCAGATGCACATTCAAGTTTGGGGTGGGGGCGTGGCTTTCAATAGAGCAATAATGGGGAGAGGAGGGTTGGAGCTGCCACTTTCAAAATTTTGCTAGCAGTTTTACAACCCTAGCTTTAACACACACAAAGAAGCAGTAAAGTCTCAGTGGTGCATGGATTAGCTTTGTAGCTGGCAGAGTCTGTCACACTTGCAGTAAATCACATCACCCTCAGATCTCACGTTGTGATGTCCTGGTTTTCAGCTCGACCATTTTGTTTTAAAGAGAGGAGACGTTAGCTTACAGACGCTATGTATTGGTGGTCGAGTAGCTCTAGCCTTTAGTCCAACATGCAGCTATCCTGTCTAACCACTTCTTTGTCTTTGGTGTACTGAAAGATGGCTGCTCTACCACCTCGAGCTCGGTGACATTACAGCCAGACGGTTGGAGTTAGTGGGATCCAGACAGAACAGAACTACAGCCCATAAGGTCTAGACCAGGGCTATACAACTAAATTACTTGGGGGGTTACAGTTCCACAGTCAGCTCAGGAGCCGGACATCGGGGTAGGGGGTGGGTTGTTGTCTAATGATGGTGGGGGCAACACTGCATTATGTAAAGGAACAAGCAGTAGATTTTACTTTAATTTTTGCATTAATTCATTAGTTCAAAATTTAATATTGATTTAAAACCTATTTTTATATTTGAACTGGCAGACTTCTGTTCATGGGCCACCAGTTGAATAGCCCTGGTCTAGATTGTGCTTGTGAAACACGTTTCCAATGTCTGAAAGTGTTTCTCAGTGTATGTGATCCTTGAGTACAAGCAATGAGCTAAGAGCTATGCAGATTACATTCAAAGTAGGGTACATACAAACAAACACAGACACACGCAAATATCACAATGATGGTAAAAAAGTGACAGAAAGCAAAGAGGTTTGATAAAGAAGAAGTGGACCGTACCTCTGTGATGAGTATCCCCTCTCACATAGGTTCACCAGAGCGTACAGATGTCTCAGGGCGTATTCATACTGAAACAAAACAGAATGTCACATCAGAAACATCCTGACAGTCTGACAGACATGCTAAATATAATTATCACATTTTCTGTTTCATATTGGCACCTGAAATGTCAAAAAGTCCTAGAATAAGAAGGACCAGTTTCTGAACCAAGTGTTACAGCTGCATAAGTGTACTGGGAAAATACTAAGCTTAAATTCTGCAACATATCGTATTTCCCCAAAACAATTGGGTGATTCATTTAGAGCTAATTCAAAATATTGAAGATGTCACTTGTTTTTATTGAGGTGATTCAGGGTATACACACACACACACACACACACACACACACACACACACACACACACACACACACACACACACACACACACAC
>JAVKLF010000002.1:4536502-4552464 GCA_034783495.1 Millerichthys robustus
ACCTGACCCTAATCCTGACCTAAACTTAGTTCATACCTGAGCCCTAAACCCGAACCCCTGACCACAAATAGCGTTTCCCTTGTGTGGACAAGGCAATATGTCCTTACAAGTATAGTATAATGTGCAAAAATGATCACACAAGAATAGCAAAACATGCCCACATGCACACACACATTTTTTTTGTGTGACACACTCTAAATGTCAAGCATGCATGGGAGCCCATAACATAACAACAACAGCAAAAGGCGGTGTGGAGCAGCTGACACTAACACTACGAACTTCCTTAAACACCTGAAACACTCCTATAAACCGGAGTACAATAAAGGGCAGAAAATACATGCCTCCTTCATGTCAATCACTTAACACATTGAATGATCTTATTTTAGCAATACTATTTGTGCTTAATATTTTTTTAAAAACTAACTACAAAGTTGCTGTGCCGCTCATCATCAATATAAATCTGTTTGTTTAGTCCTGCGTCCTTCCCGTTTCTTATAATGCCTGGCTTCATGTCGGTAAAATGTTAAAGGTAATGGTAACCTGGTACCTGCTAGAACACAGCATGACAAACAGATCAAGTGTTTCCTCTTAAAAAGCAGAACTAGATAATAGTTTATACATCAAATATATTATGACAACAGTGTGACACCAAGAGTTTGTACATTTACATGTGGATCTGAGTGAAATGATCCGTCTGTGAAGCTCTACCTCAGGTTTGTTCCAGTTGAAGCAGTTGTGTTTGTAGTGCTTGACTGCGGCCTTGTAGCACTGATGCTGGAAGAGATTAGCTCTTTCATTGAGGACCTCCTCAGCCTTTAACTTGCTGCCAGTCACCTTCTCCACTATGAGGCGCATAGTGTCAGCCATCCTGTCCCTGATCTGAACAAACACAGAAATTCATCCAGAAATCACAAATCGTGCCGCTTTTGTGCACTTGAATTAATACATTTTTCACAGAAAAGCTGTAAAAGCCACTGGCACATGATTTGGACTGTAACTTTAGAAAACCTTGAGATGGTTGTTTATCTCTGTCAGCAGGGTCCTTGCAACTGTGATGTCATTGGTTGACATCAGTTTCCTTTTCATGATGGCCAGAGGAACGTCAGGGCTCGGGGTCAGATCCAAATTTCTGATTGGTGGTGGAGTCACCTGAGGAGCAGGTGGGCTGTATGCTTTGGGATCACCCTGAAATTGTATAATCTTCATGTGTGCCAAAGTCTGCAAATAACATAGGAAACAAAGAAAGGAAATGAACTTTTTTCCGTACCGTCACGGCTGTCAGGCAGTACAACATGTACAGACAAATGATGAAGTTTGCAATAAAAACAGTATGAAAAAAAAGAGAATTCTGTCTTCACCTTGTTCCCAAACTGCTGGACGTGGCTAGTGTTTGTTTCAGTCTTCACAATCTTGAACTGCTTCTGCAAAGTTTCTTTTGTCAGGTCCTCCTGAAAGCCCAACATCAGAAAATGAAATACCATGAGCAACAAATAATTTCCACAAACGGCTGCTACAAAGAAAAACACTATTTATTTTCCTAATTTCAAAGGAAAAATAATGATGCCATATTTATGTAAATGCTGACCATTCACGCAACTACAATTTTAGCCATTTATGAATCACAGCACTCAGCTCACAAACCTGTCAGTGTCAACAACTGTAATCCTTTTTTAACCTAACCTATGATTTGATAACAACAGACCTTATCAGAGTCCTCCATCCAGTTCACACTGTACAAGTCACCCAGGTAGGTATCTCTCTTCTCATCATAATAGCAGGCGTATGAGGACTCATGATCGTTGGCTGCAGTGGTGGCATACACTAAAACACACAGACGTTCTCATGGTAAGTTTTGAAACTAAGCCACAGAAATAGAGTTCTTTAAAAGCCTTGACCAATTTTTTTTTTTAAAGATAGACATTAAACTGTCAGTTAAAACCCAAATATAAAGGGGCTATATATTTGAATTTAAATGATCTAGGACACAAAGGAACCATTGCTTCTGACATAAAAAGGTATTTCAGGTAATAGAGGTGCCCCCTTAAATCAGAAACAATTGGTTACACTGATCATGGTTGAATACAGGTTAATACAGTAAAAAAAAAATACTCATTCAGTTTTATTATTAACTTCAAATAAATTTTGCCTGTTGGGTCATGTGCACAAATTAGACTATTATTGTTCTAGAAGTAATTAACATTTTGTTTAATTTTTATTTATTTTAGATTAATCAAAAGCTCATAGTCTGCAGTCTGTTATTGTCCTGGCAATGTAAACCACCTGTTTGATTCAGAAAAAATGTCAAAAAATTAAGGGAAAATTAATTTTAGCAAAAAGTAGATTAGCATTTTTTGGCTGAAAGCAGTGTGAACACAAACGTTTTGTAAAGAAACTGAAACTAAAACCAGAAAACTCCTATCTAAATCGAAAAAGTAGCAAAACACTGGCTAAAAGCAGAAAAAGGCTAGCTGAAAGTAGCAAGACAGTAGCAAAAAAATCAGCCAAAATTTGAAAGTAGCTTTATCTAAGGGAAAAATAATAAAATGTTTGCTATAATCTAAAAGTAACAAAAGACTTGAGGCTAAAAATAAAAAAAGAATAAAGCTAGCTAAAATAAGCAAAGTACTGGCGAAGAGCTACAAGGAGCAAAATAAATGATAAAACAGAGAAAGCATGTTAAGGCAGATTTTAAAAAAAATAAAAACAGTTAATATTTTGAAAAACTAGAAGTCATAAAAAACACCTGAATAAACTGAACATTTTGACACATGAAGGCCTAAAACAGCACAGTCTGCAGAAGTAGCTGAATTGTAAAAAACGTACATGAAAAATAGAAACCAGTAAACTGTGTGAATGCTGACTCAGCATTT
Source organism: Millerichthys robustus (assembly GCA_034783495.1). NCBI lineage: Eukaryota > Metazoa > Chordata > Actinopteri > Cyprinodontiformes > Rivulidae > Millerichthys > Millerichthys robustus. The sequence continues at coordinate 4,539,373 of JAVKLF010000002.1, forward strand.
ACTCAATTTTGTAAGTCTTGAGTTTTTGTGTTTGTGTAATAATTTTTTTGAAACATATTTTTATTACAAGTAGTTCTGATTTATCTGAACATTGTGAATGCTGAATCAGCATCAAGATTTAAAACTATTACTATTATTATTTTGAGTTTTTATTTTGAGACAGATTACAGTTAATCATATTTAATTTGGGGGTTTGAGTCTACAGTATTTCTCCCTTCAAAGTGGGACACAGCATAAAAAGTTAGAGAATTACTGAGTTAAATCAACCTTTGGTTAAAATATAATAGCCCTGACCCGTGTCCTCTGACAGTCATGCCCTGTTTGTCACATGATTGTATTCATAAACCATCACAACCCATAATGCTGAGCTCAGAGCTGGAAGGAACAAATAGTTTACAGATAAAGTGAAGATCAAAACCCACAGTAATAACCTCAGTCTAGTCTAGACTCTAAGAAAGGATATGAAACTAACCAAAATAACCAAAAAGTTTCCACAGAATATGTACCTTATTAAAAAGGAACTATCATTTAACTACCTGAGACTTCACTTACACTCAACCGAGTGACTAAAAAGTAAAATATAAAGAGATGCTAATGATTCATCACTTTCCCACATTTTTATTCATGTTCTGCTTATTTAAACTTTAAAAGTGGTTTCCAGAAATATAAAGGTCAACTTACCATCAACATTATCAGGCAGATTGGTCATCATTGACCCAGACTCACACGCTTCAATGTAGAACACCATCTGTGTGTGTGTGTGTGTGGTGAAGAGAGAAACAGACAAAAAATGTGTTACCATTCAATATTGCAGTGCAGCTCCATCATCACCTGACTAAACCTGAACCACTTAGCTTCTTACTGCTCACATTGTTTAATAAAAAACCTCTTTGTTGCCTCTCACCTTGTTGTACTTCTTATTTTGGTGCATATAGGTGATTGTTTCCTGGAGATCTTCAACATTAAGCTGCAAAAAGAGAATAGAAGTGTACTTTCTCTGCAACATCTACACATCTGTGTATAGTTGTATGCAGTGTTTTGTGTGCAGTCTCATAGAGACAAATTGAGACTTTGTAACACACGAGTTGAGTTTGTCTGTCCATCCATCCATCATCTTAACCCCCTTTTTCTGACACACAGTGACAAACAACCATTCACTCTCTCACTCACACCTAGGGACAATTTAGAGTTACCAATTAGCCTAACAGTCATGTTTTTGGACTGTGGGACGAAACCGGAGAAAACCCACGCATGCACTGAGAGAACATGCAAACTGTCCTTGGCCGGGATTTTATCTCACAACCTTCTTGCTGCGAGGCAACAGCTCTACCAACTGAGCCACCATGCTGCCCAGAAGTTGAGTTAATCCCCCAAATCCCTGGAATAAACTCAGTCTCTTTTTTAAAACTAGTTCAAAAGAAGGCCTAAGTCTCTGTATATCTAACTTAGATGTAAATAGTTTTGTGATGGCTAAAGTTGCTTCGTTGTGGCGGCCATCTTGAATGTGGACAACTCCAAAAAATAATGAGGTGATAATGACTCTCCAGCACTACTAGAAATACCAGTTGCTGAAAACAAAAAAAACTTTTGAGTTCTTTAAACAAATCTTTGTGACTCTTTGGCTTTAGTGACTCTGTGGCACTATGAGAACTGCACCAACATTGACTAGGCCACCTCTGAAGGTGAAAGGGCGATAATGTTTTTGCACTTGTCTCTGTGTTTGTTTGTGTGTAATTTTACAGATATTGAGCTAAAATTTGGTGTGGTCGTAGCAGGGAGGTATCCCTAAACATACAGTCTGAGCCCTAACACATCTGGCAAGCACCATTTGTTTCCCCTTTTACAAAATAGACAGTTTCGGTACCCAATTTAGTGTTTTCTGACTGGAAAAAAATGAGCAACTAAATAAACAAAAGCAGCTGACATCATTTCCATCTTTCACAGTACAATTTGCTTAAGTTCATTTGTTAATGTGTGACATAATTGCTCCCACTGAATTTAATCCACACAAACATTTCAAAGTTGAAATAATGGTAATTTTCTCCTCTCAAATCACAAGTAAAATAAATCCTTACTTCATCATTAGGAAAGGCCAGTATTCCTGGTGCTCCATGATCAGTGAAGTACACAAACACATGATCTTTGGGACCACTGCCAAAATAAAGAAAAATGATAGGTTAGGAGGAAACAAACCAAACTGAACCTGATTAACAAGATGCATCTGTTTTGCTGAAACCGTCTTCTTGAGACATTAATTCATCTTTGTCTTGTTTATTACCGGTACTTGCCTTTTCAGTACCTTTCCACTACCACCTTTGACACTTGCAGAATCTCCTTTCAGAACTGCCAAGAAGTTCTGAGGGGTCACATCCTGTAGAAACATTAACAAGCAGTCAGAAAGTGATCCTCCTCTAAAATAACTGGTTAAATACACCTTATTAACAGCTGGAGTTTGACGTTTTAAACAAATATTTCTCTTGAAATACGCACATCCTTGGTATAGTCTTTAGGTACTCCGCTGTACACATCTGAACCATTTGGCTGGTTGATTATTATACCAGGGGTGGGGTTTCTGAAAACAAAAACGTGATTCAGATTCATAAAGGGAAGTGTAAATGGCTTACAAAATACTTTGATCATCTGACAAGGAAACAGATGCTTGATGACTCAGCTGCAGATGACAAAGTAAAACACATCAGTTTATTTCCCCCTTCAGTGGCAGAACTGCTTTCTGTAACTCCAAGTGTCCAAAAGGGGATCTAAGATGAGTAATCTGTCATCGCCACAAAGTTTTCTTTCCCAGCATAAAAATAATCAAACCTGAACAAAAGAAACGTAGCAATGACTAAGATTAGCAAGAACTAGAGAAACTACATTTTCTTCAAAAAGACAAGAGTGACAGCTGAGTGCTGAAAGTTTGCTAAAAAGATGAAAAACGCTAAATGAAACATAAACAAAAATAAAAAAAGAATAAAAGCTAATAAATAGCTAATAGTAACAATAAAATGTTGCCTAAATGTGGCAAAAACACTAGCTAAAAGCTAAAACACAAACTAGTTAGATAAAAGAAAGTAGATTAATGGGTAAAAGCAATAAAAGGCTAATTAGAAACTAAATGTAGCAATGAGCTAAAAGTAGCTGAAGACTACCTCAAGTCTAACAGCAGGGGAACAACTGGTAACAACTAAAAGTAGTAGAAAATATGCAGAGGTAAGCTTCCATGATTTATGTGAAGCCACTGTTTTACATTTTCATGGAGCAAACAGCTGTGCTCTTATTTGCAAAAATAGTTATTTATTAACCTCAGATCTGGGCTTCCTTGCATGAGAACAATCAACAGGAGCAGAATAAATACACGCATTTTTAATACTGTACTGGTTCAAATACCAAAGCTAATTTTTATGTGTCACTAAGTGTTCAGACACAGTCACTGCAAAAAAAACCAGAACATTGTTAATAGTGTAGGAATAAGTTTGAATAATAAATAGAACATGTGACAAAAAACAAACAGAAGAATTGTTGGTAACTAACTGTTAGGGTTTTAGGATATAGAAGTTGTTAGTTCATTAAACTACGACGATTCAACACATTAGCTGTCGCTGTGCAGCAAACAAAGCCGGTAATGACAAGACAACTGAGAAATATTTATAAAATTATAGAGCTGTAACCACTCTAACGTCCCTGTGATCACCTTTACAGGAACACAGCTGTTTGCTGTCAGAAACAAAAGATACTCAACTGAGAATCATACAAAGAATAATCACCAACTAACTTTATAATGGAATCATCTGCATTCAAGAAGCTTTGAAGGAATCATTAGAAACGTTTCTGAAGTTTACTGAATTGTATTCAGTTTTGTGCTTGCTAATGTTGGTGAGCGGTGGTCAATTTGAATGAGATAGACTCCTAAAGGTGATCAACTATAGAAGTACATCTAATTATCACTTCCTGACAGTTTCATTAATATTTACCCAGTGATTGATGCAATATTTTGCTAAAAGACAGACAGAGGTGACTACCAACACGTATTACCACTTAACATTCAGAATATGTGTTGGGGACAAATCCCTCCCACTACCATAGCAAATTTTAGATCAATATCCATAAAATTGATCTGTTTTATTCTCAAAGTCCGTTAGTTGTGGCAGCCATTTTTAACTGGTTTGATTCCAAAAGTTCATAAGTTAAGATTTTGAAGATTCTGAGAGTTTATTTAAAAATTGTCTAATAGCTTGTGAGATATTTTGCTAACAGACAGGTGCAAAAATAAAATAAAACCTAAAAATGGGTACAAAAGTTCTAAATAATTTCTATCAGTCTACATATCAGTTTAAATGCAAGGAGAAATTAAAGCAGTGATCATTAAAATATATAGTGTAACCTATTTTTGAGGTTTTTTAGATAAGAGGCTGGTTTATACATGTTGTTCTCTTTATAAGGAAAATGATGAAAAACATTGTAATAAACAGTTTTAATAATTAATGAAGCTTTAAGCTAAACATGCCTACATGAGACATTTCTACATAAAAATAATAGTTGGTATAATTGGAGATGTTTCTGAAATTTTTCAGGAAAATAATGAAGATAAAAACTGACTCACTCCTCATTATGTGCCAAGTCATCATACATCATAACAATTATCTGCTCATCTGGGATGCCATTGCGGTGTACAATCTGATAAGCATGGCAGACATCGGCCTGTGAGAGGAAACAACAAGAGTCAAGTCACATCATTACAGCAACACTGGAAAGGCTTTCATAAGAGAAGGTCCAGCATTCCTTGTGAGAATGCATATTGCCCGCTGCTCTCCTTGCCTGACCTTTAGACTGAGATCATGTCTAAACAATAATAAACATTTTAAAAATAAAAACAGTAATATATAAAACAAGATTAAAGACACATACTCATCCATACACATTGCATATAAGCATGGTTGAAGTTAACCAATCAGTAAAGGCAGGGAGTAGTCGTAGTAGCCAATTAGAGGCGGAGTAGCGTGGGTCGTGGCTTTACCTGCGTAGGGAGAAAATGAGTAATTTGGCTCGCAGATACTGCTGAATGGTGCGCATCAGGGGGGGATTTAGAAGTGGATATACGCAATGCTGACTTCAAAAAAGTGGGTATATGATGTATACCCGCGTATACCCTGGACTACACCACTGCATTTAAGTATATAAATATTTACAAAAAGGGATTCCAGGTTATTTCAAATGACTCAGCCTTCCCAGCCAAGTCAGCCTGACTTTCTCTAGTTTAAAAAAGGATTTGAAATGTTAAAAATATATAGACCATTCTTTTTATTGAAGTCAGAGGTTGCAGACGAGTAACGAAGAGGTGGGAATTCTGGAGATGAGCTACAGACATAACGTTTAACTTTAAAGGTACCAGAAAAAGTTACCTTTAGGGAGCGGATTTTTATTTCTGTCAGACTAGATGGTGTAGCCTGGCTGGGTGGTTTTGTGTTCCAAATAAAATCAAGAATAACAGTATTAACCTTGTGGAAAAAGGTTAAAGACACTGAAATACACTGAAAAAGATATAAGATGTGTGAGAAGGCATTAATTCTAGCACCCACAGAAAGATTTAGGAGTGGCCATGGAGTTTAATATGTGTTGGTAAAGACAGAAGTTAGGAGAAAGAAGCTTGTCTAACGTTCAAGTGTATGTTTTCCTAAGTAATTGCAGATTATATGGTGATGGACTCAGTTCTTCCTCACCTGGTGCCTGTAGTTGTACCAACTGTTCGAACCCGCCACGAGCACAACCCAGTGTTTCCCTCCGTCCGGCAGCTCCGCGGAGGGATATCCCACACTCAGGCCGAGCAACGCGAGGAGGACGACAAGCTGACGCATCTTCACTCCTTCCGTGGAAGTCCTGTAGTGGACGACAGGTAAAAAAAAAAAGCTCATCTTGTATAATTGCTAGAAAAAAACGAATACAACGCGTGAACTGTAAGGTAATAAAAATATAGACCGTTTAAATAAGAGCAGGACTGCCTGTCATCGAGGACTGCATAAACACCACCAGACTATCATGTGTCACGTGATATGTAATGATTCTGGGAAGCTAGACCAGCTAGCTAACCAATCGAATTTTTATATAAAAAATTTAAAGTTAGGAAGGAGGACATTTATAGTCAAGTGTAATAATTTCATGGTATATAAAAGATACATTTAAATACCTTAAACAGCAGCGTTGCCCGACACCGGAGTGAGTGAAACAACTGGAATGAACCTACATCCCGTGCGACTGTTTATAAGGAAACAGTGGTCAGGAACTTTTCCACAGCAGCCAATCGGAGCGACTGCTGGGCGGGGCATAACTGTAATCGGTCATATGATTTTTCTTATAAAGCGAAAAACATGTCTAAACCTGACTCCTATCCAAAAAAGTAAATAGGTTACATTATACATTTGTAAGCAAGATTGTATGCTGTGTCATAACAGAATAACAATATCATATCATCCCAGTCAAAGATGTTTATTTCTGACCACAGCTTTTAGATATAAAACTAAAATAATCAATGTGACATTTTCACTTTATTTATTACCTCCGGCAAAGATCACATGATAACCGAGGTTATGGCCGTCTCCCATTTTAATGCAGAAAATCTCCTACATAAACAACAGAGTACAGACTTATTACATCACATATGTATAATATGTGCTTCAAAAATTAAACTATGTAAAGCTACTTAGTTATTACATCTGCCTATTTTATCCTATTTTGTACTTTTCTCTTGTTTATTAGTAGAGAAGTTAACTCTGTGCATTAAACATTTCTTTTATATAATAAAAAAAGTGATTGGTAATAATTTATATTTATGTTTAAAATACTTCAATACATTTATGTTCATTAAAAGTTGCAGATAATTTAATCTATTAACAGGCCAATTAGCTCTGATCAGCAGAATCGTAAGAGAATGTAGAGATACATTATTGATCCCCTGAGGAGGATATTCAAACAGTTAGAGAAATAAGAGCAGCCAACCCTAAACAAAAACACCTCCTGGATTTAAAGGAGGTGATTTTTAAAATGCAGTCTTGTATAAAGTACCTCAAAGTACTTGTGTGAAAGTACAAGTATCTTACCATAAAAATCTTAAGGTAATAGTTAATCTCCTCTAATAATACTACTTAAGTAAAAATTATAAAGTATCTAAGATTTAGTGTACCATGTATCAAAATTGAAAGTATTGAATAAACGTGAGCAGCTAGAATTTGTATAGGCCGCAATGACTATAATGTTATATTGAAACATTAATGTTGACAAAAATGTATGCATTAGGCCACAGCTGTATATTACATATATAAAGATCAGATGTTTTATGTGTCTGTTATAACATTTTTGTGGTTTAAGGCAATAAATTAAAGTTTGAGGTCTAACCACACCAGACAAAAACTCAAGCTATGAGAATTTATAATCCCTCTACAGTGTACTGACCAAGTTTGAATTCAATACTTCCAATGCTGCAATAAGTTTTTGGATTTTATAGCGTCACCCACGTCAACGTTAACGATTCTATATCCAATTTAATAGTTGTGTTGCATGTACTGGTAGTTTGTTTAGTGTGTAATATTAATATTTGTGTTAAATTTATTTAATCTTGGAATCATTTAAGTGTAGTTTCATAACAGGACAAACGTCTCCGTCATTTTAATTTGGGGCCGAGGGGGGTTAACGTACATTGACATATTTATTCTTTAAAGGTTATAAATTTAATCTTTTTTTTTTTTTGCAACAACAGAAATCTGTTACTATGTAATGAGTGCAAATTCAAACAGAAATGCTCCTTCTCACTTCAGGAAGGTAGAAGAAATTCAAGTACCGTATATTGTCTATATTTCATGTCAAATCAATCTCATTTTGCTTACATTTAAAGTTGCAAGCCTGTGTCATTCTGAAACATACTTGTGTTTTAATTTAAATGAAACTTTGATATGGACCAAAAACTTCATTGGTCTTGATTTATTAAAAGTGGGTTTGAGAAGCACCTGCACATGTTTTGTTGCTGCTTAGAAGGCTGAGATTACCTGTAATTCCTCAGATTGAAGAAGCGATGAGGCGTTTTAAACAACAAAGAACCCATCCGGAGGAACTATTTAACTTTTAAAAAAGTTTTTCTACCTGAATTATTGAGATGTATCAGGACAGTAAGTTTAAAACTTAAACTGTAAACTAAAAAGCCCTTTACAGACACTAAATTAAATGTTTTCAGATTCATATCCGTACCGAGTTTGGTCTCATTTTAAAGCTCTGCTAACATTTTACAGATATAAAAACAGAATTGGTAAACATATGAAGAGACAAATTAAATACAGCAATAAATCAAACTTTTATTTTTCCATATAGAAAAAATTAAGTTAAATAATGAAACAGTCCATCAAAAAAGCGGCATCTTAGTTTCAAACCAATGGTCCTTGATACATTAACCTTTGTCCCAAATGATTAAGAAAAGATGTAACAAAGTGTAAATACTTTGTTCACAGTAATAAATATTGAAAACAAAATCTTTTATACATAGACATTATATATATATATATTTGTCTAAATATATATGTATAGATAAATTCATATACAGTAAAAAGGTACCTTCAAGTTTATCAAACAAAAAAAATATTCAAATAGAAGTGGCTGAAAACAGAAAAATGATTGTATTTTTTTCATTCCCAAGGCATCAGCAAGCATGGCCATTCAGACTGTAATAAATAAAATGTAATATCATTTGAAAATTGTAGTGCATCACTGTAAAAAAAGAAAGAAATAGTGCAAGTTTGTTTGCGCAACTTATTCTTGCAAAGCTGAAATGAATCAGAAAAGGAATGACAACAATCAGAGTTTGTTGAGCGCAACTGATTTTCTCAAATGTTCTGAACTACAAAATTTCTTTGCAGTCTTGGCAGCCAAAACGTAAAAAAACAATCAAACAAACAAACAAACAAAAAAACCCCAAAAGCTTTCACAAATATGAAACCATGGAAAAATCTCTGTAGAATTATTTGGGAAAAATATGAAAGAGCTTACAAAACAAAACTAAATAAAAAAACGTCCACTCACGTCTTCTCCTCAGCTCTGTCAGTATTTGAAAGAAAACTGCTGATGTAATGCATAGAAATGAATTATCTGTAGCGAGAACTAACCTAAGGGCTCTTCACTGTCATGCAACATTTCTGCAATGCAACACAAGGCAGGTGCTGTAGGTGTGTGTTGCTGCAGTAAAGCATGTTGGGTAAAGGTCGGCCTGGACGTCCACTTCAGCGTTGGGATGTGTGAGGAGCTTGCATTTCCTGTTTGCCTGCAGGTTGTTGCATCCTGCTGAACGCCAGGAGCCTCTGCACAAACATGTGTGCGAGTGTGTGTGTGAGAGAGAGTGGTGTGTGTGTTTCGCTCGTCTCAAACCTCAGCGCCCAACTCAGTGACCCCAGACTCAATAATGGGAACTAGCTTATCGTCCACCTGAACCAGCAGGATGGTTTTGTTGATATGGGAACGACTGGCTGGGTCTCGGCTACAAGGCACCCACCGGTGAATCACCTGTAGAGGGGCAGATTAATGAGTAGACTGGTTCAATCAAATTTATGAAGCATTTAGAACAGCAAATGTGTCAGACAGACAGACATGGAAAATGCCTCCTCAGAGTTGTTTCTAGGTTGGAAAATATTTCAGCAGCTGTTCAAAATGATAGGATAAAGTATGTTAACCTCTCAGTCTAAACATGGAAAATATCAGGATCTTTTAAACGCTGGCTCAGAATTCACACTATTGTTTACAGTTTCTTTCGTACACGTTTTTGTTTTTAAACCACCTCTGCCATCTGTAACGACACTGAGACAACCCCTCACCAGCAGGAATAGTGTGCCATTAGAGATGTGACATTAGTGAACAAGCCAAATGTTTTGAACGTCTCCCTACAACGAACGATAAGAACCGAGTTACGGACAGCAAACAACCGTTTCTGGTTTAAGATTTTTTTTTTTTACTCCACGGAATATCTTTATTTTTTTCCTCAACTTGTTTTAAACAGCATGTCTGACCGTTGCATTTTTGTGTGTGGTTATTAAAATGTGGCCAAACATTTTATTTTCCTTCCATCTATTAAAAAAATGCTGATTAAGCACTCTGGTTTGATTTTCATTGTTCTAAAAACAGTCCAGTTTCTTTATGATAGTTCTTATAGTTTTATGGCATTGTTCTCGTGACAGATGGCTTATATTGAAGACAAGAAAAATATGTATCTTTTTCAGTATTGTCTTCTTATTATGAAGATAAATAGTCAGATTTGTAGTGGTTTTCGTTTTTACATTATTTGCTGGGCTGTGATAAAATGTTTTTCTGAGATATAATAAATGAAAAAGTTGTTGATAGATAGTAAGATATTAGAAATAAAAACTAATGTCTTTCTAAATTTATTTATTATTTGTAAACTTAAAAAATGTTAATTTTTCTTTACGCATGTTCTAAATGCTACACAAAATATTAATTGAAAAAGGTAATTTGTATTTCTAAAAGAATAATTCGTTATATAAAATGTCTTCAACATTGACAGAAATTGACCTTTAGCTTGGACCAAGTTTTGAATTTTAACCCCCACTTGTGTAACTGAATTTGACCCCCCTGGACTACAGGAGCCAGAGTAATAGTGTCAGAGAAGTGCTGATGTGTTTCAGCTATTAGTGATAACTTACATGTCCTTCCATGCCCATGGCAGGGCTCCAGTCTCTCCAGCAGGTCCGACCTGCCCTCAGTCTCACGGTCTCATCAGGCCACTGAAGCTCTTTCCGTTTCGGTAAATTGATGTTCTCCAACACCTGACTCACGTCCACAATCTGAGAGACATCACAGAACCACAGCGTGAGTTAACGATGGGCACACACACACACACAAGCTCGAATGCATGGTGTAGTACAGCTATCTTTTTGAGGACTTTGCATTGACTTCCATTAATTTCCACAGCCTAACCCTGAACCCTAATCTCAACCTCACAGGTACATATCTGGCCTTAAAACTAACGTGAACTCAATTCATACCTTAGTCCTAAACTTAACCCACCAACAGTATTTTCCCCAATGGGGACCAGGGTCTTGTCCCTATAAGGCCCAGTGGGACCTCACAAAGCTGTGTATCAGGAAAATATTCAAATATTGTCCTCACTGCAATTTACTGTTGAAATGGTAAAGTAAAAATTAAAGATCAGGGTAAGAATCATGATAAACTTGTGATGTTTTTACAAAAGAAAAGGTGATATAAATTGATTGAAATAAGGCCCACCCCTCCTTCCAAACCTGCACTCTGTAGGAGATGTCATCTCTCCGTATAGTGGAGATGGTGGGGTTGTGCTGCTGCGGGTGGTAATGATGGTGATGCAACTGGCTGAGAGGATCTGTAACGGTGCTGCAGACGCCGTCGTTACCCAAGATCCCCACCAGCGTGTGACGTTTGCAGGGAGGGATGCTGTGGCTGGAGAGAGAGGACGAGGGGCCAGCTGGGTCAGAGGTGGAGCCCAGTCGCAGCTGCAGGGAGGTGGGCAGCGTGCGAAGAGACAGCTGGCTGGTGGAGGATCGGCGGCAGGGCTCCAGGCCTGTAGTGGAGGTGCGTAGCGACGAGTGGCGACTGCTGCTGTAGCGGTACAATGAGGACTGGCTGGCCATGGAGGCTCTGGCAGGAGATTGGCGGACCAACCCAAACTGGACTGACTGGGAGCTCTGGCTGGTACCTAGTGAAACAGCAAACTAGAAATGAATCCTACTTTGTTTTAAAGATGAAAATGATCTTACGTGTGAACAACAAAAAGTGTTTGTATTTAGTCTGAACCCAAATCTGATCCAGCTCCTCACTGAAATGTTGCATTCTACATAAAACACACCTTTGTTCAGCTTTCTAAGTTCGAACCCTACAAGTCCGATAGAACTCATAATGAAAGGTGGACAGTCATGCAATTGCCTGTATGTGTGTGTGTGTGTGTGTGTTAGCAAAATATCTCAGAAACCACTGGACAGATTTTAGTGAAACTTTTAGGAAATAAACATCAGATATACAACAACAACCTTTTGTAGTGGATCCAATTCAAAATGGTCACCACAACTAACCAATGTTGGCCCCCACAAAAACAACTATAACTCATTCCATTTCAAGACATTGAGCTAAATTTTGATGTGGTGGTAGAGAAGAGTCATCTTTAACACATATTCTAAGTGTCACATCTTGTAATATTGCATGAGATTATGCATAGGATTTGACTACAACTCCCTTGTTTCTCAAAAGATGGTCTAACACATTGACAAAAAAGGAGGTGGGCGACAGGCATTCCTTTAAAAAATGCTAATGCTAATAACAGATAAGCTGTGACTTCTGAAATGGAACACAGAAGAATTGATTCCCACCCAGAGAATGTGGTTGGCATGAGTGGGGAGGAGCAGGCCCAGAGTTTTCCCCGTGTGACACCGAGCTCTGATGAGAGTCGCCACCCGTCCCATTTCCACTGCCACATGACATACCGCCAGCATCTGAATCCTCAATATTCCCTCCACTGTTACAGCCGGCACCGCAGCCCTTCCGTAACCTGCAACAAAATGTGTCTTATTTCAAGCCTCCTAAAAATTTCACCAGTTTGAGTAATATTTATTCAACCAGATGTAGTCCAAACCTGTGCCAGGTGCTGACAACAAAGTTGCGAATGTTTACGATGCTGATGGGTCCTCCCAGGATGTGTTTGAGCTGTGGGTGCGAGTTGCAGTAGGAGGTTGTCAGCGGAGACACATAGATTGGATATCCAATTGGCTGGTCACAAGATGAATTGATCATGTTGCGCAGAGCCTGCTTGGCGTTCTGGATGCTCCCGCGCTCCGGGTTTCTGTTTCTCAGGAACACCAGCTCCTGCTGCTGGCCTGCCCATAGGCCTCGAACACATTCTTTATTTACCTGCAGCATAAGGGATTAGGTTCTATAAGTCAGTCAAGTCAGCGTTCACACCATTGTTTTCCTGTTTTTCTGTACCATTTTTTGCACTCTAAATAAATGTTAACCTGTTAACATCCACCCCTAAAATGCAAAAAACGCCTGAAAAAAGCATACCCAAAATGAATCAAATGCTGC
>JAVKLF010000002.1:4570573-4586030 GCA_034783495.1 Millerichthys robustus
AACATTTCTAGAAACTGTGCGGTGTTGCTGAGAACACATTTTAATGAACAACAAATTAAACAGTTTTGGGGAAAAATGTTCTCGTGTGGACAAAGCCTCAGTGTTACACAAGAAGTCTTTGCAGGGACTCGTAAAAAGCAAAATAGTATGATGTGAAAGCTTCATGGTAGAAGAAGGATTCTTGACTGAAGTGCACATTTCTACTGGAAGCTATGGCCTTCCTTACTTTCTCACAGAAAAAGGCACTTTACACACTTCAATCAGATTAAACAGACCAGGTTTTCTTCTTCTTTTCAAAATGTCATGAAAAGAGAAAAAAAGAAGTCCTTAATGTGAGCTGAGGAAAGGGGAAAGGGGACAAGGCAAGAGGTGGAGAGAGAAAAAGTGAGAGCGTGAGCTGTGGTCTAAACTCTCAGCAGCTATTTAAAGTTTGTGCCTGCAGCTGAGTAAGAGCTGCAGTAATAAAAGAAGCCATTTCAGAGCAGCCTGCTGACGCAATGAGAGGGGAGAGACTGGGAGTCACAGGAGAAAGGCAGCAACTTATAGAAGCAGAAAAAACAAAACTAAATATTAAGTACATTTAGTAAACATAAAGGAATCATTAACATCAGTTTAGAAAACAGTTTTTCTAAGGTGAAGTTGCTCATGGTTTTCCTGTCTGTGTTTGATTATAGTGCTATCAAAAATATATTATTGAACCACTGAACAGATTTTATTTAAACTTTCAGAACGTAATAGTTGGATATACATTTACAAGTGATTAACTATTCGAAACAACAAGCAACCTTATGAAACACAAATATGCCTATAACTGAGTCAGTTTTATTGATGCTGAGCTAAAGTTGTGTTTTAGTAGTTGAGAATCATTCACAGCACAGACTTAGCGGGAAATCTTACGATATAATTTGACAACAACGTTTTAAAGATTTTGACCTATACAAATACAACTATGCTCTTTTTTTGTGAAACGATGATTTTAGTCTTAAACTTTGGCTTAAAAGGTGGTGGGTGATATGATATTCATGATGGAAGATTGTGAAAAAGTCAAGATTTGATGTGATCTGCTGGCTTCCCCTAATCTATAACTCTTACTTATTGGCAAAATGTATGTGACTGTTTTAGTCCAGTGCCTGAGTTGACTTTTGCTGAGAATTGGTGCTGTATGAATAAACTATGACCCATCACATCAAACTGAGGATTAAGTCGCAAAGTGGTATGTTGAGAAATGGTCAAATATTGTGTTTTGGTTAAAACATTTGCAACAACTTCATTTTGTCCAAATATAATGAATAAAAAACATATCTATGAGTCATTCAAATGAAATATCTAAAATATAATTTTAAACAATTTGTTTGAATTCCTATCTTGAGTATTAACTACAAAAAAAACAAGATTTTAAGCAGAAAAGCTTTAAATTTTTGATATTTTCCCTGCAAGCTTGCAAAGCCTTTTTTTTACAGTGTGTAAATCTTACCATCCAAATTTTGTTTAAGGTTTCCTCTTAAAAATGACAAAGATTTCTCATTAGAATAACCTAAAAATAAGATTCGGGCTATTTATTGTAATTAGGAAGACAAATCGAGCCATATTTCTGGAGTCACTCATGATATCAGGATGACTCGGGTATCAAAAGGTAGCTTAAAAAGACAAGAATCTGCTGAGTTCATTTTTACCAAATTTGACTTAATTCTCAGTTTGATGTGATGGGTTACATGTTAAACTGAGCTCGATTTCTTTAAGAAATGGTAGGTCTATAATTTAAACATGAAGTCACTACTCCTGGTTGTTCATTGCAGTTGTGTCCTCAGCGTAAAAGTAAAAATGTTATAAATATTATAAACTTACATGTCGAGGGGAGGAGGAGTCTGGTTGAACACTCTGTAAATTACAAAGGCATAAAAAGAATGAATATCGTGTTTCCCATCAATCAGTTATAAGGAAGAATAAGGCAACAGTTTAGAGTGTCCCTTGAAGGCATTTTGCACATTCATGATTCCAGTGGTGTGTTGGAACACATGACTGCATCGTCAGCAACAGTGCTTCTCTAGTTCACTTTTGAAAGTCAATTCCAAAAATGTGATGATGCTAAGTCAACTGCTTACCTTAAGTAGGGAATACTGGCAACTTGCAATGACAAGGCAGAACTGAAAAACCCAGATATCGTTGAAGAAACGGTGGACCAGCAGCACTGAACCTAGAAAGGCCACCAAGACGGCAAGGACCACCGCCAGCACATTCTCTGAAACCTCCCGGTTCCTGGAAGAAACCAGAAAAGACAACCAAGAAGTAAATAGGCATTTGTTTTATGCCTACTACCCTAAACCAAAATATAAAAACTTAGCACGAAAAGTAAGGATAAGGACATTTGTGTTTGGCCGATTTTTTCTTTGATGTAACAATATGTCTTGGCAAATCATCTAAAACAGTTGTAAAGCCTATTTATTTCTCCTTAAATGGTGCCCCATTTGTTAGGAAAAAGCATTTGTGGATTGTGTAGCAGGGTTGAAAATGTTGATTGTGTCCCAAAATATTAGGCAAATTTTCTCTGCCATACACCTGTTTCTGCTATTAACCTTTGTTTGTGCTTTTTATTGGACTGAATGTTTTAAGTCTAAAGAAACAAGACATATTGTCAATTTAACTATTTATTAGAACATATAAAAGCCTCAGGAGCATCTGGAAAAACCATAAACAGCTGAAACACCCTGGCACCTCATCTTCATGCTGTACAACTTAGTCACACACTGCTGTAGGATAACATCCCATCCTTCAACCAGCATTTCAAGTCAGCCAGTCTGGTTGTGTATTCCCTGAGATGAACAGCATGCCTAGGCTGATCCAATACATGTTCGATGGTTTGAGCTCAGGATTGCAGGCAGATCATTCCATCCTTCCTGTTCACAATAACAAGTAATATTTGATAAACCCAGCTCTGTAGAGATGAGCATTGTCATCTTGGAGATTAGAGCTTGGTCCCAGTGAATATATGGGACAATCACTGGTTGCAAAATCTCATCTCAGTACCAATCTTCATTGAGATTGCCACACCTCATTTTTCTAGTGAGGGATGTTCCATACCATCACACTCCCTTCACCAAAAGCTGGTACCCTATTGGTGCAACAATAAGCACAACATTCCTCCACACCTACAGGGTCAAGTGCACATTGGCAACACCAGCATAAATGGGCCTGACTGTGTAGGACAGTCATGGCAGGCCACCTGGCAGTATGAGAGCTGAGATGGACCATGTGCCGTCTGTTCTGATTGTCTGGGTAAAATCCTGCAAACCTTGAATGCAAATATGTAGAAGACTGACTATAGTTCCTGAGTGCTGACAGGGTGAGAAAACTGTGTTTCTTAGTGTTCCTTTCTTGGGTTGTCCACTTTGCGGCTTGTCTCTGACATCTTTTGTTAGGTGGAACATAGCCTTCAATTAGGAGTTTGACCTAGGGCACCCTCCAAATAATGCTGCAACTTGGTTTTGTGGAACACCAACTTGGATTTGCCCTATGGTACTGAAGGGAATAAAACACGCTCTCCTAAAACAACCCTAATGTTAACGTATATTGCATTTGAATGACCGTAGCATAGTTAATGAATATAGTTTGGCCTTCATGCGTAATGTTTCAGATACGTTCTGAACAACCCAACATAGCTTAATGTCGGGTAATTTTTCCATTCAGACTCATTTCTGGTTTCTTTTTCAGATGAGTGTATTAAAATATTATAAGAGGAAGGGACCTGAGGAAGACGTTGACGTAATGTTAAATGGAGATGCTCAATGTTTTTTATTGTGACACAATAAGAACAGCCCAGGACAGCCCATCACCATGGTTTAAAAAGAATCCAAGAGGAAACCCTGTTAGTTTTTTACATTCGGGATGAGAGAGAGGTTTCCTTTTAAGATGCTCATAAGGTACTAGAACTCCATCAAACATTTTGAAACAATTTTATCAATATGACACTCTGCCCTACCTGTCAAACAGAGCCAGCAGGGTGAGCCGGTCAAAGTGCAGGCCAACCCACAGATAAGGGAGAAGCCACAAGCGATAGTACTGCTTGGCTTTGCCAGCAGCAGCAGAGGCTGCAGAGTTCTCTTGTCCCAGTGGTGCATCCTGGAGCTCTGGGCTCAAGTCCCCATCTTGCTGCTCTAATAATTCTGGGTCCATCGTCAGCAGTCGGTTTAGACGGATCTAAGGCAGGAGATGTATCCAATAATCAAACTTATTTGCAGTGTATTTTGACTAATCATACTACTCAAAAACTTCTTTGTTTAGACAGAAGAAAAAAAACAGATGTTACCAAATAAACCTTTTCACACTGATCTGCCAGTCAAATGCTGCAGTCTAGTGATTTTTAAAGTTGTGTAATCTGATTTGTTACTGTAAAACAGTGAACACCATGAGGTGGCTCGTAGGCCAGAAAAGGCTGCAGGGTGATATAGTGGAGGTGAGGGTGGGAATGAGAGGAAATTCCCACCCACCAACTAGAGAGTGTTAAAAACAACAACAGACAGCTTTTTTAGAATGAATAGAACACAACATGAAACGTCACGTTCCTCGTTTCATTGCTACAGTTGAGCACTGGTAACAAAAATCAACTGAGCTCTACATGGCAATTAACATGTCCTCCTAAAAACACTGGGAAGTACTACGTGTACGACTGACTAAATGTGAAATGATCAATACAAAAATACTATTACTACTACTGTTGAGTTGCGGTAAGAAGCTGTTGTTTTAAATTCTGAACTCTCCCACTTTCCAACTGGGAATTCCCATGAATAATCAACATGCATCATGGGAGATGTAGTGTGTGGTCAATTCTGGCTTTAAAGCAGCTTATTTTGAGACAATACAGGGCTATATGACTAAATTTCTCAGGGGGCCGCAGTTACTCAAAGCAAACATCTCAGGGACAGGATAAGTATTATCTTTAACATTTTAAATGTGTTGCATTGAATCATACATTTAAAGTTCATGGTTTATGCAAAATCTATTTTTATATTAAATGAAGTTTAAAAATAAAATACAAAAAGCAAAAAAACAGTTGCGGCCCACAGATGACTTGACCTTGAGTTGGACACACATGCTGTAAGGTATAAAAATTACAATACAATAAATGCTTTTGTTGTTCCCAATAAACTTTAGGACAACCTTTAAAGCTCTCAGCCACAATGAAAAAAATCTATTCAGTTTATTTGTATAGCGCCAATTCACGACAGATGTCGTCTCGAGGCACTTTGTAGGGAAAAAATAATTAAAAAGAAAGTCTTACAAACACTTCAATTACTCTAGTTATCAAACAGTACAGTAAGCCCAATTAATTATTCAATATATTACAAAAGGATTCTAAGGAAACCCAGCAGATTCAGTCATAGACTTTACAGCAATCCTTCATACAGAGCATGCATGTAGCAACAATGGAGAGGAAAAACTCCCCTTTAACAGGAAATCTAAAAGAAATCAGAAATCTAATTTCAATTACTTTTAAAAAATTTTTTATTTATTACAGACCTTTAGTTAAAAAAACCCAAACCCAATGGACCCTACCAGAACTGGTAGCCAAAAATAATGCCATGGTCAAGTATGCATGTGTTGGTCGCTGATCAAACATGGAGAGATTTTTTTAAAAATCTTTTTTTTTTTAAATACTTTTTAAAACTACACTTGTGCAAGCCAGTTTGTGTTTTGTTCATTATTTATACTAAACTGGTTGACCACTGAGCTGTAGCAATCTGGTCCAGTTGCCATTAATGCTACATTTTTGGTCAAGAAGACAAGACTCAGCTCTGGAGCGGCAGATTCTTCAGTCTGGGTGAATATACATATGTTTTTGCACTAAATGTAAACTTTCAACAAGGTTGATTTTTTCCCCTAAGAAATACAAGAGGGCAATAAAGTTATTGGAACGTTTGAAACAATTCTAACAAAATAAAAAGTTTTGAAGGTACTTCAGGCTTTCTCAGTAACAACTGTGTTTATTGAAATTACCAAAGATTAAAAATAAACATGAACAAAAATAATTGAATGATTATTTATTTATTTATTTCATCAATTAGTAATTACAAAAATAATAACAGTTTACTATTTTCATTTTGTGGTTGACACAGTGAAGAAGTCGTCAAAGCAGTGTCTTCACAGCAAGAAGGTCACAGGTTAGAGTCCTGGCATGGGGTCTTTCTGCATGAAGTCGACATGTTTTCCCAGTTTATGCAGGGGTTTTCTAAGGGTACTCTGGTTTCCTCCCATTCACCAAAAGGTTAGGGTTAGCCTAATTAACAACACTAAATTGTCCCCATGGGTGGGAGGGAGAACAAATAGGTGATTTACTTGTCTCTATCTGTCCCCATGATGGACTGGACATCGGTCCAGGGTGTCCCGTGCACAGTGACTGCTGGAGATAGACAATCAGTGACGAGGGAAGAAAAAAGTGGGTGAAAAAAAAATGGATGGATGGATTTTTTGTTTATTTATGTAAAAAAATTTGTGTTCACAGAACCTTGTGATTGAATACATTCAACTTTAGACGGAATAAATTATAAAAGATTGAACAGTTATTGGCACACATAACAAGTTTAAATACAATCTTCAGCTGAGATCAGAGGCAGACCGACATCGAGTCGTGAAAATCTCCTTCTGACCATGAGTGACAAAATCACAAGTTTTATGCTTTCAATGTCTTCAGCAGAACCCCGCCTCTAACCAGCACGAGTTTGCACGTACACTTTCTATTAATGACACAAAACAAAACGTGTTGTTTAGGCGAAGAAGACTCATGAATCTGACCCTTGTACTGCTGCAGCTTAAGACAGAGCAGCTTCTAACGTTCAGCTACACTCCTGATTTAATATGAACTAAAATCAGAAGGTTAAAACAGTCTATGTGAGATGCATTTAATCAGTACTAAATACTAAATTGATAAATTCTCTACATAGCATTAAAAGCCAGTGCCCTGCAGAGTCCGCTAAAAAAGTTGTAAATTATATTTTTCAGTCTTTTTTGTCTTAAATGCACACACACAGGCACATAAGAGCTCAGTTTGGACACTCACCAGGTCGTGAGGGTAGAAGTGAACTGAGGTAGAACTTGATAGGTGGGAGTCTGTGTCCCTGCAGGACAATAAATAAAAAAAGACCATAATAAGAGAACTTGAAGCAAAAAGCTAATAGCAGGCAAAGAGGAGTAGTCAGATATCTAACTAGACTAAAATCATGAGTTTTACACCAACCATAGATTATTGGAGGCTCGTCTGGTTGCAGGTTCAAAATTGACAAGAGACATTTCACAACCACCAACTTCATACAAAGACGGAGTGAGCTTTCCTGGATAAACACAAGTGAAGAGAAGCACACTTAATATTTGGAGAACTGAAGCAGGAGATGGCTTTAACAGTAGGAGTAATTTCATAAAACATCATGCTTATAGTGTAGAAAAGTAGAAAATGTAATGGATTTAACAATGCTGTGAAATGTGCTCTTTAGAGCAAATGAGATTACTGAGTAGAAGTGTTTACTTGCAAAGAAGCTGTAAACAGCTGTGGCACTGCCCGTCCACCTCATGAGACTCATGTTTTCACAGAACCCTTTTTCTAACTGGGAATAGATTTATAGTAAAACAGTAACTGTGGTGCAGTTTTTCAGAGTCACATGCAAGCCAGTGTTATGTGAAAGCTTGCAAGTTAACGACACAGAAACAACTGAGCTTAAGTAGAAAGGCTCCAATGCAACCTTTATACATTCCACAATGTTGACTTCCTGACATATCTGTAAAACTTCCTTTTGGACAGTGAAGAACCACAAACAGCATCACTGTGTTGTCAGTGCTGGGGTATGAAGGTACTTTGCTGTGATCAAAGGATAAAGTCGACATCCAAGTGAAGTCAACTATTAGCTACAAACACAATAAATGGAGCATGGATAATGACACTGGGCTTTAACTGATTATGACAGCCCACTAACCATGAATAATAAGCACTCTGCGATGACTGCCTGAGACACTCATATATCAATCAGTTCTCTTTAAAACCATCAAAGCACCTGCAAAATTTGCAAAAGCATATAATATTATTTTTTTCTGCTGCTCATGTGCAATTTCATGAAATATCTTGAACCGAGTATGGGCTGTTAAAACACAAATGATCATGGGGGAAAAAACATTTATGCACTTAATTAAAATATTTTTGAATTTTTTAAACTATGATTTGGTGTTGTCAATAAACATAACTGTTTCTGACAAAGCCTAAAAATGCTTCAAAAAGTTTAACATTTTGCCAGAATTTCCTAGGCGTTCCCTAAAACTCCTAATCATTTGAAGACCTTCTAAAGTTCATTAAAGGGAAAGAAATTGACTCTATTGAAATCGATAATAATTTTGAACCCATGTCAAATAATGCAATCCTTTCAGTACTTTACTTTTTATCTCTACCCCTCAACTAATGACACACACTTTAACGTGCAAAAACACTGTTGCATTGAGAACCAGTAAACATTTTGTAGCTCAATATGTAAACTTAGCACATAAAAGTACAAAAATGTGAGTTTGGTAGATTATTCTTTTGTTGTAATAATGCTTCTTGTCAATAAATCTAATATCATTGGAAAGTCTATTAATTTCTCTTTTAAATGGTGCATCATTTGTAAGGAAAATGCGTTTGTGGAATGAGCAGTAGAGTTGAGTGTATGGGTGGTGCACATAAAAAATTAGTCAAATCTTTTCTGCTATTTCTAAACAGCTTATTTTGTTGTTGTTATTGACTCTTATTTTGTTAATGTCAATATGAATGTCTATTTATACAGCACATAAAAACAACAGAAGTTGACCAACATGGTTCACAAGTCAGAGTCAAATAAACAGATGAAACAACAACAAAAACAGAGAAATATTAAAAATAAGTAAGATTAAGATAACATACCAAAATACAACATAAAACCATCAACTCTAAAATAATCTCAAACTCTGCCAGAATCAAAAGCCAAGGTGTATAGATGGGTCTTAAGCATAGATTTAAAAGACTTAACAGTCTCAGTGGTCCGAATACAAAAATGTAAACCCTTTCACAGTTTTGGGGCAGAAACTGGAAAAGCTCAATCACCTCTAAATTTTAGCTTGGATCTAGGAACATCTAAGAGAAACTGGTTGGATGATCGAAGTGCTCTGACTGAAGTGTGGATGTTAAGGAGATCACATAGGTATAATTTGTACATTAAAAAAATTAATTGAATTGTGAAACTTTAATAAACTAATGTAAGGATCTGTGTTTTTGTTGGTTTTGTTTACAGCCTTTTTTGTGTTTTAGGATTAAATTCATTGTGATTCTTGTGTTTAGTTACTGTACAATGTGTTTTCATCTTGAAGTCCTTGATGTTTTTCTCCATGTCCGCATTCATTCCTCCTTAGTCAGTTTACTGTCTGAGGCTTGTGGCAGGTTTGAACAGTTTTGTGTCATCCACCCGACCTTTGTTCTTTGCCTGGACGTGCTCAGGGCCGTCCATCTTAACAGTGTCTCCTGCTTAGATGAGCAGTGGGTTGTTTATCTGAAAACTGGTTTAGTTTGTTTTTTTGCTCCAGGCTTTATGCCTTGCCAATTTCTGTTTCAGTCTCCTTGTGCTTTCATCTGTAGCGAATAGTTCAATATTCTCAATGCCTCTCTGTGCTATTCTTTAGTATTCTCTGTAAGTTCTTGCCATAACAGCTTTTTGCTTTGATAAAAGAAGCTTGAATTTTGAGCTCCTCAAGTCCAGTCTGCATCATTGGGTCTAGATTCCCTGCAACTAAAGGCTCTTATAGAGCTAAAATAAAAAGTTATTTAAATCTGATATTTTTATTTGAAGTTCTCACACAGTTAAAGGATAATTTGAAGGGAAAATGCTCTCACCTACTCCTACATCAAATTTTTGCTTAATATCTGTAAAACTGAATCCATTTATGAGTTAGTTACTGTGGATATTATGTGGTGGCCATCTTGATTTGGGGTGACTCCAAAAGCTGATCACATGGAGCTGTAGACCCAATTATTACTTTCTGAACGTTTCATTAAAATCTATTAAATACATTAAGTGGGGTTAAGCCAGAGGGATTTCAAAGTTGTTAGAAAGTAATCATTGAACATACAAGTACAACTTACTGACTTTCAGGGTTAACCTAACACAAAATAGCCAGTACAGCTATGTGACCGTAGCAAACTGAAAACTGGTTTTAATGTAATCAATTTAACAGAATAAAACTAAAACATGGTGTGCTAGTACCTGACAGTCATCAGTCAACTATGAGAATTAACTGTTCACACAAGATCTTAACACTTAAAATCGGTCTATCGCTTGCCACAGCTACATGTTGAGAGTTATCATGATCTATACGTCCTCAGAGTCAAAGATGGACAAATGTCGAGTGTAGACTTGATGAAGTCTGCCAGGACTGGGCAAGGAAGACCATACCATCAGACCTCAAAACCTAAGTGCACTGGGAGGCTGGATGTTTATGAATAGATGCTACAGAGCATCAAGGTAATAATAGATGACCTCCAAGCTTTAATTATTTTGCAGAGCATGAATGTTTTAAACTGAGTGTCACACACCGATCATCTACTAAACTCAAAGCACATGCACAGGTTTCCCCAGGTGTCGTTAAATTGCTTCAGTTTGGTTCAATATGGGGAAAACTGCAGACATGACAACTGGCCAGGAGACCACCATTCATACCTTTCATATGATGGTTAAGCCACAAAAGTTCATAGGGGGCTGCCTGTTCACAGAGTGCTGTGTCCAAGCATATCAATGGAAAGTCTAATGGAAGGGCACAATGAGGCAAACTTTGGACCCTGAATCTATAATTTATGAAAGTTCAATCTTTTGAATGGAATTATGGAAATTAAAGAACTTTTCCATGATATTCTATTTTTTGGAAAGGGTCTGTACATACATGTGTATGTATGTAATGCTTTTTTCCTTTGTTTCCCCTTCTACTTAATGAATTACTTGCTTGATTATGATTATTTTGTAAATTATTGTTCTTGGTCAGGAACTTTAAGCCACAGTTGGTTCGCTTGACCAGAATTGACAAAGACTCCTGGATAGGAAACATTATCAGATTTAGATATTTTGCTATCAAGCAGAAACACACACACAGACAAAAATATTGTACACTTTCGCCTTTTTCTGACAGTTGGCAACAACCAGCGACAGCTTGGTTCTCTTGATGTGCGTCCTACCATAATCATCCTGCAAGCTGGAGGCACCAACAGTTGAGGCCTTGTCCTGAGAACCCTCCAGGGGCATACTTCCATTCCTGGCCAGCAGGGAGACACTTGCACTAAGAACTGTCACCTGGGACGGGGTTCTGGATGGCTGCGTTTTCCACAGAGAAGTAGAAGGCTGGGAGGCCTGGCTGAGAGCCTCCTGAAGACTGTTGGAGAAGAAGGAAAGAAGTGAGAAGTGGAGGATGTCAGTGTATTCTTTCTGATACACAACAACACAGGAGAAGGTGGATGAAACACGACCTTCTAAATGATGGAGGGAGTTCATATCAAGCTTTAAAAACACAGACAAAGCTTTGTCACAAACATACAGGTGCTGGTCATAAAATTTGAATGTCATGAAAGTTATTTTTTCCATAATTCCATTCAAAAAGTGAAACTTGTATAATATATTCATTCATTACACGCAGACTGATATATTTCAAGTGTTTATTCTTTTAATCTTGATGATTATAACTGACAACTAAGGAAAACCCTTAATTCAGTATCTCAGAAAATTCAAATTCTAATCAGCTAATTTACTCAAACCACCTGCAAAGGTCTTTAAATGCTCTCTCAGTCTAGTTCACGTGTTATGAGAGCCCGGTTCGAGAGCCCAGTTGTTAGCTCTCCAATATTACTGACTATAGCTTTAAAAGACAGCAGGATGAAGAGAGTATAAGGCAAATAAAACTAAACACACAAGTCAGGGCACAGACAGTATTTGTTTGATGGCATGCACATTAAAAGATTCGAACACTCCGTGGCGTGCCCATATTATACCTGAGAGGGGAGCCAATGAGTGAGGTGGGAGGGGTGGGGTTACTTCCTGCGTTGTGCCGTCGCCGCACAGCCTGCCGACGAAATGTGCTACGTTCCCGACGAAAAATGACTGTCTCTTCACTTCCTGGTGCTGTCACAGTGAGAAACATTATTGGTCAATGAGCGTGTCTTATTTCTCTGCGAACTTTAGATGATAGGAAATAATATGCCAAACTTTTAGGGTCAACACAGTTCAAGATGGTGAACACAACTAACTGAACCTAAAAGCAAACAAACAAAAACCAATAATGACACATCATCCAAATTTGCAGAAACCAAACAGAACTTGCGATAAAATGAACAAATGCTTAAGTATGCAGTGTTGTTGTTTTTCTGCTCTCAGATCAGAGCAGAAAAACAACAATCACTAATACATTTTTCCATTCAAACATGACAGTTTTATTAAAAAATAAAAAAGAGCAACGAGACACAGCTGCTGTAATGGCAGGTGAAACAACAAACCACATGCAGTATAGTTTCCCAATGACTAAAACATCATCCCCATAAAACATTTTCCGATTATTTAATACTGAAAAACACCCCTTACTATCAGTTTGTTTTAATAAAAAAAAATTTAAAAATATATCCTAATTAGATTTTGGAGATATTATATATAATTTTCTTTTTAACGAGTTCTTTGTTGCTATACAAAAACAACATTTTTTCTTAAAATGCGTGGGAAACTTACAAAGTTATGAGCAACAATTAACCACAGCCAACTGAAAAAAAGGTTAACATGTGAAGCACCTACCCCGCAGAGAAGCAGCGGCTGCATCATGAGATTCAGTAAAAGCTGTCTGGTTAGGTAGACTGTTTCTGGAGCGAGTCACAGATTCCAATTGAGAAGCCCGACCTAGCAAAAATGCAGCATCCAGGACTTCCCCTTCTTTGGCTTCCAGGTCTGACTTGGAGGTGGTGAGGGGTCGATGTCTGGATGGCGCTCCTAAGCGGCCGGGATCATTAAGGCAAGCAGCGGTGCCACTGTCCAGACTCAAGACTCTAGCATGTGTTTTGGCACTTCCTGTGCTGGTTGTTCGACGGGAGGAGCGGCGCTTACCTCCGGTTCTGGGTCCTGCCTCAGATCCAGCTGCACCTTTTCCTTTAGACAGTGAGGGCGCTTTGGATGCAGAGTGCTTAGCTTTCAGGCCCCTGAAGTGAGCCTCTGGTGAGTGGCAGGATCGGGGGGTGGTGCTGGATGAGCTGTTTGTACTTAGATGGTGGGTGGAGTGGAGGCTGGAGGCACAGCTGAGTTCACTCTGATCACTAGAATCATCCTCTCCTCTAGCAGTAAAAACTGCACTTCCGGGCTTAGCCATCCCACGCACAGACAGGTAGTCTCTGTGACGACTTGCATCAAAGCTACTCGCTCTTTTCTTTCCAGAATACCGACGCCCGCTGCGTCCAACTGACAGGGAGGACGTCCTCTGAACATTGACATCAGATTTTGTGTGACCATCATCTACTGCTTGCTTCTGCTCTGAGGCATCTACACCTGTTGAGCCATCAGCACTGGTCCTTACGCCAGGCTGTTCCAGGCTCGCCCCAGGTTCCACTAGCTCCTGGGTTGCAGCAGGAAGTGTGTCTGCAGGTTGTTTAGCAGTCAGCTCATTGGCATGAGGGTTTTTATTGGCCTCCCTAGAAGGAACGTTGCCAAGACCATGAGAACTAATACTGCTGAGGCAGGAAGCCCTGCCATCAGCAGGAGCAGGTACGGTCTCTCCTCTGTCCCGTCCATGCTCGTCCCCTGAAAGTGAGAGAAGGCTCTCAACATGTGTAGAACTGGTTTGTTCACTGTGAAAGCTGCTGACTGTGCTGTTGGTGTCCCTGTCTGTGCCGCTGCAGTAGCTCTCAGTGGAGCCACTACTATGGGTACTCAAACTCTTTAGGCTATCCACACTCTGCTCTCCTACATGGAATTTTTCTCCACTAGCAGAGCCTATCCCACCACTACCCATGTCCACCTGGTAAAGTCCTGAGCTACCTTCACCTGCTTCCCTGGAGGCGCAGCAAGCGACTTTGCATTGTTCTTTGTGCCGGTGACGTTCTTCTCCAGAGGTAGAGGGTACAACCGGGTACTGATTGTAAAGCTGCTCTCTGTCACAGATCCTTGGCCTGTGGGGTCTGGCAGCCTCTAGCTCACACACAGGGTCGAGGCCACCTCTCCTGAGTGGAGGATACAAAGTAAAGTCTGGTAGACACGGGTCTGGAAAAGCAGAGCCTGCTGAGCTAGAGGTCCGAGGCAGGCCCCGAGAGCGGAGCTCCTTCCTAAAGGTCTGAGACTGAATGGAAGCATGGGCAGTCAACTCTGTGTCACAGGATGAGTGTGACAGGCTAAAGTGATAAGCAGAAGAGCTGCAGAGATCTGCAGCCTCCCTAGATAATTCTGAAGGACACAAGGAGGTTGATGGCTGCAAGGAGGTGAAGGAGTCATTTGGAATGAAGCAGTACATCTTTGTGTCTGAGAGCAGATCTGGAAAAACAGAAAAGAAGTAAAACATTAAGTCTTCACATGAACCCTTTCACATGAAAGTGTCTTGTTTGGTTGTGTTTACCATGATCATGACTGCAGCTCTCAACAAGAGTTAAACTGATATCATCTGAGATCTTTCCAACATCTCCTGCAATAATAGTAAGAAACAATTAGAAGTCTAATCAATTATTAATTTTACAACTAACATGCCAGACGAGTGGCCTCTACAGAGGAAGAAGGAATACAAACCCTGACAGTTTGCCAAAAAAATTCTTTGTTTTTTGTAAGGAACAGTCTATGTGAACAATGGGAATAAGATAAAACAACAAAAATCGAAAAACCTAAATCCCAAATTGCAATCTAAAGAGGATACCATACTGATTTGTTGAAATGAGACAACCACCTCAGTCTTACTCAAATATAATGGGCTCAAAGCAAAGCTAGTTAGTTATCGTTTTCTCTGTGTTCCATTAAAACCTTTCCCAGAGAAAGAGTCCCATGCTAGGACTTCCCGTGTCTTTATACCCACTCAAGAAAACACAGAACATAAAACTGCTGCAGTTTTGTGTTTTCTAAGATCAGTTGTCTGTGGCAGCCATGTTGAATTGGGTTGACTCCAACAATTAATCAGTTGTACACTAGATTTTATTCATTGATAAAATTTCTGAAAGTTTCATTTAAAATCCATCCAGGGATTGAGATTTTTTGCTAACAGACAGAATTGATTTCAAATTTAAACAGCAACTTGCTCAGAGTACAAATTGAGGATCAGGCTTAGCTACTACCGACAATGGGTTGCCTCCAAGAAATAATTACTGTAGTTGTACAAACAAATAAACAGTTACGCTCAAGCACGCTTTCATTCACACACACACACACACACACACACACACACACACACACACACACACACACACACACACACACACACACAC
>JAVKLF010000002.1:4625451-4637824 GCA_034783495.1 Millerichthys robustus
TTCTTGTCCAAGTCTAGCTTCAAAAACTCTTCCAGATCTCACATCATGTGGCTCATCAACTTAATTCCCCTGTAATTGCTATAACTCTGTATGTTACCATTGTTCTTGAAAACTGTACCAGTTCATTTTATTGACATCAAACCTACCAATCACTTCCTCATGTCCTATGTTTCCTTCACCAACATGTCCTTTTGAACAAAAATTTTAAATAGCGAAATTAATTATTAATTAATTTTAATCTCATTAAGGAGGTTATGTTTTCCATAGCGTTGGTTTCTTTGTCTGTCAGTCTGTCCGTCCGTGCCCAAGATTACTCAAAAAGCTATGAACAGATTTTCATGAAATTATCAGGGCACTTTGGGGTTCTCACAAAAAAACAGCTGATAAAATTTCTGTGGTGATCTGGCAACATCTGCCAGAGCTGCAGCTTGATGCCTAACCCTCTCTGTGGTCTGGCATAAACAGAAACTGAAAGAAAAAACAAAACAGAAGAGGCGCCAGAGGCTGCTTTTTAGTGATGATGTCATACTGTGACAAAGAATCAGCATCAAGCATAGCTTTCTTTCACCAAGCACTCTTATGTGCATAACCTAGGGTCATGGTAGAAGTCTGCACTCTCTGTGTGCCTCTAGTTTCTACATATTTTCTATCTTCCCAAGGAGTAGGAAACAAATGTCTGCAGGATTTAGACCTACTTTATTACAAAAATTGAATTGAGTCCCATCCTAGGACAATGTGAATTATGTTGTTCTCAACACATCATCACAGGTAAGTATTAGGTGTAATTTACAGTGCACAACCTGCTTATTCTTCATATCTTTATCTTTGTTACAATGGTCAGTCAGGGAACATTGGGGGGGGGGGTGATCTATTTCATTTGCACTTTGCTTCCTCCCATCCCTGCCCACCTCCAGATGTCACTGCCCTTGGAGAATGTTGATGAGCGGATAACTTCCGGTGCCATCCAGGCGTATGTCCCAGCTGTGCTCATCTTGGTAGTGCGGTGCCACTCTCGAGCTAGGCCAAAGTCTGTTATCTTCAGAGTCTTATTGCTGAGGTCTTCCATCTCAACCTTCTCAAGAATTAGAACTGAAGCAATGAGCAATGGTAGAGATGGAGGGAATTTTTGGTGGATAATGGGAAGGAGGATAGGGGAATTGGGAGGAACGGGGTTCATTCAGATTGGTGAGGAAGTTGATGGTTTAAGTGAAAGGTTTGAGGCAATCATTGTCAGGGTTTGAAATGTTGGGAGAGGCAGCAGTTTCATGATTAAGCACAACGCATGATGAAACGCAAAAAAGCCAAACAAGGGGTAAAAAAAAGCAGGGTGTGTTTGATGGAAGTCCATTGTGAAAGGATTCAAAGGGAAAAAGTGGAGAAGATAAAAAGAAAGAACAAAGAGACAAACCAAGAAACTGTGAGTTACAATAACAAAGCCAGACAGAAATACCCCCTCCCCACTTATTCAATGCTAAACTGTTCACTTTGTATTACTGCAAAAAGTTTCATACAAAAAACTGAAAATATAGTTTGATATATCTGTTGCAACAGACCCAATTGTACAAGTAGGCCTTCAAAAAAAGCTACTGTGCTCAGGTAAATTAGGGATATTCTGAATCATGCTTTCTCAGCTCCACATAGCCAGGCCATCTGCATCCAATGAAGTAGGAGTGTTTTCTGATCTGTGGCACACATTGAGCACCTCTTTGTATAATGTTTATGTGCCTCTAATGCTGCAGAAACAATCCTCCCCAAAAAAGAAGGAAGAGTTTCACTAAAATTTATTCACTGTTACAACAAGAATACAGAGTTGACTCCAAAAGTTAATGCTACAGTTTTAAGCAAAGATGTTGCACAATATTTCTGTGCTGCTCATGACTAAGCTATTATTGAATCAGATTTTAGCTTGTCATCTGTCAATCTTGACTGAGGTATAACAATTTTTGTAATAGCAAATGTTAATTAGCTGCTTTAATTGTTAATCAGTTCTAGAGATAAGATTCTTTAAAAAGTGTTCAGTTGATCAAAAACACTGCTCTGAGTTATACTGCTGGTAGATTTCAGATGAGAGTTAAAAGGAGAGATCATATTTCTCCAATATTACCTTCTATCCATTGGCTCCTTGTCAAATTCAGAGTAGACTTACTTTTACAAAACAAAGCTCTCTAAAACCAAGCTCTCTCTTATATTAAAGATCGTATTGTTTAATATTATCCAAACAGAGCCCTTAGCACTTAGACTGCTGGTTTACTTGTGGTTCCTAAAGAATCCAATAGTAGAATGGAAGGTAGACATTTCAGGAACCAGGCTCCTCTCTTGTGCAATCAATTTCCTGTTTCTGTATGTGAGACTGACACCTTGTCTACTTTTAAGACAAGACTTAATGTTTTCCTTTTTGATAAATCATGTATTTAGGTTTGGCTTGAGTTTCTTGAGTCTTTGTTACTAAGTTAGACCTTATTTATGCTGCTATAGGATAAGACTGCTGAAGGATAAACGGACCATATTTCTTCACTCTACGGTTACGGTTACATTACCATGCTTTGGAAAACAGTCTGTATATAAAGGCTGAAAAGTATAACTTTCATGTATCTACAATACAATTCCTGGTATACATATTTGAGAGTGGATGTATGAAGCCAGATCTTGAGAAGATCCGAGCCATGGCAGAATGTCACACCCATGTCAAGAAAACAACTTCAGTGGTCTCTAGGGTTCGCCAAGTTCAACCAAACAGTTAAACTTCTGATCAGACTCACCTCAATCCACCAACCTTACATTTGGACTTTCTAATGTACGATTTCCAAATGCATATTTGAAAGCCTTCCAAATGTAGAAAGCCTTCCAACCACTTAAGGTACTCTTTACCATGGTTCCAATCTTTGCCTTGCCAGATCCCAACAAACAGTTTACAGTGTTGTTAGGTTGATGCCTCTGACACCTGAGTCGGTACAGTTCTATCACAAAAAGCCAGTCTAGATTGCAAACTATACACACCTGCATTCTTCTCTGATAAACTATCACCACCTGAAAGAAATGATGATGTGGGAAATTGTGTGCTGCTGATGGTAACTTTGGCCTTGGATGAATGGCTGCACTGGAGATTGGATTAAGAACTGTCCAAATGCATTATCAAAAACTTAAAGAACAGTGGGGAAACATCATCTTTGAGGAAAGAATGGGTACATTTAGTACAAAAAAATACTGAATGACTGTGATCAGCAATCACCTAATTGATTGGTGAAATCCAATTATGGAAAGACAACAGTATAGAACTCATGGTTATGTTTAATATTGAAAATAAGAGCAATGGAATTCAAAGGACTCGGATTAAACAATTATTTAGTGGTAAGAAAACCCCTTTATCAATGAAGCTAATTGAAAAAATAACCAATTTGCTAGGGAGCGTAAAGGTTTGACTCTGGTGCAATGGAAGGAAGTCATGTTCTAGAGTGATGGGTGCATCAGAGTAAAATGAGATGAAGCTGAAGTGCTGCGCCTATCATACCTAGTGCCTACTGTACAAGCCCGTCTGGGCAGTGCTGTGATATGGAGGTGCTGCAGTTCGTCTTGTTTAGGTTCAGCAAGCTGTGAGCAGTGAGCTACTCAGGAACCAGTGTGGCTGCATTCACACTGAGAGTCTTAGCTGCTGGGAGCTAACATTAGTTTCTGAGATCCAAAATTCATAGTGTGACGCTAATTTCTCCTGGGTAGTGGCCAGAATCCTGAGTATGGGTGCTGCTGGATGGATGGCAGGACTCAATGGTCATCAAAAACATTCTAAAAGAAGATGTTGTTTTCCTCTTTCTCCATTAATTAAAAAAAACATCCATCTCCATCACTGTTTATTATAACAACACAAAACAAATGGATTTCTACACTATGCAGTTGTGTTTCAGTCGGCATCCCATAGTGGTTCGCTTCCAGGACTATATGAAAAGAGTCAAGCATGACAGCTAGTCAGGGTGACTTTGGTGCTTTAATTTAGTGCTTTTACAAGATCACCCTATAGGAAGTGAAGCTCCTGAGATGATTACTACTGAGATAGTCAATGGCTTTATGCATTTTTCCAATAAAGAGACTGAGGCAAAGCACAGAGCAAATCCTCAGTAATAGGCTTGGGATTTAGGAAATCCTAATGGACACAATGCTAGACTGCAACAGCTCTGCAAATAAACATGCAAACAGGTTCCACTCCTGGTCTTATTTCTGGACTATGCACTAAATAACAAGTGGTAATAAAAGAATTTGAAAGCACAAACTCGGGAAGGTGAAACAGTGTTTCTAAACATCACATGACTTAGGGACACCTGTCCATCTGTGGTAGGGTGCTAGTGCTAGTGACTTGAGGCTGCAGAGAAAAAGTCAAGACTTATGTAGTGTGTGGTATTATTATGGTATTACTAAAAAATGACTTAAAGATTTGTGTTCAGAACTGGTTGTGCTTCAGAATGGTTTATGTTTGCATTTAAACACAAATGTTGGTCAGACACTGAGTTAGGATTAACATTTGAACCTTTTTTCTAACTTATGATCTCAGTAACAGGTAAAATGAGAGTCTTACTGTTGCTGGACTTAAGGTCTCGGTGAATGATGGGGACGATGGCCTGGTTGTGGAGGTAGTGCATGCCTCGGGCGGTCTGCACAGCCCAGTCCACCAGCGTACACGGGGGAATGCGTTTCCCAGCAAGGGCCCGGTTCAGAGGGCCTCCTCGAGCATAGTCCATGACCAGGCACAGGTTAGGCTCCTGGAGGCACACGCCTAGTAGAGCAATGATGTTTGGATGGTTGAGCATGGCAAAAAGCTTAGCCTCCTGTCGCACGCTCTCCAAAGTCTGCGCCACATCCTCATCTGGATCCCGCCGTGCTGCCTTCACTGCCACCTCTGTGCCCCGCCACACTGCACGGTAGACTTTTCCAAACCCACCAATCCCAATGATCTCCTCCAGCGTGAGTTCGGAAAAACTGATTTCCAGGACTGAGGAGAAAAGAAGAAGCCATGCCAATTTCTGTTTAATGAACCTTCAAAACAACAACAACAACAACAAAACATTTACACATTTAAACACTTTTAGAGTTCATGAGCCTGAAGCTGACTGATTCTCAAAACCGGAACCCGATCCTCAACACCTGCAGGAAGTATTCTCACTGAGCATATTCTCTCAAATGTGTCTTCCATGTTTAGAAGGAAGAAATTAAGAGAACAAAAGTATACGTAGCTAGGCACAGTTGAGACACATTTTGTTTTTGCTCTGAACACTCAAAAACAAAATCCATTCAAAAAGGTATTTTTTTTGTTTGTTTACTAAAAAATATAACAATCATATTTAAAGTAGGCTAGTTCATTTTTTGCAGTTACCTAATCAATATGAGATGCTTTTGTTGTCTCAACTTTACACTCATTCACAAACCATGAAGTAAATTGACTGCAAATCCAGCAGACATTTAAAACAATTTCAGTTTTAATTAACAACATAATTCTTTAACTGAATCCAGTATTGCTTATTGAATTGTTTTAAAAAAGCATTAGCTGTTACCTAAATCAGTAAACTGTAAATATATTACATATGTTAATAACAAGTAGACGTTTGAAATACAAAACAAATTGTTTTCAATGTGTTTGGGATGTTGTTATTTACATTGTGCAACCAGAAAACACAAGGGACAGTATTATTTGGTAAAATACTACATTTGATGTAGGAGGGGCAGTGATGTGAATGTAAATTTGAAGTGAACAATTTGCCGTAGAAAAAAATAGCTTTTGCCAAGATATTGAATGGAGAGGCAAAAGAAAAAGCAGGCATGTTGCAGGTTATTCCAGGAACTATACTTGTCCTACAAAGGAGAATGATGTGAAGCTCAGTGTTGGGAGCTGAAGCTGCTCCTGTTGTGGATTTCCTGTTGTCTGCTCAGCAGACTGACCTTGATGAATATTTCAGGTGTGTGAAATCAGGCCATCTAAGAATCTGAAACAGCTCAGGTGCTGTGGTCCACTAAAATAATCTGGGTTAGGACATGTCTGATACCTCATACTTTGCTTTAGAAGTGGATATAAAATGTAAAACCATCAGTGAACTGGGCTTCACTTAGTGATTCCTTTTGCACAGCATTTCTGCAGTGCACTATATAGCTCCTTAATGGATCTGTCTGGGGCCTTGGCTCTAGAATTTACCATTCTACTGAAAATGTTTCAGGAATCACATTAGAATAACGGTACACGTGACATCCTGCAGAAGAATCACTTCTCTCTAGAGGGATGCCACTGGAGTGAGTGAGCTGCTATGGTCCTGAAGCTGAGGATGCTGGGCCGGCCTGAGCTGCTATGACACAGCATTTATTAACCCTAACCTTGGTGCCAGCAGCAGCAAACAGGGGAGGATCCATCCCTGTGCTGAGTCATAAGGAGAACAGTGAAGATACTCACGGTGCAGAGGAGGAACAGGGTGCTCCTTGCTCTCCCGCAGGCCCATCTCCTCCTTAGAGCCACTCCGTTTGCTGACATAATTAGATGGAAAAATACCAACTCGGTCTGCTATCATCCCGGTCCACCAGCCCTCATCTCCAGACACCAGGGAATCCTGGGACAGAACCTCCACCAGGTCTCCTTTGCGGAGGCTGAGCTCATCGTCCGCAGTCGCTTCATAGTCGAACACAGCCGTCCAGACGGCGGGTTCCGCATCCTGCGCGGATCCGCTGCCACGACGGTCCTGTTCGGGCCAGCGGAACACACCTGCCTCTGCGTCCGTCCACGGTGACGTCGCCTGGGAACTCAAGCTGTTGTCCACAGCGGGTTTGAAGACGTCCATGGACGCGATCCATGAGGCGAAGTGGATGATCCACCTGAGGATGAGCCAGGGTCCTGCGTCCGCGCGCACGAATAGCTACAGACTGCGAACCCCACGGCCACGCTGCAGCATCGTCCGCCCTCCTACCACCCGTGGTGCTTATCAGCCTCACAGAAGCAGCCTAATGCTTTTCTAGGGCTCCACGCTGCACCCAATCAGCGCCGGGACCTCTCAGACGCAGAGCTCTTCATCCTGAACCAATCCAGACAGAATATTCCCCGACTTCCTATTGGTGCACAGACCCATCAGTAACGGCTTAGTGCCCGCCCCCGTGTTCAACATCAAACGGTGCAAACTCCTAAACACACACAGTCATGTAGTGGTATCTTTGTGACGACTTACCATTGACTTCCATTAATTTCTACAGCCTAACCCTGACCCCTGACCCTAAACCTAACCCCACAGGTTCATACCTGACCCTAAACTTAGTTCATACTGAGCCCTAAACCCTAACCCCTGACCCACAGATGGCATTTTCCCTTGTGTGGACTAGGTAAAATGTCCTCACAAAGGCAAAATGTCCACACAGTGTCAAAAAATGTCCTAAGGGTAAATAAACATGCCCCCCCCCCCACACACACACCCCCCCACACACACACACACACAAAAACATAGCTATGCCCGGGTTTTCTTTCATTCAAACATCTTTTATTTACTTGTTACACCCCCCTCAAAAACAAAAGAAAACAAAACAATCAAAACATTCAACTGAAGCTTGAAATCCATGCACAATTTCCCGAAACAAATAACAGAATTCATTGCAAGGAAAAGATCAACATAACTAGCAATTAAATGTGCAGTCCTCTTTAAGTTCTCCCAAACACAATGTCCATGATTCAGAGCCACTGACTTTAGTTTGAACAGACATTTCAACCCATTTGCAGCAGTAATAATTGTAATCTCTTAGTTAAACAGCACAATTCAACATAATAAGATCTAATTTGATTGGTCTTCCCGAAGGGAAAAATGAGAATAAATGACATCGGGACCCCCATGCTCTCTTCAGTTCACCTCCTGACATGTTTACTAATACACAATATTTAGGCTTGCAAATGTTTGAGTCTATGCAATGAAATACAAAAAGGATGGAAAAACAGAAGAAGTGTACAGAAATGTAAAAAAAACACGTGACTGAAAAAAAGACACTTATAATGTCAAAAATTAAATTATATGTCCCTTAGCAAGTGGTTCCCAAACTTTTTAGCTTTCAACGCACAAACTAAATGTGGTACAGCGTGTGACCTCAACTTTTGCTGGTTCTGGTATCAACAATACAATTAATGACCACTGTTTGTATTTCTTTAAAACAGGTAAGGCTAAATATGCTATCAACAATTTAAATCCTGAAGCGCAGTGGTCTTCAATTCATATTTAGCAAGATCATCATATATATATTTGTTTCTAGAAACGGTCCAAATGTTTGCACAGACCTGTACTTTCTGTGGGTTAGCAATGTAATTGTGGGCTCTTGGGTTCTAGATTTGGACTGTGGTCTGCCATTTGGCGATCCCTACTGCAGATTTGATCAAGTCCCTACACTTAACGTTTCATGACCCACATTGGGGTCCTGAACCCAACTTTGGGAACCACTGCTATGAGCTACAATTATAAAATAGGCTATGTAACAATTTTGTCTGCATGAATTCAAAATTTTGAGTCAACTCTGAATTTTTAAAAAGTATTTTTAAGTAAAGAAAATCATGAGAGAATAAACTATAAGCTGGCATTTGAGAATAAGAAATGAATTTACCCAGTTTGGCATTTTCATCTGAAATTATTGGGAATCAAGACTAGTTTTTAACCCACTTTTGAAAGCTGGCATTCTGATTCTAACTTCGATTATAGTGACTTAAAATGTGAGAGGATATGTCAGAATTGAACACAACTTATACATGTAATTCAAAAGAATGATCAAACGAGAAACCTTTGGTTAAAAAGAAAATAGTTCAAAAAAGGGCCTCACCATTTTTTTTTCAGTCAAACTTTTCTCAGCACAAGTTCACATCCTTACAGTGGAAAGATTTAGAAACTTGAATTTTAAAATCAATAATTCAGTAATCATGTAAAACTTAAATAAGCTTTAGGAAAGACATTTCAAAATGAACGTATAGAATCTTTAATTATCAGCTAACCTGAATAGATAACAAATCTTTTTCTACAGTGTATCTGCTGTAAGTTCATTGACTTATATAAAAAAAATCACATCTGATTTTAGAATATTCAGAAGTTTGCAAAAAGGTAAACAGTGCAGTTTTTGTTCACTTGGCTTCTTAAATGTCAGGCAGAACAAAAGGATTGTGTATTTAGTTTGGGACAACTCATATTGTGCTTTTCTACAGCGTTTTCTTTTTTAATAGCAGCATTTATAGCATATTATAACTGTTTTGTGAAGCTCACATTTTGAAAATGCTGTCATCCTGTCTTCAGAGGTTTTGCTTTGTTGGTAAAACATGTCAGAAGACTAAAAAACTCATTTAGAGTACACAGAGCATAAAGTTACCAGTCAGGACACTGAATTTATAAATGTTCAAGGGTTTTTCTTATGAACCACACAGCCGTTATCTTTTATTATTCTGTTGAAGGACAAGGAACAGGTTGATATCAAATATCAACTTTGGAACTTTTTGTTGTAATTTTGACATCTCATAACCAAACATTAAAAGCATACTCGTCCAATAAAATGTGCCCCTTTTTTGTTGCACAAAGAACAGCTAATGACTGCTCAGACCATCTCACAGGTGAAGAAAGAGAGGAAAAAGTAGTTTTCTCTAATAGATGTTTTCCCATCTGTTACAGAATTAGGACAAAAAAAAAAACGGAAACAACAGAGCTGTGCACCTTTGAAGACCCAACACAACATGACCTGTGTGCAAACAAGATGCACTGCCTGACTCCAGCATGGCAACATGCATGCCACGCAGCCAGCATTTTAGCTACAACACATCCCAGTAGATAAAACCAAGATTACACCTCAATAAAATGAACAGCTAGCCACCCAAATCAGAAAAGAAATGACAAAAAAAACAACAACATAACATTTTTGTGTTGATGGCTGCACAATGTTTCTTGGTGCAGGATTTAAACAAGAGAGAGGGGAAACAGAGAGATGCTCAGAAATCAAAACCCACCTTTTTGGAGCACCTAGTGTAAAATAAAATGTTACAAAATGTCACACATTTTCATTATTTTGCTCACTTTCTGAGTGTAGAATCATAGTTTAAATGTTCTACAAACATTTTATGGTTATTTAGCTCACTGTTCTTACATTTTTCTCATTTTTAGTAAATGTTGAATTTAAATGTTATGTGTCAACATTAAATCCTAAATCTAGATGTGTAAATGTGCTAAATGATAAAGCTTACATTTAGGAATTTTCAAAAGGAACGCAGCCTTTGCTGTTGGTGAATGATGACAAAATAACAAAAGCCACACAGCAAAGGCTGCGTTCCATTTGGAATATACTATACTCCAAATATATATGAATATTATAAATACTTAAATTTTTATTTAAATATAAATATAAACAACATTTAGCCACAACCTATACATTTACGTTGTATATTTTAATTTTCACATTTTAATTTAGAATTTAATATTTACACGTAATATTTAACATTTATTTAACGTTTAGAAAAATTGAGCAAAATGTAAGAACTGTGAGCTAAATAGCAATAAAATGCTAGTGAAATTCGTTGCCTAGAATTTTACACTCAGACATTCAGCTAAATAATGAAAGTGTATTAATGACATTTTGTATCAATTTTATTTTACACTTGGTGCTTCATACGCCTTTACTGGCTCAAAACGTGGAGATAAAATATCACATTAGGGTTGTCATGCTGCCACCTCTCTACTGCACATCCCAGAGCAGCAATGCTGTGTCTCTAAAACATCTGTACATAGTGTGGAGTTTGTCTCTCCCCCACCCCCCTGCACAGCACCGTATCCATCGTCTGCCTTTGAATGTGTCATTGTGTTTATTCGTGAGACAAATAGTGAGGGAAAAGACAGAGTAAGGTGAGAAGGAGGGGTCAGGGGCCAAGAACAAGAACAGTGAATCCAATTCAGCTACAAGATGCGCTCACACCACTGCTCACCACAAAGGGAGAACACTGAGAGCGACCACAAGGAAAAGAGGGGAGGTTCAACCACTGGGACTGGATATTACCGTCCCTCTTGTGGACATCCAGTGTCACTGCCACTCAATTTTCTTTCTTTACTTTTTAAAATATTCATATTTTTAACCAAATGTTGCCTGTCAACTCTTCGATAACAAGTATGTAATATATAACCTCATTTAAAAAATAGTTAGGGCATTGTGTAAAATGTACATAAAAAAGATTCCATCTGTCCGTCCATCATCTTAACCTCCTTTCCAGATCACAGGGTCTGCTGGTGTATGTAATCTTATAAACTCATACTTTACTCACAGTGGAACATAATAAACATATCAAAGGTTTAGACTAAGACATCGTACCACTTCAGCAGCAAAAAAGGGTCATTTTAAATTTGATGGCAGCAACACATCACCGTGGAGTTGCTCCATGTTTCCCACCGTAAAGCATCTCCACTTCTTTTAACTAGAGTCTGTAAACATCTAAGAACTGAGGAAAGCAGTTTTTGGAAGGGAATGTTGTCTCATTCTTGTCTGGCATAGGGTTCGAGCTGTTCGACAGCCCTGGCTCTTCTGCTAGATTTTTTGTTTCAAAATGCATCAAATGTTTTCAATGCTGAGAGCTCCGGACTGCAGACCAGTTCAGCGCTTTGACTCTTCTACTGCAAAACCCTTCTGTTGTAATAGATTCAGGATGAGGTTTAGCATCGATGTGATGAAATATGCAAAAGACATCACCTGGATGGGAGCACATGTTCTCACACCTGTATCTAAAGTACCTACAGTTGTGTAAGCTGTGCAAGCTATAGGAACCACTCCCGTCAGTGAGGCAGTTTTTTGAACGGTGTTGCTAATAATAGGCCAGATGGACCATCTCCTCTTTAATATGGGAGAAGTGGTTTCTAAAAAGGATTTCAGATTTGGATTCGTCAGACCACAGAACAGTTTCCCAATTTGCCTCATTTCATTTTAGCTTTGGTCCAGAGAAGAGAGCAGTGAAGCTGGATGGTGTTCACATATGGCTTCTTTTTTCAGGATAGCGCTTTAACCAACACTTGTGAATGGCACAGTGAACTGTGGTTGCAGATAGTGATTTGTGGAAGTGTTCCTGCCAACAACAGAATCAGACTTGTTTTCAATGCGTTTGCCTCTGAGGGTCCAAGATAACAGCCATGCAATATTGACTTTCAGCTGCGTCCTTTAAGCTTAGAGATATTATGAACTGTAGGTGATGGGTTCTGTCCCAACCTTTTGAAATTGCTGCTGCCATTTTTACATTTACTATGTTCCACTGGGAAAAAAAGGCTCCATGAGATTTGTCATTTTTGTTTCATTTACATTTTACAAAACATCCCAACATTTCTTTGAAGTTTGAGTTGTAAATGATAGACTTTTCATTCTGTTCTTCTGAGTT
>JAVKLF010000002.1:4741443-4755012 GCA_034783495.1 Millerichthys robustus
GGAGGCGGCTCTAGTTTAAGGAGGATACTTGAGCTCCACATAAACATGGACTCAGCAGACACACGGAGAGCCTCAGCTGTTGCTGATTAATCATCACGAGGCCGTGTTGCTGCCTACAAATGTCAATCCGTCCGTGGAGGAGGAGGGGGGAGATCCCAGAGCTCCTCACTAGAACTTACAGGATGCACCCGGGCCTGCGCGCGTGCCTGTGCGCGTTCTGCGAGGAATCTGCGCCGAAAACTGGAAACTAATGAAGGAGCTGAAACTGTAAACGGATAGAAACCCGCAGACGAAAAGCAGCCAGCTGCAGCTTCTTGCTGCTAAAAAAAAGAAGAAGAATCTTGACAGAAGCCAGTTATCTAAACGTCACACCCATTTAGACGAAATCACGACTCCCGCCCTGGATTCTGGCACTCGGTGGGTCAGATCATAAGCACCAGGAGGTCCAGACTGATGGACCACATTCAACTCACGTGATCCCGTCACTCGTACAAATCCTGAATCTGCACGCGCCCCTGTCACATTCTGCCCATCTCTGGATGCTCTGCTCCTTATCATTACTCACCTGGATTCGGGTATTTTCGGCACTTGGTGCTCGGAAGCAGCCGGGGTCTCTGGTTTGCTCAACAGTCCCACAATAATTGCCCCCCCGAAGGGTTCCGATCGGAGTCAGATCCTGTCGTGGAGTCGCGGTGTCCTCATCAGCAGAGAGGAGCAGGTCCCCAGCCCGTTCCGTGCCGCCGGGGGGTGGTGGTGGGGTCGCCTCCCGTCCTGTCTTCCTTTGGGGCCCTTATCCCCAGATCCTCCCCCTGTGTGACAAATGGGCTGTCAGTTACAGAGGAGGAGGAGGGGGAGCGCTGGTATTTTTAAGACTTTGTAAGAGACGGATCCACGGGAACCGGTCCGCGCGGCTCTCCCTCACCCTGCACGCCGCGAATCAGCCTCTCCTCCGCCTCCTCCTCGTGCAGAAAAACCTCTGCTGTCGTTCAGAGGCCACTGGTGTTCCCAGCTCGCGTGCGCCCCCGAAAATAACAAGAAATAACACAAGGCAGTAAAAAACCACACAAACATATATCCCATGAGGCGCCTCTCCTGCTCAGATGCGCGTCAGCTGCAGCCTCCACCGCGCGCAGGGGATGATCTGTCCTCAGGTTCCTGATCGACGCGCCCCCACCCCCAACACACGCGCGCGCGCGTTAAAGGTGTAAAATGGTTGCGCCTCACAGCCCCCCCTCACCCCCGCCGCCCGGGTTTCAACAATCACTCCCGGTTTCATCAGGCGCGCGGAGACGTCACCATCAGCTGAGAGAAGCCGCAGCCGGAGTCTGCGAGGGAGGGGCTGCGAGGACTGTCTGATGGGTTTATTCAGATAATATTTCCTACACCTCCTGCTAACATCTGGAGCCCATCGCTTGATGCCTCTCCACTGTCAAAAGTGACCGCTGGAATTTAACCAATAAATTTGTTGCAACATTTTAACCATCCTTTTGTTAAAGTGACAACAATTCAACCAATAAATTACACATAGGCGCTCAAAGCATGAAGATCAGTCCAAAATTATTTTGTCCTAGTAAGAAACAAAATGTTTTCTCATAGCCCATTGATTGTTAATATGTCCTTAAGGTATATATTAAGCATAATCTGCTACCGGATGTCATCTAACACAGCTGTATTGCCTATGGGCCCCATATGAATTGCCCAAATAGGTCTCATGTGAAGCCCAGGTAGATCCCATTTTAGGCCCATATGGGCAATACAGGTGGGGCCTCCATGCAACCTGCATACAAACCCATTTGGAGCCCATCTGGAAATGCTGGCTGGATAATAAATCCTAAATGTAAAAGTTAAATCTAAAATGCTGTGATTAAGTGTTGAAGTTTTTGGAACGAAATGCAGCTTTTGCAATGTTCTTGTTAGGACGTCATCACACGGAGACAAAAACAATCGCTAACATTGCTAAGCCTGCTAACACAACGCTTCCCTACAAGGCATCAAACTTGCAGTTGCAGCCTGTGTCTGAGCTGCACTTCAAATTGCTGGACCTCAGGTACCATCCATATTGTTTTCAATAAACACATTTTGAATTTACATTTTACATGCCTTTTTCAGAAGTGTTAGGAAGCACCGAAAATAAAAAAACTTAAATACAAATTAACCTCCTAAAATGAAATGCTAATCCTATCTGTGGAGAAATAAATAAAATAATATTTCCTATATTGTAATGACATCCTAATCATAATTTCCGGTGACTTCCAATACT
The DNA here is from genome assembly GCA_034783495.1 of Millerichthys robustus. Taxonomy (NCBI): domain Eukaryota; kingdom Metazoa; phylum Chordata; class Actinopteri; order Cyprinodontiformes; family Rivulidae; genus Millerichthys; species Millerichthys robustus. Next base: position 4,743,704 of record JAVKLF010000002.1, read on the forward strand.
CCCATACTCACTGTCTCCCTCTTGTAGCCCCATGCAGGTCAGATTTATCTCCAAAACTGAAGACTCACAGGTGATAGCATTTGATTTGTGGGAATTTTGTGATTTTGTGAGAAATGTTTCCAAACCAAATGAACTTAGCGTTACCATTTGTTGCAAATAAAATATATGTGATTGTAGTTTATTACGGAGCCTTTTTGGCCACTGTCAATCATGGGCCCTTAAAATCCTTCTTCTCTATCCCCGCTTTTCGGCACCCATGATCCACAGCGAAACAAGATCTGTATCGACATGGGTTGAAAGGTCACTCTGCCCGGAAGAAGCTATTACTTCAAAAGAAACATAAAAAGCCAGATTAATATTTGCAAATGCACACAGGAAAAAAATACTTTCATTTTTGGAGACATGTCCTGTGGTCTGATGAAATTATAGTAGAACTGTTTGGTCATAATGACCATCGTTACATTTGCAGGAAAAAGCCAAAGACTTGCAAGCCTGAGAACACCATCCTGACTGTGAAACACGGGGGTGGCAGCATTATGTTGAGGGGTATTGCTGCAGGAGGGGCTGGTGCACTTCACAAAGTAGATGGCATCACGAGGAAAGAACATGTGGAAACACTGAAGCAACATCTCAAGACATCAGACAGGAAGTTAAATCTTGGACGCAAATGGATCTTCCAAACAGACAATGAGCCGAAGCATTCTGCCAAACTGGTTACAAAGTGGCTCAAGTAAGTCAATGTTTTGGAGCAACTTCATGTTTATCTTCGACTAAACATGAAACCATCGTTACGTTTTCCTTCGAGCAAACATGAAATGTCATGTTCCTCATCTGATTTCTACAGCTAAGCGGCTAACAAACTATAACTCAGCTCCATGTTGTATTTCATACAAAAAACAGTGTTATACATGTCCTCTTATAAAGTTATGACTTATAAGTGGGAAATTTCTACTTCCCAGTGCACCTAAGTCCCAGCAAAAGTAGTCAATGAAAATGCAGCTAAATGGAGATGTTAAACAGTAAGTTCTGTTGGCCACCAGCTACTTTTGAACCCTGTGCACCTCCACTTTGTGGTGGAATGCCTTTTTTTGTGGGGTAAAATAAATGACATGCATTGTGGAATTTGTTGTTGATAATCTGCATGATTGCCGACCTCTATCTTTATGTCGCTCCACTGCTCTGCTTTACGCTTGATATTTATTCTTTTCACTTGTCCGACTCAATTTTCCCCTTTTTATTTTTAGGAGCAGATTCACTTTGATATTTCTAACTAAAACGTCTTCTCTCAGATTGTACACTTGTCCAATTCTATCCTTTATGTATACTTACACAAACTACAGGCAGCCTAATGTAGGTCAGTCATGTGACTCAAGCTTCTGCATCTTATTAGGCAGATTCAGATGGATGCTTTGTTTACAGAGAATGTACCTGCAGGTCAGAATTGTGTGACATAAAGATCTTTATTTCAGTGACCGCTGACATAAAACATCCTTCAAACATGTCCTTTTTTAAATTACCATGTTACCATTACCATATAATATATATTAGACTTGTATTTTTAAAACCTACATTTGATGATGTGATCACTGAAGAGGAAGCCCAACTGGACAGAGAAGGAAATGTCTATGAAAGATAGATATCAGGGTCACAGAAAAGTCAAAGTGCAGCCGTGAAGAGTAAATAGATTTAGGGAGGCGGATATCAAAGTTAAGTCAAGTTTATTTACAGGGTCAGAGGTCTGGATCTGTGAGGTGCAATAGACAGGTAAGTGGCAGGATGGGAATGAATCAGAATGCAGATCTTAAGGATTTTAAAAGCTTACTGTTTTCAGGTTGCTTTGGCACGAGGGGGGTGATGAGAATCCAAAGGTGAGGGGTCTGGTGGTAAAAGGGAGCAGAGTGGCTGGCAGAGGCTTCACCAATGAGTGAGACTCTTCCAGGCAAACAGTGGAGCTGACAGAGAGCAGACAACAGGTGAGGGAGGTTTGTTTCTGGAGTAGAACGCCGAGGGTTGAAGGGCTTCTCAGGAGGTGCCAGGTAAGGGTTACTCAGGTAAATGCAGTAACTGTGCGGCAGTACTGTAAGGTACAGGACGCTCCAACAAAGAACAGATTGTCAGAGAAGCCTTATAAACCCCCCCAGGAGCTCATCAGGAGGATCAGCTGCAGCTGTGTTCAATTATCGTTGCTGGCCAACCAGGAGCAAGCAGGAGGTGCAGGGAGAAAACACACAAACCCCATGGTAGGAAGGCGTTTTTTCCATAAGAAATCGTTTTAAGTTTAGAGTCATGTGACCCTAGAGTGTGGCAGGTTTTTGTTGTTGTTGTTAAGAGCTGAGCTCAGAGTATTCCTATGAGGTTTGTGGGTGTAGGTTTTTTTTTTGCAATTGACATCGTCATGGTAACTCAAGACGCCACTAATAGTAACAGCACACATTATAAGTTATTTTTCCAGAACTGTGACAGATGGTTATTTTTTTTTCTCTGAATCTTTCTCCAAATGCAGCCTGCATTACAACAGTTGTATGTAGGCAATATTTTTAATTAATTTACTTGTGTTTTCTTCAAACTCTTTAAGAGATGGAAATGAGAACATACCTTTCTGCACCTCTCAGTCACCTCTGCACACTCCTCATTATCACAATACTTAAGCTAAAAGAAAATGCTAATCTTTTCTCCTCCTGGGGGTGCTGGGATATTTGAGTAACACTCTTTTAAAAAACACTTTTTAGTCCTCTTTCCATGTGTGTTTACATAGTGCTTGGCAGAGCGGGCTTAGGACATTGATGTGTAGTTGGAGAGTAATTTCAGGGGGGATCAGGCTTCACTTCCTGGTCCGCTGGCTTGGAAATCTGACCAATGACGTAATGACTAGAGGCATCACCCACACTTCAGAAGCTTGACCACTGTGATATGACGCCATAGCCTATTAGAAAGAGTGGGCTGTCAGAGTAAACAATTTATCATGGCTATTCCCACGTAGAATTTCGTATGAATATTAGTTTTTATTGGTTATCTTCTGCCTATTTAAAACATTATTGCAGACGTGTAAACCTTGGCAACCTGTTTTTGCCTGATATGATGTACTACTGACAAGCATGTCTATCAACTCAAAATAATGGTTTTCAATAGCAAACTGAGTTTCATTGATGTGCTAACCTAAATTTAACGCGTCATGGTTACCATGGTCACCATATTTAGCTTCACCAGCTCACCATCACCCCTGATAATAGCCTATAACTGCTCTTTTTAACCATGAACAGTCACGTGCAGAGCCTCTAAGCCAAATACACCTCGTAGAATCTGACACTGATCTTCATCACATATGGACGGGACCGACCATTCCTTGGTGATATTGGGCCTTGATCGCCCCCTGCTGGTGTGGGGGATTGAGAGGCTGAGTTTTAAACGAACTACGCTTTACAAATTCAGCTTTGGTGATTGAGAACTGGGACTGCTTTGTCAAAGGGTTTTTGAAAAATCCTATATGTATAACCCCTTTTTTGCAATTTTTTGCATCTCCAGTGATTTAAACTTATTTAGTCTCTGATGTTTTTAAAATCAAATGTTTTAAATTGTTTTAAACAAATAAGCAGAAATTGAAATCCACTAGGTGGATCAGTTGGTCGAGCTGTTGCCTCCCAGCAAGAAGGTTGCTGGATCGAATCCTGGCTGGGGACATTTCTGGGTAGAGTTTGCATGTTCTCTCACATGACCATTTTAAGTATCATTTTTGGACAGAATTTTGTGTGCATGTGAAAACTTCTATATTTAAAGAGCTACTTGTTGTGTTGCACACTTCAGAGCTTTAGTAAATTTGAGATTTTTAATTTGAATATTTCATGATCAACATCCGGGTGGCACGGTGGCTCAGTTGGTAGAGCTGTCAGCAAGAAGGTCGCCGGATCGAATCCCGGCTGGGGACATTTCTCCCACAGACCAAAAACATGACTGTTAGGTTAATTGGTAACTCTAAATTGTCCCTAGGTGTGAGTGGTTGTTTGTTTCGTTTGTCTCTATGTGTCCCTGTGATGGACTTGTGACCTGTCCAGGGTGTCCCCCACCCCTCGCACTGTGACTGCTGCATATGTGCACCAGTGACCCCTGTGACCCTGAAAGAAAGAAGCGGGTTAAGATCATGGATGGATGCATGAAATCCACTATTTTGGTCACAGGTCTTCGCTGTGTTTGTGTCACAAGAAAGTTGAACCTAAATTCATTCAAAAAGCAGTATGAGGCTCTGACAGCTGTTCATCCTGAGCTAGTTCAGGTGCTAGAGGTTTCTTCCTATTAAAAGGAAGTCATATTTCCACTGTCACCAATGTGCCACTTAAGTCAATATTTGACACAATTTGCTGCTTAGATAAATCCATCCAATAATCCTGTTTTTTTTGTTTGTTTGTTTTACTTGCTTTTCCTTTTCAGGTCACGGGGAGTTGGTGGCTATCTCCAGCAGTAATTTTTTAAGAGATGGGTTCCACCTGGACAGGCCTCCAAATCCATCACAGGGACATATAGTCGCTTACACTCTCACTCACACCTGGGGATGTTGCCAATTAGCTTAACATGCATGTTTTTGGTCTTAGAAAGAAAACTCACACATGCACAAGGAGAACATGGAAACCTCCATAGACAAAGGCTGGAAGGTGATCCTGCAACCCTCTTGCTGTAAGACAGTAATCACTGCTCCACCGTTCCACCCCTTAACTTTTACTAAATGGCATTTCAGAACTAATGTACTGTTTTATAGCAGGAACTGAAACGACTAGAATTGGGTTTGTGTTGGGATTCAAACTGGTGAGGTGACTCAAAAAACAGGTAACACTTGAGTGTCAGCAAGGGAAACACAGGCTGATTACAAAAGCGCCTGCGGGAACACTTTTGTGGAGACCACAAACACAAGGAGGAAAAATGCACAGACCACAGGTGAAGAACTGAAAGAATATATACTGAGAACTAACCAGGGAAATGGGAAAAACCTGGGGAGAGGGAACTGGGCACTGCTGAGACAGATTCACTGAGAGGAGGGAGACAGGCAGAGGAGACATGAACAGAGACACAAGAAGACCAACAGGTAAGTAGAAAAAAACAGACAAAAATTTCTGACAGTTTCAATCTGTATCTAAGTGTAAGTTATAACTTGGACTTGTTCTTTCTTTGGTACAGTGCCCTGCCATGACTTCTGCTGTTAATTTGTGCCGTATAAATAAACTGAATTTAATAATGATGGAATACAAAAGATATCCTAACTGAAGTTTGAACTGAATTTGTTTGATACACTTACAGTTCCTGCAAATTACACTTGAACTGAACTGAATAGTTGTCTGTTGGTTTGTATTTGTTACTTACTTACTGCTATTAGCTGTGGGTTTTTTAAAACATCAAACATATGCTTTTGTGCAGTATACTCTTTGACAAAAAAAATCAAAATGTTATCTATTTATTATGTGCTTCTTCCTTTCAGGGTCACGGGGGTCACAGGTGCCCATTTCCAGCAGTCACTAGAGGCTAAACTGAAAAGATCTCAATGGATTTTCTGGGGGGAAAATACTTTGAAAAAAGTTTATTATTTTCAATGGTATTAAACCAAAACAATACATTAAAGCACCCATCTTCTGAATGAGGTGTACATTTTAATACATGATTGGCTAACGTAGCATAATGTAGCACAGCAAAAAAAAAAAACCACGCTGAAAAATAAAGGTTGAACACAAATAAAGAGTCCCGTTTTACTCTTTGTTTTCTCGTAGCTCAAATAATATCAAAACAGACCAGTATTTGTTGACATGCACGAGTAGTTTGGGACGAGCAACTCCTGCAGCTCCAGCTACTGGATCAGAGTATATTTGTGGGTTCACTGGTCCAGAACCAAATCGCACGTGGAAGCTGGGGAAGAGAAGAACTTACCCGCCCCGACTTCATTACATCACCACATTTACACTCATCTTCCTGGTGGTCAGAGAGGAAGGAGGACGTGGCTCTTGCGTGGGTTCTCAGCTTATGTGCGGAATGGCTCCTCGCAGGACCCCTCTGCCCAGCAGCCACGTTTCCATGGCAACGCGTGATCCCTGCCTCAGTGGTGGAGAGTGGAAGGGACGGCGGCAGCGATCTGCGCGTGTTCCATCTGGCTCATTATGAGGGGAGTGAAGTGAAACGGCCGGGGGCTGCATTTGTTCTGCACGGACTCCCCCCTCAGCTGCCAAGCGTCTGTTTATTTATAGATATGAAATGAAAGAGTGAGAGAGCAGCAATCAAATCAGCACAGGAGCCGTCGCTTGTCTCTGTCTCCCCCACCTCAGTCTAGAAGAAAAAGTCTGTTTGAATTTAGAGCAACTTCTGGCATTTTACTAGTTTTTTTTCTTTCAAGAAATGGTATTATCCTTCATAACTTCCCCCCCAAAAAAAGCACATTGTCCAAAGCAAATGAAAGTAGGCCTACACATTTTCACCAGTTGACTGAGACCTGAGTTAACATTCTACTTATAAGCAGGTTTAATAAAATGATAATAAATGTTCAATTGTCTATAAATGTCACGAATCACAATGTGTGGTGTTAAAACTGAACGGCCACATCGACAACTGAAATATCACAAACTGTAACTCATGAAAGCTTATCTGATCAGCTTGTCTGTGAAAGTGCTGCACACATCTCAGCTACTCTTCCCTAAACCCAGAGGATCAACTAAATACTTCTTGTCCCCATTTGTTCTGATTTTCACAGCTAACTGTTGTGTTAAGGGACAAACTGACAGGCAGCAGCAGAAACTGCTTGCACAAAACATGAAAAAAACCCTCAAAAAACAAGTTTCTTTTATTACAGTGACAAAAGCAGAAATACCCACAACTTACAAATTGATACAATTTAATGAACTTGTACTAAACCAGGTAAGTTTCATTGAGATCACAGATCTCTTTTGCAAGTGAGGCCTGTTTTTAGACTGTGTGGGAGGAAACCAGAATCCTAAAATTTCTCTCCTGTCTTTCGTCGCAGTAAAGCCATTGATGATGAACCTAAAATGGCCGCTGCTCAAAATGGAAATTAGAAAAAAACATTTTTATTTATCGTCCACTGGGCCATTTTTCTCAGTTTTTGTCTGAATTCTCAGATTTTTCTTTGATTTTTTTTTATTGAAGACAGATACAGTTCTAATAATGAGAGATTGTGAAATTACCGTATTAAAGGCTATGTTTAAGCTTTCACTTTTAATATTAAAGAATCAATTGGTTTGACCCAAAATGTCCACAAATACTCATTCTCTTCATCACACTCTTGATCTGGTTCTGGCAAATGGCATAGAGAGTAAGAAGTTAATAATACATGCTCACAATCCTGTTCTGTCTGATTATTTTAAATAACCTTTGAGTTTACATTACATTATATTAGATTCTCAGAAAATGCTGTAACTAAATTTAAAGAACCTCTTCCATCATTGTTTTCCTCTGTCTTACAGAGTAATGCAACACACAGCAGCAATATAGAGGACCTTGATGATAATATTTCAACTTTAATGCAAACATCACTTGATAAAATTGCTCCTCTAAAACACAAAGTAATCAATCAGAAGAAACCAACTCCTTGGTTTAATTCAGAGTTATGTTTTTTAAAACAGGCAACTAAAAAACTGGAAAGAAAATGGCGCTCCACTAAAATGGAAGAATTTTATTTAACTTGAAGAGATAGTCTGCTAACATAGAAGAAAGTCCTTTGTAAAGCTACTACAGATCAGTTATATTTAATAGAGGGGAATAAAAATAATCCCAGGTTTCTGTTCAGTATTGTAGCTAGACTAATGGAAAGTCCTCTCTGTTGAGCCATGTTAACTCTAAGTAGTGATGACTTCATGAGATTCTGTATAGATCAAACTATTTTAATTAGAGAGAAAATTCACACAAACCTTCCTGCTGTTGCCTCCAACTCTGTTAGATGAGGCAGTTTTAGAAGAACATGATTTATGTTTGGACTGCTTTTGTCCTGTTGAACTCTCTGAATTGTCAAAATTAATAGCTTCATTCAAACCATCAGCACGTCGTCACAACCAGACTGTTTAAGGAGGTCTTTACCCCAATTAATATCCTCATTTTGGGTCTGCTTAATTTGTCTCTAATGAATGCTTCTGTACCACAGAGCTTTAAGGTTGCTGTAATTAAACCTTTACTTAACAAACCGGATCTTGATTCAGGAGCTCTGGCCAACTATAGTCCTGTATCGTATCTCACATTCATCTCAAAGATTCTTGAGAAAATAGTTACAAATCAATTGCGTAAACATTTGAACAGAAATAATCTGAGGAGTTCCAGTCAGAGTTTACAGCTCAGAAACAGCACTGGTGAATAAATAAAATGTAGATTGTGTTTCTTTAAAAATACATACTGTTTTTCCCCTGAGGCAGCAGCTTTGAAACAATGTACATAAAATGTGATTACAGAAAATGTATCCCATGAAAATCTCATACTAATGTATGCACCTGAAGAATATTCATTATAATCTAACAGCTGAATGATGCAAGGCAAAACATATATTATCTGTCACTACTCAGAGATTACCTTTACACACCCACCTCAGGTCCTAAGGGTAAACAGCAAAAATCTTTTGGTTTGCTGGACAAAAATACTATTTTCATTAGAAACACAATCAATCTACCACATCGCAAAGTAAAAACCATCAAACAGATTATTGCTGGGACATATAAAGCCTGAGGAAAACTCCGAACTGCTAAGTTATTTATTGCCTTCTACTTTCAGCTAGTAAATCGATGCAAATACCACCGAAACCAAAGATCACAACCATGAGATTTTGCCAAAAAGTAAATAAAAACAAAGAACTCTTACGAAAAACAATAATTTATTGAAACATAAAATATATTATGGTTGTTGGTGCCAGACGGGCTGGTCTACTTCGTCTTCACATCTAGGTGCTTAAATGCACTGAACTGCTGCCATTTGATTGGCTGATTAGCAATTTGTGTTAACAACAAACTGAACGGCTGAGCCTAATAAAGAGTACATTTCTCTTTGTGTAAATGAAAAGTAAGGCGCCACCTGCTAGCTGTTTTTAAAATTTTCAGATCAGTTTTTTTTGTGTGTGTGTGTGTGTGTGTGTGTGGTGGTGGGGGTGTACAATAAAAAGTAAAGATAAACATTTCTTGAACAGAAATCAAACTTTTCTCACATGGAATAAATTTCTTAACAGCAACAACAACAAATGCATTTCACCCCACCCAAAGATTCAGATCCGCCGCAAACCAACAGCCGTCCTGCTCAGACTCTGAAGCTACAGTGCTAACTGGATGTTGCTGGTGATGTCTCTCTATGGGCCTTTCAGCTGTCTGTCCCTGTGTCTCTGCAGTGCATGTTCATTCTAGAGCCTCAGTCTGTTCTCTTTCTGCGTTGCTGCTCCTGGTACTCCCTCGAGTCTTCCCAGGGACGCGGACCCCGTATGTTCTTCCACCCATCCAAATTCATTTCCTTCATCTTCTGCAGAGGGAAAAAAATAACACAAAAGGGGGAATTTCACAACTTCAGAATACATTTTCTATTCAACTTTAAAAAAGTATATATATATATATATATATATATATAAAACTAAATACACCAGATAAAAGCATATCTGCTTACTATCAAACTTTATTTTTCTACAGAATTTCAAGTGATTGGATTATTTTATTAGCTGTATCTTCCAGTTTTCCTTACTTCATACTCCTCTTCCAGTATGACCGACTGCCTCTGGACATCCACTTTAGCTTCTAAGGAAGGATCCAGCTGACAAAAAAAATAAAAAATTGTAAAAAAATAAATCAACAAAAACATCCATCCATTATCTTAACCCGCTTCTTCCTTTCAGGGTCACGGGGGTCACTGGTGCCCATATCCAGCAGTCACAGTGCGAGGGGCGGGGGACACCCTGGACAGGTCACAAGTCCATCAGAGACATAAAAACAATGAATCATAAACATGAAGTGTGACGACTCTGTTAGGTGACTGACCGAGCTGCATACAGCCAAACAACTATTGACAAAATGTACAAACTAAAATGGACAAAAGGGCTACATGAGCTCATACTTGCCTTTTAGATTGTCAATTTTATTACAACAATGTTTTTAAAATAAATCCATAAAAAGCTAATTTGTTATCTTAATTATAATAGGTATAATAAAGGTTCATTGTAATGAAGGAATTCAGCCTCTAGTGGTTGAGATCTGATAAATAATGTAGGGGGGATTAATAGAAGATGTCTAAACATAATTAATTTCCCAAAAGATACACTTAATTCTGTAATCTTATCATCAATTGATCTGGTGCCCCTTATTACTTCAGCTTACGTGAGCTTCACAATTCAATGGCTGGCTTGTAATAAGATCTACATGACCAAACCTGAACCACAATACGTATAATGTTCTGCAGCTGTCAAACAAGAGAATTAATAGTCTCAGCAATTAGTAGGCTCCTCGTAATTTTAATTGCAACAGATGTGCCCAACATGCATGACCACATACACTCATTAACAAACAAAACTGAGAAGACCTATAGTATAGTATGAGACATATAAAAACAAATAAATAACTAATAAAATCCTTCACAGTAACTTCTGTATTTAAGCTAAAGTTAGTAATTGAAGAGAAAATGCAAACCAGATCACAGCAAACTTTATCTCAGACAGCATTTCCAGCATACAATTAATGTGTGAAAGCCACATCAGGGAATCAGCTCGTAACAAGTGAACCAAAAACTGGAAGATCGGTTTTAATGTTGCACACTATAATGTTTAGTGACAAATATTGTAAAATCACATGTACACACACACAGAGCAAAAGAAAAATTTCTACTCCATAGAGTTTGAGCGTATTGCACACTCCACTGGAGGAGTGTGAGCTGTGCAGGGGCCACTGCACAGACCCAGCGCCCGAGGCTCGACGCACTCCTCCACCATCACCCTTACTTGTTTATCGCTGCCTCACATCAGCAGTGAGAAGAAATGTAATGCCATCTGCCGTCAACCCAGACAACTTGCAACAAGGTGTTCACTGTAAAATAGACCTTTACAACAATCCTAGAAGTTTGTATTACTGGAAGGTCTTTAAAAAGGTTTCTGTCACTTTGCTAAATTGTTTTTTTTTTTCACCTACAGCTGATGGTGAAAGCAGAGCAATGTTTTTGTCGACATCTTTGTTTGTCTGTACCATTAAAAAAATATGTGGTCACTGAACTGAGTAAATGAAACTGCCAGAAAATAAATATTACATTGAAAAAAGTACATCCACAACTTTCAGACAACCCAATTAAAAATGGCCACTAAAACAAAGTGATCTTAGTAG
>JAVKLF010000002.1:4768697-4779774 GCA_034783495.1 Millerichthys robustus
ATATATATGCGTATGTATGTACACGCATACATACACATATCTCTATATATCTATATATGTAGAGATATAGGCAGCACGACAGATCAGTGGTTAGCACTGATGCCGCGGAGTTTCAATTTTGTCTTCGTGCTTGCGTGGGTTTCCCCGGGTACTCCGGTTTCCTCCCAGCCTGCATCTTGAATCCTATCTAGTATTGTAGATCTCAATCTATATTGCTCTTATGCAGAGGTCCTGTTCTTGTGCAGCCACAATCAGTGCCTCTGTGCTGTCCTTCCACCCTGTCCCCTCTAGCAACTAGTAGGACAGAAATAACAAAACAGTTTTTTTCCTTCATTGCTGGCTTATTTAATTAGAACAAGTATTGATAAATATTTGCTTTTTAATCCAATATTGATGGTTTGCTGCCATTCTGACATTCTACATAAAACTTATTTCAAGATTGCGGCACAAATTCTCATCTCATTAGCAAAGACTGCTCAGGGGCCTGCCGTCCTGGACAGGTCTCCAGTTCATTACGTGGCCACATAGAGACAAATACTTCACACTCACCCCCACATCTAGGGACAATTTAGTTACCAATAAACCTACTGTACACATTTTTGGTCTGTAGGAGGAAATCAGAGTACCTAGAGAAAACCCACGCATGCACAGGGAGAACATGTGAACTCCACAGAGACCAAACCAACTCCTCCTTCCTGTTAGGCAACGACACGAACTATTGCTCTTCTGTATTTTCAATAGCAGACATTTAAAAAGCATTTTCAAGATGCTCAGATTTGTTAGCACTTCTAAAACAGATATGATAAAAATGAAAAGTATGGTCCTTATTTGTCCTTAAGACTTAATGCAAACCGTTTTTGTCAAACTGTTGTTTATGTTTAGCCTTTTTTGAACATAAATGGAGCAACAACCCCCGAGAAGTGGAGGACAGAGGGAACGGCTCAAAATCAGGAGTTTGGAGAAAGGGTTGGAAAGTGGATGTGCAGGGCATTTATGGGAAAAGGTGGGGGTGTGCTCACATCACTGGCCAGCTTCTCATAGTCCTCCATCAGTTGTTCATTCTCTTGATTGACAGCCAGCACCTTGCAGATCCTGTTTGCTGCAGTCTCTGCCTGAACAACGAAGGTGAAGGGAGAAATAACGTGAGCCACAAAGCTGAGAGAACATTTTAATCAAAGTACTGTTCAATCATGTCTAAAGTCTTGGAAATACTCAAAGTTTCAGTGATATTTGAGTTGAAATAACCAGCAAAGAGCATATTGAGGTATTTCTAGTTAATATTTTTTGGCAATGAATCCATTTAAAAGTCAGTTTCTATGCAGTGTCACTGTAAAGACTGTGCTTTTGCATTTAATAAGTTTAGAATTGCTTCCAGCAGTGTGGACTCAAAGCTTCAAGGATTGATCAAAAGGTAGTTCATCTTGTCATTTTGACCCCAGAGCAGCAGGAGGGTTAAATGCTGTAATAAAACAATTCTACAATTTCTATGTAAAAAATAAGTTTTGATTTTGGTGGCAGCAACACATTTTTAAAAAGTTGAAGCAGGGACAATAAAAGTAAGTGGTTCAAATAGGAAACATCTGGAGGAGCATTTCACTGCTGATCAGGTTAATTAACAACATGCCAGTAAGAGGGACGGGTATAAAACACATTGTGTACATTGTACCATCCACAAATACTGCTTAAAGCTCTATTGTGCAAAGTAGTCATATGTGAACACCATTCAGGAACAGAACTGCTTGGACACGAAAACAAGCCTTCAATGAAGGCTGGCATTGAGCACAGAGGTTCTAATCAATTCACGGGGCATCGATCTGTGGAGGTGAAATGGCGACCTGAATACTCCCCGTCTCAGATTCCAGGACCACCAGCTGGGTTAAATAGTACATTATGGTGTAAAGTGTGTCCACCATAACATAATGTTAGTTTTTAGTTAGTGACAATCAGGCTCATTTTGGGACAATTTTTCTTTTCATTTTCCTTATTAGTTAGTTCTCCCATTTCCTCATATCATTATGTTTGAACATAGTAGTACTTTAATTCATATTCAAATCTGAATGCTAATTCCATGACTCATCCAAGTCTGTAAAGACACAACAGTAGTATAAAAGTCTTGAACTGACTTGCCCGCAGTCCAATTCTCTTACCAACTTTAAACAGTTGCTGCCTTGTTAAATCACTAACTCAGAAAAGAAGAGCTAAGACTGTTGAACAGCTAGAATCCTATATTAGACAAAAATGGGACAATATTCCTCTCCTGGAACAACTTTAAAAAGATGTGTTGCTATCATAAAAATTCAAAATTACTTTCCCCCCCCCCTAAAAATTAGACATTTTGAAAACATTTGCTATGGTACATTTTGAATAAATATACATTAATGAAAATTACAAATGTACTCTCCTTTGCTTATTGCTGGATACGTATTGTCATTTATTATGTTTTTATTTAAATTGCACACAATGTCCTAACATTTTTTGGAACTGCGATTGTAAAACCTTAGACTCTGCTTTTGATGCCTTATTTTAGCCTTTGAGTCTGTATAAAGTATGTGAAAATGAGTGAGTCCATTAAATATATTCATGGAAGCATTTAGTCAGGTGATCTGATGCATCAAAAATAAAAACATAAAACAAAGACAACTTATATTTAAAGAGAAAACACAGGCAGAAATTTAAGCAACATGCACAAAGTTTGAGAAATAAAAGCAGCAAATTTCAGCTAAACAATAAAACCTACATAAACAGGTGAACCTCTGAGCCAGTATTTTAGAACAGTGGTTTTAAAACTTTAGCTTGTGGCCTACAAAATAACTTGACTCTAGATTAATTAAGCCATCCTGTTACAACTTCTGTAAATCATATATTAAGTACCAAAGATGAGCATTTTTGCAATTCAAGTTTTTTACTTTTGAATTACATTTTTAAACCAAACTCTTCTTTCTGAAAAATAAAAATATTTTATGATTTAGCTGATCTCTTTTATGCCCATTTTCATTTTTAAATGATGGAAAGCTCTATCATGTCTGACTTCATAAAAAAATCATTATGTTCCTGCTTTTGCGCTCGACCTCATTTTAGGCTAAATCTGTGATCCTGCAGCTACTGAATGTAGTTATTTATTCCTGAGGTTGAAGTTTGCAGTGCCGTTGTCCTAGCCTATTTATCTTAGACAGCTGTGGCACAAAAAAAACCCTACAAAGGTTAGTGAAATAACTTATTTTGCAGTGTCCCCTGATCTGAATCCGACTGAACATAAGTGGAAGGAGATAAAACAAACATTCTGGAAAAGGAACCGTTTAAACTTGGGACACCTGGAGCAGTTCGCTCATGAGGAGTGGGCCAAAATACCTGTGAAACAAAATATCAAGCATACAAACCATTTTATCAAGGCCAGTTTTACAAGTTTACTTTTTTTAAATTTTCTATCAAACCAAAATTCAAAACCAATGTCTAATTTTAAGTATTTGAAGCTATTTCAGAATGGGTTTTTTTCCTTGACAGGTTTGTTTGTACCCTTCTGTTAGTGTCCTCACAGTTCTCTACCTCTCTCTCTTTTTGTTTAACCTTTTTGTTTGTTACCAAGCTCATTATTTCAATAAAAACGCTTTTAGTGCTGCAGGACCGAACACACATAGCAGCGGTAAAAATACATGTTGGCAAAATCAGAGGATGTCGTTTTACTGATAAATAGTTTGGTAGGTACTTGGCCATGCAAACTTTTTTCTCTCACCTTCTGTTTGCCTGAGAATGCGTGGTAGTAACATGACACATAAGTCATGATGGCCTTCTCATCTGGCCTCAAGGTGCTAATGATGTCTGCCCATGGAACAGAGGACAGGGGTAGAGGACAGAGGACAGAAATGCAAAGTAAAAGAATGCAGAGACAAAAAGGAGCCAGCAGGGGGCAAAACCATGAGTCACAAGTCACCTCCAGTCCTACTGAAATCTGACTCCCAAGTTCATCCGTTTCCTGATTTTTGATATCCCTCATCTAGAATGGGATAGTTAACAGCAGTTGGAGGTGAGAACACAAGGCAAAAATACACTAGATGAAGATCTTTGAACTGGTAGTGTTAGATTCATCAATGTTTTCATGCAATTTCTAACAAATATTAGTCACTTTAACCAGCTCTGGTTTGTCTGTGCATCTCTAATCTATGATGCATTTCAGAGTTCACCTGTAATCTAATCCTGACTCATCTAGCTTATTAGAGAGGCTGAATTATAAACATCTTCAAACACTTATAAACAGCCTTAAATGAGCTACTTGAACACAGCTGGGTTTGAAGATGACCTTGTTTTATTATCGACCACCACTAAAGTTAAAGGTGGATGATGTCTTTGCTAGTGTCTATGTGTTTGTTTGAACCCTAAGTGAAATATCTCAACCGTTTAATGGGTTTTAAAGTAATCACTAGGTTGACATCTATAGTGGATTGATTTGAATTCAACCCAATTCAAGAAGTAAACTTAGTAAACACAAATATCGCTACAACAAAGGCAATTTAACAAAAACTGAGCTAAAATTTGATGTGGTAGAAGGTAAACATAGTTCCCAACACATACGTTGAGTGCAAAACCTCGGCACAAGATCTATGCTTAGATCCTTTGTATTGACTATTGGAGTTTACCACATTTGTCTATTAGCAAAATTCTACATAAATGACTGAATAATTTGAATGAATCTCTTTTAAAAAAAGTCATTGGCTGTACCTCTACAGTTACCCATTCCTGGAGTCAACTCAATTCAAGATCGTCAACACTAGCCTACTCAAAGATTTGTCTTTATTTTAGTCAATATGAGGGGTTCATCATTATCATCATCCTTCAGATTAGATCAACTTGGCTCCACCTCCCACTCCATTAAGCTTCAATTCACTGAAAGAAAACTAATCTTTGTCACATCCAAAAGGTAAGTAGTTAAAGATGTTTTTCTTTGCATCAAAGAAATGTTCTCATTTCAAAACAAGTCTGTGTGTAGTTCCAAGCTTTAAGCTGCATGAGGTGCTCTGTTCTTTATTTTTACAAAGAAGCATAAAGCCAAAGACCCAGACAATCCTTCTAAGGCCCTGTTTACGTGACATATTTTTTCTATGAAACCGTAGCATTTCTGATGTTTCTTGCCCATTCATGTACACAACAACGATTGTTGTTTTTCTGACACCAAACTGTTCTACTGGCACAGTATTAGGTGTAAACATGTAGCTTTTCCGCAATCGACATAGAAAAAAAGCTAATGTTTCCAGAGATATTTCACATGTAAACAGGGCCTTTTTCACAGCTTCATGCATGTGTCTGTCAGCCAGCAAAATAAAGACCAACAACTCACAGGTGTGTGAAGAGTGGGAATAATCTGCTGGCGAATTTAGCTATATAATACAGTAACTCATGCAGTTTAATGCTTGGAACTCTATATTTTGCAGTTTTGAATTGAGAAAACTCTCTATATGAGAAGAGAAATGTCTTCAACTACAGGATTGAAGTCCAGTTTTTTTGTTTGTTTTTAAAACCTTTTGGACTTGTCATGTCCTGGATGTCTGAGAACGTACACCAATACATCAATTTTTTGTCAAACTAAACGAAGCAGACTGGAGACATACTTGTGCTCAATGTATTTAAGAAACACCACTATTGTGTCATCATGCTTTTTTGGGGGCATGAACCATGCGGAAAGTAAAGGAGAGTGACCCCAGCAGGGAACGTTGTGCACTGCAGAAAGAAGAATACTGTTAGGAGACATGGACACAGAACAACAACAAAGGGAGGAAGGGAGTGAAGAAGAGGAGGAGGAAGAAGATGCTGCATCCAGGATACCTTCTGTGCTCCTGAGAAGGCATGGTAGAAACTAGAGACGTAGGTCATGATTGCCTTTTCATCTGGACGAGCAGTGCCTACAATATCTGTGGGAAAGAGATGAGGTCAGGGAGGACAAAAGGTCAGGAGCTGGTCAAATTTGGTGGATAAAGGAACAGGAAGTAGAGGTTGTTAAATAAAGATTAATAAAAGACAGAAAAATAAACTGAAAAATTGAAATGATCACATCTGAACGAACTGCCTAAACAGAATCACAACACACAAAAAAAAAACCCATACTTGAAGAAAAGAAAAGACAACCAGATTAAATTTGTAATAAAAAACAAAAGAAAAACTCAAAGAGCAGACCATACTGACCTCTAAGCTTTACAAATTAAAAAGCTAGGTTAGATTCATGGAGTAAACTAGGATGCACACTGGTCCCGTGACTCGTGTGTCACTGTAGCAACGATTAGTTCCACGGCGCTCTTCTTATCTTTTCTATTCTAAACCAAATATTAATGGCTCGTCTACTTCGTTGTCAGAGTCCTCACTCCGTCTCTGATTTCCCACACCTCCATCTCTGCCTCTGAGCTTCTGATTGGTTCATCTGTGGCTGCAGCTCCACATCAATCAGCTTTAGCTCCAAGTTCCATTGCTTTGATTCAAACATGCTAAAACTGACTGAACGCTAAACATTAAACTACACCCCAACTATATAATTTGAGCACACTAAATATCATCCATCGCCACCGAACTTCATTCAACTTTTGTGGCTTTTCCTTCTTCTTGTTGCAGATTTTTTTGCACTTGTCAAATACTTTCAGACGGGTGGGGGTGGGACTAGAGCTCAACATGGTATGACACAAACAGAAACAGGAGAGAAAACCATGCCACAGGCTACTTTTCATTGAGGTCATACTCCGATAGCAAATCAGCATCCAGCAGAACTTTTTTCCACCAATCACAGCTCAAAATCTGCACACTCACTAAAGTCTTGGTGGAGCTGTGCACAAGTTGTATGACATTAATAATTAATGGTGGGCACAGCTAACCAAAAGGTTGGGTTCACTAACCACTAATCTTTAGCTCCACTAATGCTAAACAGATAAAAAAAATTAATGGGAGCCAATTCTTTTTTTTTTTTTTTTTTGCATTTAAAAAGCTGTCAGTTTAATCTTACTGAATGCATATATGATGGACAGGACAGGTTAAAAAATAAATAGTGGGAGCCAATTCTAACTACTAAGATGACTGTCAGTCAGTCTGTGTCACACGCCTTCATCTCCTTCCAGTTGAAGATTAGGAGTTAGTTTAGGATTTAATTTGAAGGTGCCCAAACTAACAGATCCAGCACGGATTTTAAGAAAGAACAGTTTTTATTTCATTGGAGATGAATGGCAAAATTTTCTTGTACAGAGATTAAAACCAATTTGTGACACAGATCCAGTTGGACTTGCTGTTAAGTTTGGTTTATACTTCAATGTGACTTGAGACAGCGGATGAGTGATTGTCATTTCGTTTGTCTTTCTGATCATGTATAATTGGGCTCAAGACGTGGTGCGGGAAAAATGATCAGAATGTCTCCCTCTGCCCTAAACACTCGCAATGTAACACAGCGCATAGCTACGCAACAACAGTGATTGAAGGATAGGTAGTTGTTTTCACTCGACGATGTACCAGTGTTGTGGTGTCATGTTTTAAAATAAGAGGGAGACGTTTGTCTAACATTTAATGCATTGCTCTCCACGTTAACACAACCAAGTTCTGCTTCACGTTTCTTTCGGTTCTGTGATGCTCACTTCATTTCTTTAAACTTGCGTATGTGGAGGAGGTCATCTTTGATTTCGAAAAATAGCAATAAACTGGTCTGTGCAGACGTTTTGTACAACTCTTCTATAAATGAGGTTCTTCTATAAAAAAGGTTAGTAAGTTAACCATGACTTTAGAGAAAATTCTCAGGAAATTAATTTTGAATTAGGGAAAGTTTTTGAGTAAGCTGAGCCTGAGTTTGGTTACCCTACATAAAATTTGATAGGGTAAGCCTAAGTCTAGGAAAACAGAGCAAGTCAACTCTGGGCAAAGTAAAACCTGAGTTTAGGTGAACTAAACAGGTTAACTCTAAGTTTAGTGAAACGGAGTAAATCAACCCTGAATTTAGAGAAATGTCTGATTAAGTTTATACTAAATTTAGGGAAAATTCTTAGTAGAATAAGACCGAGTTTAGTTAACCCTGAGTTTATGGGAAGTATTAGTTAACTCCTGCTCTTATTTTTTCATTCCAAAAGATGGAGTTTAATTTACAATATCATGGTGACAGACACCAATTTTCACATTTCGAGAAGCGTTTACTTGAAGTTAATGGATAAACTTAGTTTGTTAGCTGAAGGTCTTCCTGGCATTGTGATCATTTTTACACATCTGCAGAGCTGTTTAAAGCAGGTGTGCCTGAAACATGGCAGACTATGGAAAAAGACAAAAATGGGTTGTGCCAATCACCTGAACCAGCAAATAACTTTCAGACTTCTTAACAGAAAAAGAAAAGGAGCAGATTATGGTCTACCAACACAGGAGATGTTCCGTTTTCCATCATTTCACTGTTCACCACCCAGCCAGCTTACCTTCTGCATCCAACATTTTGGGAATGTCCAGGTACTTCTCTGCCACGTCAAAGGCTGTGTTCAAATTTGTCATGGGATCATCCTGTGAAGAAACAGATTTTTACAATTAAACTTTTACAACTTTTAGACTACATGTTCAAGTACAGCTCAGCAATTCTTAATTGTCCAAAAGTAATATTTTTTTTAAATCAAAAACAGGAAATAAACTACAACTAGTTTTTCCCCCCTCTATTTGGCTAAAACTTATTACTACCCACTTGGGTATTTTGTGAGAGAGCCTTTGTGTTAATTTGTGAACAAACTCTCTTACCTTGCGCAGCTTTCCATAGTCAATGAGCTCTGGACGATGTCGATGAATGAGTGCACAGAAACCCAAGCCATCTTTCCAGCTGATGGAGCAAAAGGTCAGAAATTAAGGCAATGAAGTGAAACAAAAGGAATGTAATTATGAAAGAATATTATTTATAACTAGTTCCAAAAGTATTTTGTGTCTTGTATGTATTTTATTTGTTCAAAAGACCATGTCATAATCGTGGAATTTAAATATGTCATGGATACTGACAGTTACAAAGGTCTCATTTGTTTTCTGAATTATAAGATCACTTAATCTGACTCCTTCTGATTTCTAATCTTGCAAACCTTAGAAAATATATACAAAATACAAATAAATTAGTCTTGTGTGGATTAGGGCCACAACTTTGGCAGACACTGAGTTCTGTTGAACTTAACAGCATTTGTTCTTTATTTCCTTTACAATAAATGTCCACAAACGACAGTTGACTTGTTTGATGTTTGAGCCTACTCCCATTTCAGAGAATCCATCAGAGTGAGTTCATTTTTTTTGTTTGTTTTGTTATCTAAATATGTACAGAAGCAGAAGCATAAAAATGACAACATTCAGTAAAAACTGAAAAACATCACAGTTGAATTAACATTTCCATAGCTGGTGCTGGATTCTTTGTTTGACATATTTTTTGTCTCTCTTTGGATCATTAATTATTTTATTTGGTTCTGAGGGCAGCACATTACAAATTTGACTGACTTCATCTGATCCTCAATTTGGAAAATTGATTCATACTGTGCATTTCCAATGCAACAAAGATCCATCCATTATCTTAACCCGCTTCTTCCTTTCAGGGTCACTGGTGCCCATATCCAGCTGTCACAGTGCGAGAGGCGGGGTACACCCTGGACAGGTCACATGTCCATCAGAGGGCCACAAACGAGAAACAATCATTCACTCTCTCTCACACCTAGGGACAATTTAGAGTTACCAACAAATGACTGTTAAGTCATGTTTTTGGTCTGTGGGAGGAAATCGGAGTACCTGGAGAAAACCCACGCATGCAGAGAGACAACATGCAAACTCTACCCAGAAAGGTTTAACCAAGACCTCAATGTTCTGCCCACCCCAATAAACATAATAGGTAGAATTAAACAAAAAGGGATGGTAACTGTGCTATAAAACTTTTTTAAGTGTGAAAGGTCACACAACTTGAAAAACAAATCCTTATGATACGATGATGATTCTAACTTTGAGTTTCTCATGTTGTCCACTTTTACCTGATGTGAAAATTTTGGATGTTCACATTCTTGTAGGGAGCTGTCTTTCTCTGGCACCATAGAAGAAGGCCCTCTTTGGCAGATGTTTCTGTGGTAGAAAAGGGATTATTGTGAAGTCAAAGAAACTTGCAGGCATTTTCTTTGACGGACTCTAAACTAACCCCTATTTAGTATTGGGTTAAGTGGAGGTGAAGTGAAAGAGAGGCATGTGTGGCTGATCAGATGTTTTCACACTCTCATGCCTCTACCATATACAGAGCTGTGTTTTGGATTCTGCAGTGTCACATATGCAAACCCAAACTAAAAAGAAATCAGTAAAAAACAAATCATAGTGCAAACAAAGTTTCAAATATCTAAAGTATAATGAGTTCTGAGTTTTCAGATCCAACAAATATATTTAAACAGAAAAACACATGTTACCTTCCACAGAAATATCTTGGATGGCAAAGCGGAGAATAATGGTCCAGATCATTCCCAGGGTCATCTTAGCATTTCCGTCTACAATCTCTAAAGGAAAAACAAACAAATGGCATATAAAACTTTACATATAAATTACCAATAAAGAGATAGTTTACTCATTTATGAAGTGATGTTGTCTAATAGTACCTCATCAGCTGTGACATAAAGCATTCAGCATGAAATATGGAGAAATAGACAAAAGTCTTTGTCCAGGCTAGAATAATTGCTAGCCGAAGTTATAGTTTTTCAGGCTTTTAAAGCTCTTTTAAAAAAGAATAGTGTGAAAGAATGCTACATTAGCTAATATTTTATCTCTAAGTACATATTATGCCAGTGCATGTGCACTTTGAGCAGAGGTGGACAGTGTTCATCTTGATAATGTTGAATTAATTCATTTCTCTAACTCTTTAATTAAACATTTTTAAATAGCTCTAAACAGGTGGAGTATCTCAAAAGTAAAGACTGACAAATCAGAGTTGTGGTCACACAGCTCTCTGCTTGTTCTTCAATGTTACCCACCCAAACTCCGAATGAAAGTGTCGGCTCGCAGACAGACCAAATTTTAAAAAAATAAATTCAACAAAAACAAAATCACAAGAATCTCATCACAGTTAATCATTTTAGGAGAATAGGAAAATAAA
>JAVKLF010000002.1:4789343-4815403 GCA_034783495.1 Millerichthys robustus
ACGTAATTGGCCTTCAAATTTGGTCTTGGGAGGATGCAGCCTCTGAATTTGTAAACAGCCATAGTAGTGGACTTATGCAAGTCATGGATGCAGCAGGTGTGATGAGTTGCTCATCATTTGTACCCTATATGTAACTAAACCCATAACACTGGCAAATATGCTCGCTGTAACATAAATATGCTCATTAAGTTCTAGACTTATAGCTATATGAAGAATATGTTAATATACCTTGTGCATGCTGGTAACTTATTCAAAACTTGCACCAAACGTATGCAGTATACACCAGTAGGTTGCCTTTTTTCCACAGGTTGACATACGGTGATGCTTTACTGTGCGACAGCCTCTTAAGAGGGAAAAGAGCAGCCGAGTACTGCTGATCCAAATAATCTAATTACCTGCTCATCAGTAAGCATGAGCACAGGTTTTAGCCATATGATGCTTTCAGGTTAGTCTTAATGCCGAAGAGGGATAACACCAAATATCCTAGAGTAGTAACTAAGGTTTTGGAAAATAAAATACCCATCATTCTGTAACCAGAAATATTATTCTTAAAAAAACTAATAACCCAATATACACAGGACTAGACCTTCCAGTCAGTTTACGTTAAGTTCAAATCGTGCATGTCCCATCTGGCCTTTGCAAGAGAGCAATGATGGCACATGCAGTTCCATGTCCAACCACTAGTGGTGCTATTGAGTCAAATAGGAATTTCCAACATGAAAAAGGCTTACAGTCTTCTCTTCTTAAGATTGAAACTATTTTGCAAAAAAAAATCTTTCAACTGACAAACAATGGCTTGATTTTCTCACTTGCTGTGTATTTGAAAGTATTTTATCTATGTACAGTAAAAATCAGAGGTGTATAAAGTAAAACTCCTTAAGAAAAGTATTTAAGTAACCGTCATTAAACTGTTCCCAATAATTGGGAAAGTAAAAAGACTTTTACACAGTTAACCAGTTGATGTAACTTGAAGTAAATTCAACACCTAATTTCTTAGTGTGTGCACAAAAAAAAACCCAATTGCGTTGGATTTACTTAACCAAGTTATGTCAACTGGTTCCATTCAGCTGAGCTGAGTAAACGTAAAGCAACTTTCGTATTTATTTTTACAGAAATTGTGAAAATTGTTTTATATTTACTCAACTCAGTCGAGTGGAACCAGTTGACCTAACTTGGTTAAGTAAATCCAACACTTCTGTTTTTTTTTTGGAGTGCACACACTAAGAAATTAGGTGTTGAATTTACTTAAAGTTACATCAACTGGTTCCACTAAACAGAATTGAGTAACTTGCTTTACATTTACTCCACTTAACATAAACAACTCCTTTCATGAGTTCTGTTTACATTTAAATATGTAGCATGCAACTATGTGTTAAATTCAAAAGTAAAGAAGTAAAAGTATTATCTTATGTTTTGAATGTAATGACATAAACTTAATTTAATAAACTTGGTAAAATTACAGTCCCTCAAAAAAAATTACTTAAGTACTGTAATGAAGTAAATGTACTTTTTTACTATACATCTCTGGTAAAAATGCATGTAAAAATGATAAGGAGATTTTACTGTGCAAGTTTTTTTTAAGTAAATTACATTACAAGTATTTTAACACGTGACTGGTTAAATGTATACACTTTACCAAAACATCAGGTTTGTATGCAAGGATATTGAACAAATACTTGGCCCCTCTATAAATACTGTGGCCACGTACTCAAAAATCCTAGATTTGCCACAGACTGAAGAGCAACACCCACAATCAACAGAGTCATCAGCGTATACTTTAACGTGCCTGCAGGGCATCAGTACT
This sequence comes from Millerichthys robustus, assembly GCA_034783495.1. Taxonomy (NCBI): domain Eukaryota; kingdom Metazoa; phylum Chordata; class Actinopteri; order Cyprinodontiformes; family Rivulidae; genus Millerichthys; species Millerichthys robustus. The sequence continues at coordinate 4,791,148 of JAVKLF010000002.1, forward strand.
GACTGTAGGTTCTGATGGAAGAGATGATCAATAGCTGCCACTGATTGAAATTCAGACATTCAATACTTGTTCCATGTCACAAACGTGCATGACTGCAACACATCCAAGTGCTGCTATAGCCTCAATTTTTAGTCACTTTTTCAAATGATGAATTTAATTTCCACATTGTTCCCATTAGCCATTAGACAAATTTGCCCTTTGCATTTTTACTCACTCCCACTTATTTTAATCTGAGTTTAACTCTGCAATTGATGTTCTAAATTTCTTTTTTTTCTGGGGGAAGGCCCCCCTTTACCCTTTAAGTGGTCAGCCAACCTTTTCTAAATAGCCTTTAACTCCTGGAACTTTTGAACTCTTTGTGTTTCAAGTAAAATTTATACATTTTCTCGCAATTTTGGCCTCCAACTAGTCCCCGACATCTGCAGCTCAACCAACAACCAAAATTGGGACACCACATTTCTAACTGATCTGGTGATCTCACTCCTTGCATCTTACATCTAGCTGCATAAATTATAGCTGAACCAGTGTTAGAAAGTCACAGGTTCAATTCCCCACCATGCCCACATTACGTGTTCTTGAGCAAGTTATAAAATCTTTTATCATAAACTCTTAGATATCGGCTTCTCAAATTAAACTGTTTGCTGGTTTTCTAATTACATCTCAGGTTGAAGGCCAAGTGTACAATTCACTGGTCTATTATCTAGCTATTTAATGCTCAAAAACAGAGTGCCACATGACTATTTTTAGGACCCCCTCTTATTATAATTTACTATGCTTTCTTCATATTTATTATGTTGACAAATAAAATTACTTTTTGTTGTGCTAACAATTGTCAAGCTTTTTCAACTTTTCTAGTCTGCATTGACCTTATTCAGTCAGACCTACGTATTTAGGGCCCTATAAAATTCAGTATATTTTTCAAATGTTCTGTTTATTTTCTTCCCAAATTCCATTTTATCCATTATTTTTCTAAATTCTAATTTTTCATTTTTTTCTAAACTCCACATTTTCATTCTAACCATGTTTAATAACACAAAATTGTGTAAATATAAGCCACACAATTCAACATTTAATGGTTGTAATTTCACTTTCACAAATAAATTGCTGAGGTTCAGCAGATTATTAAATGATGTTGCAAGATATTTAAAAGTATTTTTTAGAACAAATAACATTCTTCATATGCAAAACAGAATCTCACATTAAAAAAGTTATCCTTTAGTAAAATAATAATGCTTTATAGTTGAACAAAACAATAAATATGTCTCAAAGAAACAAAACTCACAAACAGTAACAATTTGTTACTTTTGCAAAATCTAAGCACTTTTATTTTTGCTTTGGCACAGACCCTCCTTATTTACAGTGATTCATCAAAAACAGACAAAACATTTTAATGTTTTTCTACAGGAATATCCAATTCCACACAACAACAAAACATTGGATAAACTCACGCTCCGCTTTCTGCTTCTCTCCGTTTCTGATCCGAGTCTGACAGGAAGTGGTCATCTCATGCATTATTACACGTCCAGCTGAACGTGTTCGGACAAAACTTACAGAAAAGTTGTTCTCAAGATTCATAACAATCTCTGGGGCATTATTCTACCCTAAACATTACACAAAACTTAGCTTTTTTTTTTTTTTGAGGACAGTGTTTCAATCCTATTAAAAATTTATGGACAAAGCTGAAAAGGTCGTGTGTGAGCAAGGTGGCCTACAAACACGGCTCAGTTAAACGAAATTGGCCAAAATTCCTGCCAATTATTGTGAGAAGCTTGTGGAAGGATATCCAAAATGTTTGACCTAACTCAAGCAGTTTAAGGGCAATGGTACCAAATACTAATTAAGTGTATTTAAACTTTTGACTTTGAAGAAAATAATAAAAATTGTCATAAAAATTCTCCTATTATTCTGGCATTTAGCAAATATTAAAATAAATTGGCAATCCAAACTGACTTAAAATGGAAAAGTTCGCATGAATTGGGTGGTGGTGGCCTGGGACGGTATAAAAATCCTGGCCTATATTATTGTACCAGTCGGCCCCTGGGTGTTGTATTCTATATATATCGATGTAGATGTTTATATTCCTATAGGTACAAGCCTGTGTAAAATTCTCAGTTATCCAGGTCATTGCAACAGCAAGCGGGTTTAAATCGGAGGCAATCTGACTTTGATCAAATATCCTGGATAGGTGTTGAAACGTTTTCAAACAAGAATTGATCGAAGTCCGGTTGTCTCTGATTTAAGCCCATTTGCTACTTGTATAGCTACAATATAAATAATGTAGTGTGTCTTCACCATAGAGATACAAGTGTAGGGAGCTGACATTGGGTGGTGAGTTGACATCACAGTGCAGTCAGTTTATGTGCAGTGAATAAATCCTCTCAGCTTCAGACAGAACAGAGGAGTTTCTCTACTCAACATTAAATAAATTAATTTCAACAGCAATTGTCAGTACAAAAATTTAAATGATAAACTTTTAACACTGCTAAAATTCTAACAGCACAGAATTTTTTTCAAAGCTGGAACCTGATGGGAAAATGTCTAAGCAGCTTTATTTCCTCACAAACCATACAGCAAGGACACAGAAGAGGTGATGGAGATGAGGAAGGGGTTACTGCAGACAATTAATATCAGATCGGCTTGGAATCCAAATTGGTCGAGGCTTCATTATTTTGGACAAAACCTTAATGCAAGAATAACAGTAAATTTACACCAATCGAGAAAATTGGGGTTTAAATTCAATAAGCCTCTCCATCAGTAAAGCCTTATGGCACACAGCCAGAAATTAATGACATAAGATGCCTTGAAGGAAACTGCCACAGACAGGGGCTCCACCAAGAGAGGACCAGAGGCGGTCAATGACCATGCTAAAAGAATAGTCCACACAGTTTTAGAAGCATATTATTTAGTAGAAGACAAGTTTCAACAAGTTGAGTAGTGACAATGCTTTTCTCAAAAAGTAATAACTGTAAATTAAAAAAGAAAAAACTAAAAATTTGGCTGACGTGTACCAGAAGGTGATCCTGTACTTGTCACAGTTAAAGGAGGATTGGACTCAGAATGCAGACAGACGCAAAAAACTTAATATACACTTATTGTATTTAACCAAAACAAAAAGCTGACAAGGCAACACAACTTACACCTGAAGAGAGTCGCCAGCAACACTTATAAGAAATACAAAAAGGCAAACTAGACTATGGCAGTGAAACCAACAATATAAAGCTGATCTGGTGGAGGGACACAGAACATAAAGATCTGGGCTGATGAGGTATGTAAGAAACTTGTGCTGAATACATAATGGTAAAAGGTGAAAGTGGGCAGGGCAGGTTGACTGAAATGTGGAAGCTGAACTGAAGAGAAATGAACAGATGGAACAAAGAACATAATGAAAGGAAAATGAAACACATACATTGGGCTCACAAAACACAAATAAACCCAACAATAAAACACAAGAGACCTTAAACAAACCCATAAAAACAGATCCTGACATTGCTGCTGTATTTGTAAAATACCCTATATACTGGAAAAACAAATCTAACATTTTGTTCTGGTTTTCAGTGGTCCCCACATGGCAAACCCCTAAAACATTTCTGGAGGAGCCACTGGCCACAGACAGGTTTCACTGATTAAATAAAACAAGTATATTGTTTGTATATTTGTTAGAGCCTGTGTTTAACAGGTGATTGTGAAACAGCTACGACATGCGCCATGGTGATAATTAAATGTCTGTGAGGACAATCTCTGCAGTGAGACTATGTGAGTTGTTTTCTTATATTTGTCTGGTGCCTGTCAAATTTCTTAAAAACTTAACTAACACCTGACAGGTCAGAGATGCACCAGATGTACCAGACTAACACCTGACTGAAAGGTCAGAAATGGACCTGACTAACACCTGACAACTGAACTAACACCTTAAGGTGGGTTGCAGCAATTGCTGCTGGGAATAAATCAGGTGGACTGAAAACAGCCGGTGTGTCTTACAGCGTGTTTGGGTTTGAATTGTATGATCTTTGAGAGGGAAAGTTTAACTAGATAAAATAAAAGATAAATAAAATAAAATAAAACTAGATAAAATAACATCTCTAAAATTTTTTATTTTATTTTTTTACACAACTATTGACTGATGGACTCAAATTATCGATGGCTGCATAGATTGTTTGATTGCCCAACCCTAGTCCACAACCAGACTGTAAACGAGTCACCCGTGTGCAAAGCTGCCTCTGGTTGAAGCCGAACAGTCGACGCGTGGTCACGTGGTTGTTTGACATTTGTTTTTTCACACACCTTTCGTAGCTTTCACAGATTCTGGAAGTGTGTAGTTGAAGCACAATGCAGCATCCGATCGCTTTCGCCCACAAACTTCTGACCAATGACGCAGTAATTTTTTTTATGTGGAGGGAGGGGGTGAGAAGTTCTCCAGCAGGTTGTGACGAGAAGGGGTGGAAGACTATATGCTGGGAAGAAAATGACTACTTTTGTCATTTTGTCATTCAACTGTGACAATGAGAGCTGTTCAAATGGAATATGTGGAGGCCTTAACTCCCGTCTCCTATTGTGTACATGCACATGGGCAATTAAGTTAATTAGGTGATGACATGATTCAGCAACTTATATTGTAACATTAAGAACAGACAAAAGTTACTTTCCTTACTGAGGAATTGGCATCACTGAGCCAAACTTCAACTTAAAATGCATCTGTCTGAGTCTCTTCTCCCACTCTCCTTACCTTCCTCCCTCCTGAGCTCCACCCAAAGAGCTACTGAATGGAAAGGTGTGACTGCTTTTACTACGGTATTGGTTTACTCAAAGCCTTTCCCACTGATAGGGGCCATGCTGCAGCTGCTCTTGTGAGGAGGTTAGCAGTTATTACATTCACATGTTCTCAGACTCTAAGTACAGTACAAATACTCCATACCTTCCTTCTTTTGACTTAGAAGAGGTTTCACAGTGAGTGCATGCACTTAAAAATATATGTGGTTTCATTAATGGCTTGAGCAGTGACGACTGGAATGCATCCTTCCCATGTGGTGCAGCAAAATCTCATGGAAACATGCAGAACACTATAAACCCCACTCTGCTTGAACACTATTAAAAACATGTGACCAGAACTGCATAGTGGTTCCAGACATGGTTCTTTTCCTTCTTTTGTAGAATTTCCACTACAGGAAATGCACCTTGACCCCAAATCTCAAGTTCAGTATGTAGTCTCAAGTAAATTAAAAGCTAAATGACTCCTAGTCTGGAACTTTTGTATGTGTAACAAATTCTAGGTTTTTAGGGTGAAATATCCATTTTAATAGGTTTTCCAAAAGGTATTCCAAATCGAAGATATCACTCTAAATTACTCAAACCAGTGAAACTAAGTTATTAAGTGTCATTGCATAGGAGGCCTTAAGACTGTTTTTATGACCTACTGTAGAACTAAAAGCTTAGAGCTCAGTTCTGTGTATACATCTAAAATTAGAGCGTGAGCCTGAAAAGATAAGGTCTTGGTATTTGGATATGTTCAGATAAAGGGCTGGTAATTGCTCACATTTGACTTTTCAAACAGTGGTTTTCTAACAACCCTGATGCAGCACTGGACCTGATGTGGTTGATGGATCACATAAAGAATAACCTGTTCAGGGATGAAAATATGAACAGTAGTACAAAGATTTAGACAAAAAAGACTGATGTGTCCAGGGTTAACTTTCTCTCTTCAGGCTGCTCTCTCAATAATTGGTACTAATTGTTTCAGAAAACTCATTGGAGCTCAACAAGATTTTGACTCATATTTCAGACCTTTTCCTTTAAACCACAAATATTCACACTTTTTGGAGCAATAGCTACAAAAAACACAATTTTGAGCAAAAACACCTAAAAGTTTTGTAATTTTCCTTGCGCATTAGCAAAGCTTTTTTTTCCTTCTTTCCAGATGGAAAATCTCAATATCCAAAAACTATTTAAGGGTTTGCTCTTTATAATGGCTTCAAAAATTACTCATTAGAATAACCTAAAAATAGGATTCAGACCAAAATATCGGTGGGTTATCCTCATTAACAAGACAAATTAAAGACATATCTCTGGAGTTGTGGCACAGGCACCGTGTTGGTGACCCCTTCTCTAGAGACGCAACCTGCATCTTCAATATAAAAATTTAAAAGCTATATAAGAGAAACTTGAATACTTGTCTGAACACTAGGGATGGGTAAGTAATTCTGTACTTTTATAAGTACCGACCAAATTCCATCTGTACTAACCAAACTTTTTGGAACAGTGCTTGTTGAAAACATTTCAACACCTATCCAGGAGTCTTTGTCAATTCTGGTAGCTCGCAAAGACTCCTGTTAAGATTCACTGTATGAGGTGACCACCACACAACTGGCTGCAAGACCTTCACTTCCCAAGAGGTTGCTCAGCTATCAAAAGTAAGAAGCTTATTGGGAGATTTGAAGTGACTACATTTTCTGGCAACTTTTTATTGATCAGTTGGCACAGAATACAATATTCTGAGTTTACTGCCCTGCTCAAAAGCACCACACAATCTCTGTAGACCTAAAATTTAAGTACCACACCACCAAACCTCAAAAGTGGCCAATAATTTGTTTAGCTTGTGTCTAATTGTGACTAAGATATCTTATGAATTACTTGATACATTTTATTAAAACTCTGGAAAAGTAAATCTCTGGACATACATCTTTAACTGATTAACCTTTAGAGTCAACCTGATCGAAGCTAGATGCTACAACTAACTGACCTTGGCTAACACAAAACACTAGCTCTGTCAATTTTACAGATATCAATATAACATCTGATGTGGTAGTAGCCAAGAGTGATCCAACATATACTCTGAGCATGACTTTTTACAATATCCTCTAAAAGTGTGCACAATGTTTGATCAAAATAACTACAAATAATTCATGTTTCAACTTAATATAAAACGCTGAAAAGGAAAGTGGTGGGCAATATGCATTACTTAAAAAAAGCCAGGCCTTATCTGATAAAAGTAAGTTTTGAAAGGTGAACAGCAGCTGAGAAGTTTAATGACAGGAAGGCCAGAGTTGACATTACACATCCTATTATGCAATCTAGCAAACAGATGTTGCTGAGGAACAAAAGCCACAGTTCTTTTTGCTTCTCTTACTAGAACTGAAACATCATGCATGTGTTGCATCAGTTCCCTCAACACAGATGTTGGAATATCTAAAGTCCTGAGTACAGAAAGCAAAAACAGTCTTCTTTTTTGTTCCTAATGATTAATATTTATGCACACAAGTAACCAACAGCTGATTCCAAAATTCAACATCAGTTTCCATAGACTTGAGGTGACCCGCACTCTTTAACTATAGTTTGAGCAGTGAAAAACAAAGTTTTTGTCAGCTGAAAAAAGACTGATGGCACAACATAGCCTAAACACTGTTAGGTTACTGTATCGTCTCCTCCACATGCAGCAACATGTCAGTTGCTGTCTGCAGACGCCGGTCAGGATGCTTACAAACAGCCACCACCCAGGTCTGACGGGTCACTTTCAACACATCTACTACCAAAAAAACTCTGAGTTCCTTAAAAGGTCGACGGGCTGAAGAGTGGAATAACGGAGTTTGACATGACACCTAATAGAAACATGTGGTTATGTATTTACCAGTCAGTGACATAAAGAGAGACACCCGATATTTCCTAGTTTAGTATTTTAGTTCCAGAGTGACCAGAAAAATGGCAGGTTCTGTGTCTTTCAGAACTTCTTAACCTTAACTAAACTTGTGAAACCAGTGGCTCTTATCTTTCAGCTGGCATGCAGCCTGAGCAAGGGAATGTTTGTGTGAATTGGGACGGTTTGGAAACAGAGTTGGGGTGTGGGAAGAAGAAGGCGGGAGGTTTACTGTCAGGAACGACTGAAGGTTGCTGTAACTTATGTCCTTATAAGGACAAACCTACAGAAACTAATGACAGCAGCCTGCACCTGAACTCCACCTAAAAGCTTTGAAAACAACAAAACAACTAGGAATAGGATGATGATGATTTTTCCTGAGTAATGTAAACAATGAGATATGCTGCAGCTTAAAGTAACTGAGTGTAACTGAGCCATGCAGGTCTGCGGAGACATTAAGACTGCGATAAGAGGGTGCCAGTGCCTGTAAACCAGGAAGTCAGGTTAAGACTTGTACAAGACTCTAAAATATTTAGGCACTTTCTGACATGTTGGGAGTTTGAGCAGGAACTTGTAGAAGAGAGACAGAATGCTCTGTACATGCACAACATTTATTTCTATATTTTAGAAGAGTTCAAGTTAGGATACTTTGGGTTTATAGAAAATTAATGAACATTAGGTTTTGTAGGTTACTGCTTTGAAAATGTTTGCCGCCTCATTCTCACTTCAAAATCATCAGGATGCAGAGCTAAATAACCCTGAGCTAAAACAATCCCAGTTACAGACACATTTATAGGCATATACATCACTCACTGCAAGTCTTCAACTAAAATCATCTAATGTTGAGAAATGACATTTGCTGCCATTTTGGTCAAACCGTGAACATACTGTTATTCACGAGCTCAAGCAATATCCCAAACTGTCACACTCGAGAATATGTGCTGTGAATGAACCTCAGCTACATCTATACTAAACTTTAGCTCAATATCTGTAAAACTAACTGAGCTACAGCCAATTTTGTGTTGAATAATGTCAATTAGCTGTGTCAACTATCTTTAATTGAACATATTCCAGAAGTGACCTAGCTGTAGAAGTACATTTGATACCATTTTCTGAAAGTTCATCAAAACACATTCTTTCATTATATAGTTTGCTAACAGATAGACATGCAGCCTTTCAGCAATGGTGATAAAACGGCAAACGGCTGGTGCGTTTCTCATGTCTGTTCATGAAAACTGAGCTGCATTACGCAGATTATTGTGGTTAACATATTCGGGAAAAGTCTAAAGAAACATGAAATGCTTTTAGGTTATCAGGAGCTGCTGCTGCTGCTGTTGTGGGTGTGTGTGTGTGTGTGTACACAGGTCTGGTGGGGACAATTTTTGACCAATTTCCCAGAACAAACTGCCTTGTGGGGACCCACTTCACCTTATGGGGACAAAAGCCCGGTCCCCATCATGGGAAATACTGATGGTGAGTCAGAGCTTTGGTTTAGGACGAAGAGTGTGCAGGTAGTGTGTGAGCAAATGAACAGTCTGTATTGGCAATCTAAAAAGTGGCTTAACTTTAATAAAAGTATAAGATTATATTGTACAAAGGAGGGCGCACCACCAACATGAATAAACCCGCTCAGGGTTCTGTCTTTGATGTGCTGCGCAGGCTTTTCTCCGCTGATACTTTTCCGTAAAACATAGAAATACGTCTAATGCTAACATGGAGGCGGCTAAAAATATACCAGACCTAAAAACTGCAACATCAGCTCAGTAACATGTTTACATTCACAGCTGAGAGTGAAGCAGCTGGGATCAGACTCAGATCCTTTAAAGATATCACAGCTGTTAAAAATATGCAGATTTTCAATGTTTTGGATTGTATTTTTTATTATATGAACACAATTCTTACATAAACAAATGCCTGGTTTGGAGTTTAGTGTAACTCAATCTAATTAGGGGTTTTTGTGTAAAAAAAAACAAACAAATGTGTCTTGTCACTGACAATTCTGAATAAGTAAAAAAAAATTAATATATCTTATAACATTGAGGCAGCTAAAAATAATGTACTAGATCCTACAACTGTCCCATCAGCTCAGTAACATGTTGCAGTATCTGCAGCATCAGACACTGGCTCAATGTATTGTCATGAGATTGGTAAAAATAAAGCTCTCGTTTACCCTGTGAAAAGAAAATACATAACAATGATCTTTATGTTCACAGGTTTGATATTTATTTAGTGGTTGATAACAGGCCTGTGAGGAATTCCTAATAAAGTTCACAAAAAGTAAAAAGTTCATAAAGTGAAAATTCTTAGAGAAGTTAAGACTATAAACACACAGAAAGAACTCTGGTTCGCTACTTTCATTTAACTATGGAAAAGAATTTGGCCCTGCCTCTATAAAGAACTGAAATCTGGAATCGTTAGGAACTGGAAAAGAAACGAGGAACCAGAAAAGAAACGAGGAACCAGAATCGGAACTGGAATCGTTCAAATTGAAACGATGCCCAACCCTAGAGCTCAATCAGTGAGGCACAGGATGGAGTAGCAGAACTGTTCTAGGTTTGGGATCCAGGCTTCACTGTTCAGACAAGAGATTCTGCATCAGGGGAGTGGTCCCCATGGCCAGATAGTCTTATACACATAGTCTTTCTGTTAGTAAAATATTTTATGAGCTACTGGATGTTTTAAAGAAACTCTCAAAGTAATTCCTGGATTACACCTCTATAACTGATTACCATTTGTCAACATTCAAAGATTAACAAGCATACACTGGACACTCCCGCCATGCAAAGGTTTTTAGTCAGTAAAAAAAAAAGAAAAGTCTCCAAATGCAAACAGAGACCAAACAAGGGAATCAAAGACGCAAAGCTGAAGGCAAAAATGGTAAAGTTCTTCTGTCATCTTCTGAAAAGATTCGGCAAATAAAAGTTGTGAGGACAAAGGAAATCGAACACTACGCAAACACAAACACACAGATAAGTGTACATCCATACATTAAAAAACGTCTTTACAAATACATCTATCCACACACACTGCTATTTTTTTATTGGCACATATGTAGACATTTTTGTTTTTTCTTTACTTACAGTAATTCATTTTAGGTGGGTAAGCCTAATGCCCCATTATGGGACTTTGCTGCTTAGCTATACGTTTAACAAATGCTTATTTTTTATTTGGGAGAGATGTAAATGGTTGTCTGTCCCTTTTGTCTTTTTATGTCCCTGTGATGGACTGGAGACCTGCTCAGGACGTATCCTGCCTCTCACACAATAACTGCCAGAAGTAGGCGGCAGCTGTGTGCAACCCAGAAAGGAAACGTTTGGTAAAGAAAACGAGTGAATGAAATCTTATTATATCCGACTTGATCTCATATTAACTGATATCTGGTGTCACCTGATCACAGATCATATCTGGTGGGATTTATCCAACAGATATGACCAGATGTCGTTTCTTTAGCGATACCTCGTGTTATCTGGTGTCATCCAGTGACATCTGTGGTCTGATAATATCTGGGGTTATCAGAGGAAATTCTGACATCTGTTGATATCTGATGATATGTGAGGTTATTCAATGTTTCCTGGTGCTGTCCACATCTGGCAGCACCACTACTACACACCTTTCCATTATTCATGGCCCGGGAGAAGCCTGCTGGTGACACAATTCGAAAGATAAATTAAAAAGAAAAAACAAAACTGGAAGCTTAGAGCTGTGCAGCTGGGGGAAAAAAAGAATACTTGTGAAAAAGTTTTCCAACAGCAGCGAGAGGGGCCGATTATTACCATTTTTGGGCACGCTCGCTCCTATGTAAGCCCAACCCAAACCGCAGCTCGAACTCGGATTCCAGAGGGTTTTTTTTCCTCCAAAGAGGAGGAAAACTAAGCAGGAAAAAAAAAATGGTACCGAATCGGTCCATTCATGTCCAGCCTGCGCAGAGGCTGAGAGACAAGGGGTGAAGATGTAGGAATTTACGACAACTGTACGATTCTACCGCGAATCTGGAGCTCCCGCTCGTTCAGACTCGAGTCCTGACGCGTTTAAAAATGCGAACGAGTAGTTCTTTTACAGCCGGATCTTTTACCAGAACCGATCATGAAACCTGACAGGAGGGGGGCTGGAGACAGCGGCGAACATCTAACGCGCATGCGCGGCGTTACAGTCCAGCTTTTCATCGTTTTTTCCTCCTCTTTACCCTGTCCATACGAACGGTTCTTAAACGGGATGCGGAGCGGAGAATTTCGGCTCGAGGTCCTGACAGAAGCGACCGGACCCTGGTCGCTAAACACAAACACAGCCGTGACTAAAACACGTTCAAACAACATTTAAAGTTTCCGGTTGGGAGAAGGGAAAAAAGGGAACGTCTCACCTTTCTCTGCTGCTTCTCCCACGCGGGGTCCAGGAGCATGTCCCGGTCCCAGTCGTCTTCCTGGTGCATGTAATTTCCGTCTCCATCATAGTGATCCATGCTGCTCGTCTGAAGGTGTCTCTCGCTGCTCCCCGGCCCTCGGGAATGTTTCGGACTGTCCGCGGTATGTTCAGGACGGCGTGTGTGTGTCTGCGACAGCTCGTGCTACTTGTCCACGGTGGGTACAAGACCTAAAACTGTCCACTCCAGTATCCCTCCGTCCTCAGCAGCAGCTGTGGGCAAGTCTGCGACCGACGCAGAAACTTTGTTCCGACAAATTAAAATCGATAACCCAAGTTAGAGTCTGATTGGGCAGTTGAAGGAATTGACTCCGCCTTCTTGATGCGGATTGGTTAACTTGGCCGCCATTCATTGGGTTTATATCCAAGGTTGCGTGCACAGGTTGATCCGAACATCAGACATACTTTGATTAGCCTGGAGGAAGAATAAAGCCATATTATCGCCCGCCTCCAAAACAGGCTATGGCGAACTGTCTGTTAGTAAAATATTTCATGAACGATTGGATACATTTTATTGAAACTTGAAAATCGTAATCATTGGATGTACGTCCATAATTGCTTACCTTTCAGAATCAACCTAATTTCAAATGAGTGGCACAGCCAATGGGCCTTTAAAACACAAATAAACGTGTAATTCCGTTAATTTTACACAAACTTTGCTAATATTTGGTGTGGTAGTAGAGTCATACACAACACACACTCTGAGTGCTAACAGATTCTCCAAGATCTTTGTTTAAAATTTTACTACTGCGTATTTGGAATCAACTCTGTCTGTTGCCAGAATATCTTGTGAACGGTTGATAGAACTGGATGTTCATTGACAACTCATGACTTTTACAGCCAATGGCCACAGCAGTGCACTGACTTTCGAAAACACAAAAAAATGCTCTAACTCAGACAGTTTTATCAATATTGAGCTAATATTTGGTGTAGTAGAGGTTGAGAATCATCCCATACTGACCACGCCAGCTTGCAATATTGCATAAAACTGTGCATAACAAAAATTACAAAGGTTTTACCAGAAGAGCTGGTAAAAACTCCATATTTTCTCAGGCTAAGATGACCTCAGGGTAAAACTCTAGCCTGACAGGCAGCTGGTAATATGCAGACCTGACTGTCTTTTGTTTTGATTTTTTTTCTAAAACGTACCTAAAATGATGCTTTGTCAGCAGTCATGAATTGGCTTTGAACACCTTTTGCTTACATTAACAGTTAACTTTGTCTACATTGTTATGCATTACATTTTATAATTTTCTGTGTTTTAATTCGCCATTTGATCCAAATGAACTTTTAGTTTTATAGTAAAACAAAAGCTACAGTGACCTCGGATTTTAAAGCTGTACTAAATTTTAAAAAGTCTTTGTGATTTAGATCAATTTTTAAAGTGCTATTATGTTCTCCAATAATTGACAAAGCTTAAAATTGGCTAAACTTATCAAGTCTTAAGTTAAAAATGGCTTGATTTTTAAATGGATGAAATCAATCAATTATATGTTTTGGTTTTACAGGGTGTGTATCCTCTAGCCCATCCCTTTAGGATTAAAGTAGTTCATATTTACTTGATCGGCACTAAAAATGATCCAGTAATGAACTATTTATCAATGCTTCTTTTAACAAAGTAATATTTACACTATGCATTATGTCTAAATCAAAGTAAAGCACATAAAAATTGGTGGAGCATTTCTTGAAAAAAAAAAGAATATCACAAACTGAGTTTTAAGCTAATGTCTTCTAATCGATTTAGGTTAAACCATGTAAATAACAATATGTTGATCTGACTAAATATCACATTCTGAGTAGTAGTGAGTCTCAACTAGCCTATACCACATCAAATCTTTGCTCAAAATTTAAAATAGCCGTTTTTGTTGTGTTTTCTAAGATTCGTTGTCTGTAATGGCCATCTTGAATTAGGATGTCTCCAAAAGTTAGTCAGCTATAGATGTACATCTAATGATACTTTCAGAGAGTTTCATTAAAATTTCTTCAGTGATTTATGAGATATTTGCAAAAAGACGAGCACATGAACACACACACAGATGATGGCCAAAATTAGACACCTCAGCCTTAGTCCTTCTGTCTACAAATCACATCTAAATTTCATCATTGATTAGGAAATGACAGGACTTGTTCCCTTTCAAAGACAATCATTCAAATTTGAAATACCCTACAGAACAATTAAAATGGATTGATTTATTGCATCCAGGTCCTCCTTGTGTAAATCTAATCTACAGGCATGAATCATTTAGGAGCTCAGAGTCTCGACTCCAGTTCTGGTTTCATTCCGAGAGATTCAAAAGAGTGAAACATGAAAAATGACTACAAGTTAACTGGAGACACTGTATGTGTATAACACCGAGACCTGAATAACTCTTAAAATGTGCTGAAAAAAACAAAACTGAATGAATAAAAGTTAAAAGAAGCAGATCACAGAAAAGAGGCTAACTGAAAAGAACAAAATGCTATAAATATAACAAAATATAACAAAGCACTGGCTAAAAGCTAAAGTACCAAAAGTCTAGGCAACAGCAAAAAGTGGCATTACTAAAATGAGCAAAACTAAAAAAACTAAAGAAAATGGAAAAAGGAAAAACTAAACTAAACTAACTCAAAAGTCATATCACCCATCTCCTGAGAAAGGGAAATAATAATGTGTATGCTGACTCAGCACTCACACGAACAAACTGAACAACAATTCAATGTTTGAAGATGTTGAACAAGTGGATGTTTAGCCCACTAAGACCCAAGATCTGTCCAACCACTGCAGCTTGATGACAAGACATTAACACTACATTCAAACATAGCTGGTTTATATTTATCATTTGTTTTACAAATTATGAAAGAAGATAGGAAATTCACTCGGAGTCATTAGACCTATGTAAAACACTCAATAAATGGCATTAAAGTCCTTCTAAATGGGCCAAAGATTTATTTTGTAGAGTTACAATGACTTGGAATGAAAATATACTTATCACAAAAAGGAAAAGTTTGTTTGGTAGATTATTTCTTTGTTGTAACAATGCTTCTTATAAATAAATCTTATAGTGGACACCTGATTGGCAGCACCTGGAGCTACCAGAAGCTCAAAACAAGAGTCAATAGCAAACAAAAAATAAGCTGTTTGGCTGAGAAGATTTAATAGATTTTTTTGTGTGCAACGCTCAACTACTGCTCATCCCACAAATGCATGTTCCTTACAAATGTGGCACCATTTAAAAGGGAAATTACCAGGTTTTCCAGCAGTATAAGTTTTAAAACCAAACAGCATTGTTACAACAACAAAGTAATCTACTAAACACAAATTTCTTTACTTTTTGAGCTAAGTTTATATATTTAGTTAATTTCTACTTCCTGGCTGCCAGGCTCTGGGTCTCATTATCCACCAACGTTACTGACTGGAGGTGAGCACAGAGGTGTGTCACATCCCAGCTCTTAGAAATATTTAAAGACGAGTCTGCCTTGTAAGGTCAGCTGACTCTTCCTTTCCTTTCACACAGAGCAGAGAAGCGGAGTAGCTCTGACAGTCTGACAGTCAGGAGAAAGTGGAGCTCTTCCATATATGGACAAACTTCCAGCAGTGAGTGTTTGGGAAAGTGATGTCACAGGAAAAGGAGCAGACTGCCAGCTCACCGCCTGGTCCCGAGCTACAGTGAAAGCATCAGCAGTCCTGTGGAGATACAAGCCAAAAGTGCAGCTCGTCAGCAACAAAAACTAAAAGAATTATACACACTTCCCTTATTTAATTAAACTCCAGCCTTTTACGAAGCAAACCTATTTATTAAAGTTACATTGAAAACATCCTGTTTAGCTGGATGTCCATTGTCAACACAAGTTATTGTTGACAATGGATTACTCTATTTAATCAGTTTTTAAATGATAGTTTGATGAAACATGTTGCAAACAAATTCTTCCATGTTTTGTCAAGCCCACAAACTTTTGGTAGTGACCAAAAGAACAAGATCGTGGATACAAGCAATGAAAATTTGTTTCCTCTCTCCTTTAGAAATAGGGTGAGAAGTTCAATTATTCGGAAAAGACATGGAATAGAGCCGCTGCTCCTCCACATTGAGAGGAGCCGGTTGAGGTGGTTTAGGCATCTGGTAAGGATACCGCCTGGATGCCTCTACCAGTTTTCCAGGTACTGTCTAACTGGGAAAAGACCTGTGGTTGAGTAGTTAGGGGAGTCATCCTAACAAGATCCTGTTAGTACCACTAACAAGATCCACTTTTCTTTTAACAACAGTTTTAAGCATCTTGGAACTGAGGAGACCAGTTACTGGAGTTTCTGGAGGAAATCTGATTGAGGGTTCTGTTCAACAGTGACACAAAGAATGATCTAAACAGAAACACGGTGGTTTAAAACACGCAAAACCACATGACACAATAACCAAAAACACAAGAATGTGACACTATTGTTGTTAGACAGTTTTTCACATTCTCTCTAAAATGTTTTTATACCCAGTCAGTCCTCTTAACTGACCTGCTGCTAATTCACATAATTAGTTGCAAAATGTTCCCTCAGCTGGTTTCCAATTCACACCATTTATTTTTAAAGCCTTCCGTTGCCCATGACCCATTTTCTTTAGATATGCTGCTGCCAACAAATTCAAACATATTTTTTTAAATCAAAAATTGCTGCATTATCTTAGATATTTGATATGAAAACTATGTTCTATTATGAATATAATGTGGGTTTATGAAATTTGCTAATTCATTTAGTTTTTGTATAGATTTGACACAAAATCCTAACATTTCCGGCATTAAATTTTGGATTATACTTTTGTTTTAAAAACATTCAAGTGCAAGTGCTTCTCTATGCAGTCAATAAAGGTTACCAGCCTTAAAGCAGCAACATGAACTCTTACTGGCCAGTGGACAGAAGAGGATTCCCTCATTAATGCTGCAAAAGCTGACTTATTAAATACATCAATACATTTGATATAATGTAAAGCACTTTGAAATGCCTTGCTGCTGAAATGTGCTATACAAATAAAATTTGATTGATTGATTGATTGATCAATAACCATATTGTAAAGCACGACTAAAAAATTGCAATGAATCAGGTGGCACACTCCAAAAAGCACTGATTACTGGGGAGTCACTCAGATGTTCAGGTCATGTGAAGAACAAGAATAGTTGGTTCTGTTTGGTCTCTTACAAGTTCCCAAATTATTCCAGCCATGTTGGGAGTGAAATTCTTTACCAGCTCAGCCATGTATTCCATACATGGCTGAATTGTGTTCTGGTTAGTGGCCAAACATCTTCAGTCCAAATCTAGGATCAAACTGAACAGCTCATTTACATTTAAACTCAACCATTGCTCAATTTTGATAGCTGCAAAGAAAAACACGGCTGAGTTGATTTTAGTCAGAGCTAAAATAATTCAACAAGGAAATGCAAAAACCAAATTGGAACAGCAGGAGTCTGGAGTTTAACTGAGCTCCTCGTTGAAAATGTGACATATCAAGGAGGAAAAAAGTGGATGAAAGTTACCTCTGCCTTAGAAAAAAACAAAGAAACATTCATTAGCAGTGCTCTTCTATTATGACCAGAAAAAGACCTAAAAAAATAACCATAGGAGAGGGTTTTGTTTGACATCAGACTGTAAAGTTAGCTGAATAATAATAAAAAAAACTTTCAACACTTTGGCCATGTGCAGCCTGGCAGTCCCACTGCTCTCATGTAAGGAGCGGTAAAACAACCCGATCTGAATACTTGTCCCATATGACATGAAGGCAAATGAAGGGTGTCGACTTCCTGCTGATAAGCTGGGGCCACGCACGAATTCGGAGAATTACAGGAAATTATTTAGACACAAAGGGGAGAAAACAGACACAAACACATCAACTAAACAAATGACTTGTCTCATTTACACTGAATAGCAGAATAATCTTCTCATTATAGATGAGGACATCAAACCAGAACCAGGCTGGGGTTGGGTGGCCATCTGCCTTGACTGGCTGGGGTTAGAGAAAGACAAACACAGAATGGCTGCAGGTGGAGTTTCTAAAGGAGTAAAAAATAACCCTGACAACAACAAAGAAAAGGAAAACCTGTTATTGGTAGAAATATACAGAAAATACAAACATGAGTGGAGCAACCCCAGAAGCTCAGAAACCCCAATCTAACCCTAACTATAGGATTTATCGAAATGGAAAGTCTTAAGCAAAGTTCTAAGTGTCAGCCTCCTGGACAGAAACTGGAAGTTTGTTCCATGAGAGAAGAACCAGATAACTAAAAGCTCTGCCTTCTGTTCTATTTTTATACAATCTAGAAACCACGAGTAAACCTAAACACTGACAGCCACATTGTCTGTTTGGAAAAGATGAGCTACAAGAATAAACTGTATTTGTCATGATCAAACATGGTATAATATGCAGGGGAAACGTTGTGGCTGCATCCAAAGATCACACAAGAAAGTGCACAGGATAAAAAGGAAACAAACATGCGAACAATAAAAATATAGAACATTGAATTTCAAACAGTAAAATGTTCAGAATTGTTGTATTCTAACTCCAGATCTGTCAACTGTTTTTTTGTGTGTGTGTTTCGAGTTCGACAGGCAGAAGATCTGATGAAAGAAACTTCTCATCCTCTCAGCGTTGAATATATGGACAGAGATTTTTAATATTAGAAGGAGCTTGGTAGTTGAAAGCTTTGTATGGTCGCAGTAAGACTTAAAATTTTCTCTGAATATGGATGGGAGCCAATAGAAGCCAAAACTGGAGAAATCTGATCTGTCTAATGCATTTTGAATCACTTGAGAGTTTTTTCTGGACACTCAGATAATAAAGAATTAAAACAGTCCGACTGAGGAGCGATAAATACATGGTCCAGTTTTTCTGTATCATTTTGGGACAAGATGTTTCTAAGTTTAGTGATTTGCAGGAAATGGTCTTGGTAGCATTTGTAGTGTGGGGATTAAATGACATGTAGTGATTATTTTACAGAAACATTGCCAACAAGAAGACTGATGTCAACAATTACTGAAGTTTCATATATTTACTTAAAAAGTGGAGATTTAAAAGAGCTAAATCAGAAATGGTTAATTTGGAATCAGCACGTGGCAGAAATTATAACATGAGTGTCATTTAAAACATTACTGGAAATAACAAAAATAACAAAATGCTTTACTCACAGACCACAAGTCCATACAAGACATTTTTGTAATCTCTGTAAATCGTAGTAAAAACGACATTTTTAGGTTTTAGAATTGCTAATTGTATCAAACAAAAAACTGCAAAAATCCCTTTCTCCTCAGAAAAACAACATCTATTTAGTGATTAAAATAAGATGCAAAAAAAGTTAATCCAGAATATATTGATATTTCTTTTCACTAGTTTGTGTTCTAATACAACAAAAACACTTCAAAACTAAATGGTCTGAATTTGTTTTTAAAGAATGTTTCTATGAAATTGTAAAAATTAATTACACTAATGAATAGAAATGTAATTAATTGAATTTATATTTTTCTGTTACAGAAAAGTTTCATCATAACACATCTGATAATGTCAAATAATTGTGTTTATAAAGTTTGTTTAATCATGTTTTTGTGGTTTCAGTTGTTTCTGCTGCCCCCGTGTGGTGATAAAAGAACATATTTGATGTCGTTGAGTGTACAATTAATTTTTTTTTTTTAACTCCTTTCCACATCTCTGGTCTGGTCAGACTTGTTAGAGGTGGAGTAAATACGATTAGAGGTGGATATTGTGAAAAATCTCAGCTCCACTCTTTGAGGTCATGATGTCATTCTGATGAACCTTACACTACAGAACATTCATGGATTTGATGATTTTTCTTTTTCTTGTGCTTCAAATATCAAACAACAGAACACACACCCCAAATTGTCTTCTCTTAAAGAAAAAGAGCATGTAAACTTTAGACGTTGGCAGGTTTTCAAAACCTCTTTTAGTCATACTTGAAGCCAAAACAAAGGCTGCTGAACCTAAAACAAGGGACAGAAATTGGCAAATTTCTCATGTGTACAACTCACACACTCAGCTCTACTGCTCATCCCACAAATGCATGTTCCTTGCAAATGTGGCACCATTTAAATGGGAAATTCCCACTTCCCAGTACAACTGTGTCACAGCACAAGTCGTCTACAAAAATGCAGTGAAATGGAGATTTTACGTGGCAAATTCCGCCGGCTGCAGGCTACTTTTGCACCCTGTGCACCTCCACCTAGTGATGGGATGTTGTCATTTTGCAATTAAAATAATCAACATGCATTATGGGAGATGTAGTTTATAGTAAATTCTGACTTTAAAACACCATCTGCTTATTTCAGCACATTAACACATCTTTGAAGCTCTTGCAGCCCACTGAGTTTGGCATGTCATAGATCATATACAAAAGAAAGGAAAAAGGTGTAATATGGCAAGCATAGATGAAGAAATGGCTTTTAACCTATTTGTAATAGAAAAACTCACACAAACTGAGATTAAAAGAAAAACAATTTAATGAAAATTGAGGGGGAAATAGGCTGATTATAAAAACAAAAAGGCTACCATCACAAATAGATAATGAGGACTCTGGAAAATCAATAATTGTTTAAAGCTATATGTTATACTGCACTTCTACATGGCCATTGCTCATCGTAAATTCCAATAAGACCTTTTTTTAAAAAAAGGCTCAGCATTTCTTGATGGAATGCACATCACTTGCTTGCCTTTCATGCCAGAGTTTTAGATCAAGATTATCTTTTGCTAAAAGTTTGAGTTTTTTTGTCAAACCTCAACAATAACATTTTGTGAGCTACCATGCAATCAGTCATCCTCAGTCTGTGCTGTGAATGATTCTCAACTACGGTCACATAAAATTTGACCCCAAATCTGTATAATTTACTTAGTTTTTGGCCTTTTTTGTGGTAAAACAATTATCAGAGGTCTGCCTTTACTTTTTGCCAGCAGACAAATATTCTACTTTGACAGTAGCTTCTCAGGGTCACAGCAAACTGAACTGACTTCATGTTGTCATGCGAGGACAATGTTGGCATGGTAACCGTCAGCAGACAAATGTGATTACCTCCGATATTGATGGAAACTGCTCCAATAGTTCAGAATACTTCAATATTTCATCCAACACTGCAGCCTTTGACACTGGAAAAGAAATGATTCTTTAGAAGAAGAAAAAAACAAATGTAAGCTGACTTGTCCTTGTACTCAGGAGTTGGATAAAGACACACACACACAAGTTTAGACACACTAATTGTGAATGCACAAATTATCCAAATTGGTTTATTATTTCTAGAGGGACAGAATTCTTTAGCCCCCTTACTGTAGTGTCAGCTAACAAAACTGTTAAAAAAAGATTAACCTAATCAAAGTCACATCAGAACAGAATGACAGAACCAAACTTGTTGTTCTATACAAGACCTGTTTTCTGTTATCCAGGTGAGTCTTTCTGCACGAAGCAGAGCAGAGGAAAGAAACAAACAAAAAAAAACTTTGATTTAACATAAAAATAAATGCCTCTCATTTATTATTCGTTAGCTTATGTACATTTTCATGTAATCTGAAGTTAGACCTAAAAAAATGACAACACTGTCCAAACTATTTGTTCAAACAAAAGACTTCCTTACAGCTTCTGAACATCTTGTGTTCAGAAGCTGTAAGAGTTCATGTCAAAAATAAAAGAACTGGCTTGTAGAAACCCATAAAAAATCCACTTCTTTAATGAAGACTGTTCAATAATTTCTTTCCAAGATGAGAAAGAAGTTCTTATATCTTTAACTTTTTCTCTGAGGGTGAGGACCCTGACTCTCCCTCCTCAGAATCCACATGAGTCCGTTTCAGAGCACTCTGTGCCGAGCCGTTCTCTCTCTGGGACCTCGTGTCATCAGATGGAAGTTCAGTTTCTTCCTCCGACTCCGAGGACACATGTGGGTTAGCTGGTGTCCTGGGTCTGTGCTGTCCGTTTACTCCAGGGCTGTGTCTGCTCTGGAAGTCTGCAGCTGCTGAGCTACTGTCGGCTTCTCTGCTGTCAGGGCTGCCTGAAGCCAGGTTTGGCCTCTCAGTCCTGTGTGCACCCAGTAACAGAGAGGATGCAGATGAATGTCTGTCCGGCTGAGTCCTGTCCCCTTCCTCATTCTCTTGACTCCCAGGAGACATTTCTGGACTTGGACACACAAAGTCAGATGGACTCAGACACTTGTCTTCCTCTGTGGCACTCACATCATGGGGTTTGAGTTGAAGGGAGTTTTGTTCTTCGCCTGATGAGGAGGAAGACAAGTCTTCGACTGAGATTGATGGGTAGCTGCAGGAGTCGATGGCCGAGAACAGAGCCTGGATGGATCGAGGAGGGTTCCCAGCTCTAGAGACCACTTGCATACGTCGTCGCCTCATGACATTTTGGCGCCTAACGTTGCTGCGCCGCTCCTCGTCATCACTGCTGGAGCTGGAAGTGGATGTGGAGGAGCTTGATGCCTCTGCAGGGAGGGAAGGAGAGGAGTTGGGGCTGGAGAGTGTGGAGTTATCCCTGGGACTCGGGGATCGAGGACGGGGCATTGGATCGAGCCAGAATTCACTAGAGTCTGAATCTTCATTCACCAGGAAGCCGGACTGATTATGTGTTCTTCTTCGTCTCCTGGGACACTCCTCCCCATCCTCTCCGGCCTGCTCGTCCCCTCCTGAACCATCAGGTGGAGCCAGAGAGGAAGAGGAGGAGTTCTCAGAGTCACTGCGGTGATCAGCAGCAGAGGCAGCCGCGGGAGTTGCTGATGTCGGACGTGTGGAGCGGCGCCCGCGTGCATGGAGCTGCATGATGGCCTCCTCACTCAGATCGCTGTCAGAGTCTGAGCTCCAGCCTTCAATCTCCCGACGCACCAGAGAGTCAAAGAAAGCCATCATGCGGGGATCCTCCTCGATAGATTGGCTGACGTAGTTGTGGGACAGACCGCTGCCGCTGTTGAGCACCAGGCTTATGTACTCCTCGTGGGAGTAAAGGCTGCGGGACTTATCCTCCACGTGGCCCTCCAGATCCCCTTCACTACCAGGCTGCTGGTAGGGACTCCACAACTGAGATGCACATGAAAGAAAAACAAAAAAGGAAATGTAAAATACAAGTTGGACAGATGCTGTGGCAGTCTGGCACAAAGAAACTGATTACAAATCAATGAAGAATAACAATAAAGAGGTCTGAACAGCCTGAAAATGATTCCTCTTGTTTGAGAACACCTGCATGACATCAGCCACCAGAGGAGCCTGCTCCTTCTCAAGTACAGGAATAAAGGAAGGATGGGAAAGAGCAGTGGCCACCAACACCACCACCTTAAAATACCCAGTTACTAGTTATATAGTATTATTTACTGTTAAATTTGTTCATATGCGTGTATTATTTCATTTACTTTAACATGTGCATCAACCTTTACTTTATTTAATAAAAATACAACTGTGAAAATGGAACTACTGGTCATTTCTGAATAACACACACACACACACACGCACGCACGCACGCACACACACACACACACACGAAAGGTCATTAACTGGAGTCCAAGTACTGATCTAATTCAAAGTACTGAAAGATAATCCATTTCATTCTCAGAGCCTGTCTGTGGCTTCGGGGAAGAACTAAAACAAAATGGACGCGGGTCAACTGTTACCATAATCCCTCTGAAAAAACTCGTTCACACTCCCCTGGGCGTGTTCCCTCTAACTTCATTAAAATGATGTTGCCATAAACAGGACATTTTTTTATTCCACATTAAACTAAACTGATATTTGTTGTATGTCTAAAACTCAGTAACTTCACCAGAAAATGAGAAAATATCCAACAGTATGCATCAGGTTAAGTACACTCCAAATGACTAGACGTATACTTCCTCTATTCATTTTAACAAGTATGCATTAAGTGGTTCCTTGTGTGTACACGAGGTCATTGTAACTAAAAACTATGTTTTCTTTGAATAAATTGTTCATGGTTCACTGATGATACAGTATTAAAACAAAAATGTATCATGATTTATTTGCCCTTGTTTCAAAACAAAAATGCAAATACTCTTACTTTTATTGCCTAAATAACACATACGGCCTAGTAATGATTATTTTATAGTTATAATTGTATATTCAGGTTAGGATTTCGAAGGTACAGTTAGTCATCCAGAAGGCAATATTCCTAAACAGCAAACAGGCTTAAATCGGAGGCAACCGAACTTAGATCAGTTCTTGTTTGAAGACGTTTCGACACCCATCCGGGAGTCTTTAGGCGCTTTTCCAC
>JAVKLF010000002.1:4820062-4839413 GCA_034783495.1 Millerichthys robustus
CCACAGTACACTGCTGGTCTTATTACCCTCTTGTAAACCTTTCCTTTGTCTTTTGTGGCCACCCTTTTGAAACAAATCACTGAAACGTTTCTCTATCCACTCCACCCTGCCTGGACTCTCTTCTTCACCCTTTTAACCACACTCCCCTCTTTCCTGGACAGTTGACCTTAAGTACTTGAAGTCCTGCTCTTTTATAACCTCTGCTTCTTGTAGCCTCATCGTTCCACCTGCCTCCCTAATAACAAAATGTCTACACATATTTTAAAAAACCCTGAAGAGAATAAATAGTCATTTCAGTTCAGACTATCCCAGTGTTCAACTTGTTCAACAACAAAATATGTTGAACAAACAACAAAGCAGCTGTTAGAAACTCTTAAATTACCTGAACTGACTTTGATTTTTCTATACATTCTACTTTTACCTACAGTGACACAGTACTTGATCACAGCAAAACAGGATAGCATAAACATAACTTTTAAAACAGTGGAAGGTATTAATATTTGTCATAGATCTATCAAATCAGATAGATCCATAAAAAAAGACGTTCAGGAATCATGGTGTTCTGATGCCTGGTAAGTGGAATACCGTAGAGCTGAGTATGTAGACTGAAAAATTTGCCAAATTTTCTCTACCAAACAGCTTACTTTGCTGTTGCCATTGACTCTTGTTTTGATCTTCTGGTACCCCCAGGTGCTGCCAACCAGGTGCCCCTTTTAAGATTTGTTGCCACTGAGGATCTTCCTGGCTCGAGACATTCAGCGCTTAGGTCCCAGATGGAGGAAAGGGAAGCTCCAGTAATCTTCTCCTCTGTCTGCACGACTTTCCTCACATGATTTCCAGTCAGAGGCACTGCAGCCTCCACCCACACAGAGATGCAGCTGGTTCAAATGCTGTGTATGGTGCTTGTAAAATGTAATGAGGATGGGAGGGGGCAGAAGGTCATCCTGCACAAGATGTGCATGTGCTGCTGTGCCCTCTTCACCAGTGACCCAGTGTTCACAGACTAGGTGAGGCTGTCTGTGATGGGCACGCCCAGGATCCTGATGCTGCTGACCACCTCCACAGCTAAGTTGTTGATGCGGAGTAGAGTGTAGCTGGGTTGGATCTTCCTCAAGCTGACAATGATCTCCTTGGTTTTGTACACATGCAGGATCAGGTTGTTGACTGTGCACCAGCCCACCAGCTGCTTCATCTTCTCTCTGTAGGCCTGGTCATTGGCCCACCCTTGTTGTGTTGCCTGCAAACTTCACAACGTCGTCAGTGGCAGCCTTGGGAAGGCAGTCGTGTGTCATCAACATGAACAGCAGGGAGCCAAGGTCCTCAGTGGTGAAGTTTGGACAGTAGGCTAACTGGATAGGTTTGATTGAGGGAGGAAGTCTAGAGGTGATACGTTTCTTTAGTCAGTAAGTAAGTATGGTCTGTAGGTAATGCAGATGGATTTAGACCTCCTACAAACATCCGATTTGTCTGTTTGGGTTCAAGATTACTCAAAAACCTACAAACAGATTTTTATGAAATTTTCACGAAATGTTGAGGCAGTCACAAAGAACAAATGATTATGTTTAGATGATGATCTGGATCATCATCTGGATCCTAGGGTCTTGGTGGAGGTGTGCCCTCTCAGAGTCCTTCTAGTTTGTAATAATTTTTAGGGGTGTCCTGATACCAGTTTTTCTGAAACTGAGTATGAGTGTGAGTACTTCAGTTTGGGTACTCGCTAATACCAAGTACAGATACCGAGTACTTACTAAGTTAGAATTACTATTATTAACAATAAGTAATTAGAAGTCCAGATTTCTCACTTAAAAACCAGAATAGTATATTAACGTGTCAGTGGCTCAACTCTATAATTACATAAAACCTGTGTATTTCCTCTATTTTTAATCTGTTTAATTAAGGCTGATTATTTTTCTTGAAACGTGGACTTACTGTTCCACCTGTTTATCAGCTATAAAAACTGGAGAGAAGATGTGCACTCCTTTTGGGGTTGAAATATATGCCCAAAACCAACAAAAACTAGAAAAGAAAACGTTTGTATCAAAACATTTTAATAGAAAAGCAAATCAATTTTTACCAACTCCTTTTCAGGAGTGTTGCGTGACAAAAGCAGCCTATGAACAGAAAATCTAAACACAGACTGTGGTAACACCTTACCTGATGTTGCAGAGGTTTGGTCCACAAAGCCAACTTTTACTATCTGAAAAAATAAGACGAAAAAGCAAATGATACATTCTAATTCATTGATTCACCGTAGATCAATGATCAGGTTGACAAAGACTACAGTCAGAACTGAAGGCAAGTTTATATCAGCTGCTCTTACTTACCCCAATGAACGGGATGAATTTCTGACACGAGTCCTCAGTTGGACTAATGAAAGACAGCCAAGACCAAAAGAAAGTTTAGGTAACAGACAGGAAAACAAACATCACAATTATTAAAAGGAAACTAAAGGTGAAGTGACAAATAGAAATAAATACTAGAATTTCAAGCAGTAATCATTGAGGTCCAAGCCACTTGATACACTTGCACACACAAAATACACATGTATACACACATATGTGCATATACATTTAATATAAATATGTATATGAAAAGTTGAGTGTGTGTGTGTAGGTATTTGCTTATACATTGACTTACATTTGACTTATTGTTTAGGGCCAAAGATTTAGCATTTTTAGTGCCACTTACAGGTGGATATGTGTGCTTTTATAATGCATTAGAAAACAAAATCAAAAGTTTTTAAGCTGATTCACATGACAATTGCAGTGAAAAAGCTTGAAAACCATAATAACAAAATTGGCAATAAAGTACAATTCATCAAAAATCAAAAGTCAGTAAAAAAAATCAAACTAACTTACAAACAAACTAAACAAAAACCACAGATGACACCTTGTAGTCTTGGTTAATATTCAATACAATGTCTTAAACTGATTGGGCTTGAATTAAAGGAGAAGTTGTGTGAATTAGGTTTTGTACATTTAGGAATTTTGATCAAAAGTGGTACATTTTCAAAAGTGAAGTTGTGTTAAAATATATTTTTTCAAATCAACAAATATGTTCATAAAAAATACTTGATGATGTGACTTTTAGTTTAGCAGATAATGACCAAAATGCAGACACCTTCAAATTACTGCCACCTAGAGGTGTACATGTGTACCTTTTTGCTCCTGGGTACTAGGACAGGTACCTTTTCTGACCTGTATGCTACTTTTTCAAGCTTGATCAAGACTTTAAAAAAAGTGGATCAAAATCATAGCTTTCATTTATCCCCAATGAAAGGAGTACACATTGCAAGTAAAAGCCTGCCAAATATTGCTAGTTTGTCTGAAATTTCTAAATAATATTCACTGGCTACGTATTAACCAAAAAATAAAATAAATTTGCTAAATCCCAGATGTTTTGACTATCAGAACAGTTTTGTCTAAGTCAAAGAGTATGTCCTGTAAATGTTAGCTTTGTAGGACAAATGTGGATTTTGTGTTCCATTGCCTCTGCAGGGTTAGACATCTAATAATAAAAATGGAACAGTTTCAGTAGGATTCTACGCTCCTTTGGACTCATGGAAAGCAGACATATTCCCTTGCTACCTCAGGCTCCCTAAAGACCATAAGTGCATCCAATATGTGGCTGTGAAAAGAAGAATATTTCAAAAGGTTTTCTAATTTAAAAAATCATATTTACAATTATCAACACTGAGATCTAGTGTTATTAACATTTTGAAATTTTCAGATGCTAATTTTCAACGTTTGGCATCTAAAGTTATGGTAGCTTAGCGTAAAAGTGATGAGGTAGTATGTAAAGGCCAGCTGTACATGCTGCTGGGTCTCTAACTCCTCTGCAAGTCCTGATTGCAGACGTTTGTTTGTAGCAAGACGGGGAGACAGCACAACATGCAAGCTACAGGCCAGCATTTAACTAGAAAGCCATCCAATCACTGCAGAGACAGAACTGATCAGTGGTGGGCACAGTTCCGCTAATCCACTAAGAGTGGAACTAACTTTTTAAGTGGTTGAGGATTTAAGCTAACTTCATAAATAATTAGAGCTACACTTCCACCTACACTCTCATGAATTCCAGTAATTTCCTATTCTGCTAATCACTTTTGATTAAATTACTCCATCATCCACATGAACACAAGATGAAGATAACTTAAATGTAGCATTTTTATGTTACGCTTTGCTATGCCGTGTAGTGAAAAGCAGTGCAGAGCAAGCCGATACTGTTGGTTACACAGTGACCTCCTTCTTAATTGAGGATATTAATTTTTGCATTCACACCACACGAGTTGAAAGGTTGCGTTCTTCCCTCGGATCATTTTTTTTCTCCTCCTGTTAGTTCAGTCAGCACAGTTCTGGCTCTGCCTCTTGGCCTCGCTGAAACGAATTATTTTATGAAAACTCACCTCTGAACATGTCAGGAACACTTTTATCTGTGATTTATTTGAGTTGTGTTCACTTATGTTGTAACATCACATATCCAGATTTGGTCTGATATCGGTGTTGGTGTTTTGGTTACTGACTCTAAAACATACTCTGACTGAAAGGTCTGTGCCACAGATATAAAGAGGGAAAGTTAAAGGGACAGAGGGGTGTGTCCAAAGAAAATATATGATTGCTGGTACAGTATGTTGTCCTTATTGACACATGGCAAATGCTATAATAGTAATTATTAACAGCTTAGTGTAAGATTTTGCCTTTTTTAAAATCTGTGTGGCGTCGTGTTAGCAAACCTAAGCATTTTGTACATATAACATTTTGGTTAGCTGTGCCCACCACTGCACTTGATTAACCTAAGCAGAAACAATCAGGCATTCAATAGGCAGCAAGTCCATTCAATATGATAAATAAATATAACCCCAATGCTGACAAAGCTGGTACACTGTGCAAAATGTAAAAGAAAACAGAATGCAATCATTTGCAACTCACAAAACTGGAACAGAATTGGAACAAAGACAGATCAGTAAATCAAGAGCTTTGCCTTTTGACTCAACTGTTTCTTCACCACGACTGACCCTAACAACCAAGGCCCCAATCTGTCGAACGATCTCCCGCTCTATCCTACCGTCTACTCACGAACAAGATGCCCAGATACTTAAACTCCTCCACCTGAGGCAAAGACTCCCCGCCACTCCCGACTGGGAGGGGGCATTCCACTCATTTTCAGTAGAGAACCATGGCCTTGGACTTACAGGAGCTCATCCCAACTAGTTCAAGCTCAGATGCAAACTGCCACAGTGCACGCTACATGTTTTAGCCTGAAGATGCCAAAAGAACCACATCGTCTGCATAAAGCAGAGACAAGACCCTGAAGTTCCCAATCCAGACACATTCCACTCCATGACTGCGCCATGAGATTCTGTCTATGAAAACCACAAACAAGGTCGGCAGAAAGGGACAGCCTTGGTGGAGTCTAACCCACACAAACAGGCTCAGTTTGAGCCAGAATGTGGTTGCAGCTCTTCCTTTGGTTATACAGGGACTGCATAGCCCTTAAAAACCACCCAGACACCCAGTATGCCCACAGCACCCTCCACAGAATCCCTCAAAGAACATGATCATAAACCTTCTCCAGGTCCACATAACATATGTAGACTAGAGAGTCAAACTCAAAGAATTAGCAGCTCCGCAAGGATGAAGCTCTGGTCCAATGTTCCATGGTCAGGATGAAAGCCACACTGCTCCTCCTGAATCTGAGGTTCAACTATCGGTCAGCACCTCCCTTCCAATACCCTGAAGTAAACTTTCCTGGGGAGATTAAAAAGTGTCAAGTGTGTTAGTTGGAACATCTCTCTGGTCTCCCTTTTTTAAAAATGGGAACCACCACCGTGGTCTGCCACCCCACAGACATTGTCCCAGCCCTCCCTGTGACATTGAAGATGAACCACAAGAGCCTTGCAACTTCCATAGCCTTTAAAATCTCTGGGTGATGCCTGTCCACCATGACACTCTCTCAGCAAGGAGCTCTTTGACTACACCGGTGACCCCTGCCATGGTAATGGACTCATCATCCCCGTCCTCAGACTCTGCCTTTTCAAAGGTGGACATGGTGGATGGAACAAGATCATCCAAGTAGGAATAAATGTCTTTGATATAAGACCTCTTAACTGAAGAGGTTTTGAGATTTTAGTATAAAATAACTGAAAAAGGCTTCAATACAACACAAACACTTTACTAAAAGGATGTTTATATTTTTACATCATACTAAATGAACAGACAGACATGAACAGCCAGGTTTGTGGATCTTTTGTCAATGAATTTCTATTTTCACCAAAATCACAAATCAATAAACAATGAGTGATTATTTTATATTTCTTTTTATAGTAAGAAAAGAACAAAATAAATGGTAAACATAGGTTTATTTTTATTTTCTATGTAAATAACAATAAGTGAATGAACTAGCTCATTTGGGAACAGAAACTTTAACAAAACTTTAAATGAAGTTTCAAATGTTGTCATCAGACTACGGAGCCGCACACAGGACACAGTAATCACTTATTATATTAACATCAATAGTTACTAAACAGACATCCTCCAAATGGTTTTTTTCTAAGGCCCTGTACACACAGGAAAGTTTTTTGTAACTAATTAAAGTTTATTTTTTATTGTTTTAGCCTTGTGGCCACATAGAAATTGTGTTTTAGAGGCTCTAAACAATATTTTTTTAAACCAGGTTACAGAGTGAAAAACATCTTGAAATGTCACCCTTGTTTTTGTGTTCACAACCTGAACACGACCTTCTGAAAACTATGATGTCATAGCCTCACCTGAAACTCAACCTACAACCCCGAGCATGACAGATGTATCAGTAACAAAGACAGCTTATATTCTTGTGTTTGGATTTCTAACTAAAGAAAATCTTCATTTCAATGAAATGAACAGACTGATGAACAATGATAGCCTTAAAAAGAACTCTGGACTCCCAATCAGTACTCACTGTCCTGCCAACAAACCCAACAAACAAGGCTGGTGTAGTTACTACTGAAAAATAAGTTCCTGAGAAGACAAGGTCCACATTTCACCCTAAAAACACTTCTGGCTTTTCTTCACCATAAACTGTTGGACTTTTAATTCAGTAGAACAGATTTTATTTGCATTCTTTTAAAGTTTTCTTGCTTTTTAAATAGGTTTTAGGTGTTTTACCTAAAACTATTGGTTTACTTTTGTTTTACATTTTTTAGTACTTTTTGTTGTCATTTCCTTATTTAAAATATGTACAGCACTTTAGGCAGTGAAGAGCATCATAACATCGAGTATTATAACTCCATGTGTACATTTTTGTTCAGAAAACAACTCCAACACATGCTCTCTGTGTAGAAAAACTGAGCTTAAACATGTTATTTCTGTACAAGTGTTCAGACGAGCTTCGTAGTGTTATGACAACAATTGCTCTAATAATGAAAAATGTCATTTATTTCTTGGCTGTGGTGATCTAAGTTTCTGTTATTTAAATAGAAAATATCAACTGAGTTATAAAATGTTATTCATTCGATTTTTAAAAAAAGATATTATTTTATAAAAATGTAGATGTAAAAAAGTGTAAAAACACATTTTTTTTGTATTTTTATTCCTTTTTCAAAAAAAGAAAATCCATTTGAAATGATCCACACACCTGACAAGCTTACGCACTGGTGAAGAAGTAACAAGAAGATACAAAAGGGAAACAAGCTGAGAATATTTGGTCTCCTGCCACTTTATCGGCACATTTTTTCTTTACACTCTGTTCTGTTAAAGCTGATTGTTGCTGCTTGCATGTCTCTAATAATTACAGAAAAAAGTTTCAAAGGTTATAAGAAAAGTTACTCTAGTAAAATATGAACAACCTGGGATCACACTGTACTGATTTAGGACATGTGTATTAAAATCTGTGTCTAAATATGTGTATAAAAAAAAAAATCCTACAGATAAAGTTAAAGAGGACATATGCAAAATCCACTTTTGTAGCCCCTTTGTTTATTATTCTTTTAATTATTTACCTTTTTTATATATATTTATTTTATAAATGCATAAAGAACTTATCAAATCTCAAAACCTGTTGTGGTCTGAAATCTATTTTTAGCATACTTGCTTCATTTTCATTTTTAATTAGCTAATTTCCTAATTTTATCTTTTAGCTATTGTTGTATTGGTCTAAGTTTTGGCCATTTTGGCTTTTATCTACTGCATTAGTCAAATTAGGTTTTAGCTACTATTTTGCTCATTTTGGCTTTGGTCCACTAGTTTGGTCATTTTACTCTTCAGCTACCGTTCTGCTAGTTTTTAGCTATTGTTATCTTTTTGCATCTGTTCTGAAAGTTTTACCTTTAGCTACTGCATTAATTGTCATCATTTAGCAACTGTTTTATTTGATATCGTGTTAACTAGTTTCTGCTCATTTAGGCTACTATCTACTGTTATGATAGTTTTAGCTACAAGCTACTGTTCTGCTTGTTGTAGCTTTTTTTCCTGCTGTTTGATTGAATCTAGCTTTTTGCTACTGTTTTGCTACTTTTAGCCTTAGCATATTTTAGCTTTCAGCTCATGTTTTGATGATTGGAAAAATCATTCAACACTCACCATTCACACAACACTTTCACAGAAAATCCTAATTTTATTTTATTTTCTCTTTTGTTTTTAGCTTAATGTAAAGACTAAAGAATAAAGGCTTTGGCTGTAGTGACACACCCTCACTGCATTTTTAAATCTAATGTACAGCTTTTAAGTTTGTATAAATGTAGGTAGATAGACTGAAAAGGGAAAAAAACAAACAGCTAATGTCCTTTAAGGAGAAAGGAAGTTTTCTTACTCTTCCATGATTACTTTAAAATAAAATATGAGTGTTGAAAAGTCCTTAGTAGGCAGCTGTAAAGTGGCAGGCTCCAACATAAACATGTTCAAAAGGAAATGTATCTAAAAGACAAAAAGCACATGAATCATCAGGCTTTGTAAAAGACAAACTCAATCAATCACAATACCTTACTGCAAAATCAAAATGAAAGCTCTTTTTCCTTCAGGAAAATAGAAAACATATAACAAAAATATTAAAACATGTTATTCACACATACAATGATGGAGGGACAGCAATGCTCAGACAGATCCTCCCGCCCCCATGATAGTTGCACAACAGTTATGACGTTTCATTTTTTTTTCCAAAAAGGGTTGAATAAAACAAAAATAATAGAGTGGTAGGTTTACTCTTTTTAAACCCACTGTGATATAAGTAGTTTCTTCAAACTGCTGAAGAGGATTTTTCTTCATTTGCTGTTCAGTTTTTCCTGCGTTGATAGAAGAATCACTGCAGATATTTGCCTGAACATACGTATTTTCTATAAATATGTGGTCATTTGTTTTGAAACACCAACAGTTTATATTTTTTATTACTTTTTTTTTAAGATTTCAACCCATTTTGAAAAAAGAATGAGTTCTGCATTAGGAACCTTTGTTAGAGGAAAACTTTAGGTTTCAAATTTCAGCCCTGAGCTAAACCAATGATTTAAGTAAGGAGAAAGAGTCCTTGTGCCTCTTACTGATAAAAGGAGAAATCCTTTAAGAGGGAACATACCTCTTCTGTTTGTACGTGAGCATGGCCTCTGCGATGGGAAGTTGGTGAGCTCCGTTAGCTCCCTCCATGTATTGCATTACCCTCGACACCACATCTGGACCGTCCTGGGCTGCAGATATATGATGGTTAGCACTCTTTACCTGAACACACAGCATGCAACACAATCCTCTATGACTTTGTAGATAAACATTTGATTTTGTGACCAAAAGAAGCTTTCACAGCTGTGAAAGTTCTCTAGAAACCCACTGGAGGTAAAGGGGCCCTTAACACTGAGCTGGTTTGCAGAGAAACTGTAACATTTTTGAATCCAGGTCTCAGAGTGGAACTTTTTGGGAGAATCCCTCACAGAGGGGTGAAATACTCTGCTGGTGGGAAATCTCACAAGCAGCTGCAGCACTGGTATATATTACTGGGTTAGACGTTGTCTATCAGCGGTATTGTGTACTGTCATGTAAAGAGCGGTGACATTACTGCCATTACCGTGTTATGTAACATATAGTTAAAATATATGGTTGTCCACCAAACCTGGTTGTCCGAAACAAAAAACAGATCTTAGACAACCTAAAGGCCCGTATGTAAACCCGTGAGCCGGGTGTCAGGGTTGCCAGATAAACATAAAAATACAGTTTTTGCCACCTCCTTTTCTGTGTACAAGTTCATCAAACACAACACACACCTCATCCTACAATACCCTCATTCAGCACATATAACAGTTTGGATCAGAACACAGTAATTTTAAAGCTACAGTAGAAATGTTTACCATTTCCCATCTGGCAACCCTGCTCTAGTAAACTTAAAAAAATACTAACATTTACACTGATTGTTCTTGTGTAAACAGGGCCTAAATGGACGAGAGGAAACGACCCACCAATAACAGGAGCCTCTGGCCGATGGAACAAATCCCTCCAGGCAGCATCTTGGAACAAATTGTTGTAGCGATAATCAATAGTGCTGAGGTATATGGAGACTGGATGTGCACCTAAAGATGTTGAAAATCAAACAGACAGAATTAAATGTCCAGGCTGGTTGACCTTTATAATTCCATTATAATCTAATACTTAGGGAAGCTAAACAAAATAAACCAACAGGAAGAATTAACAGGTGGACTGTCACCAACCTATTGGGATGATAAGGAACCTCATGTAACTAAGCCAGTCTGGAGTCTTAGGGGAGAGGTGGTCCACAAAAAGCCTCAGAACCGCATTTAGGTAGTGCTGCGCTCCTGCCACCGCAATCTTTATAGGAATAGGCGTCTGGGAGTTACAGTTGCAGCTGTGATTGAAAATACATGTCACATTTGTAATGACTGTATTTTGTTAAAATATTATTATAGCTTATTAATAGCTTATCGATGGGTCCCTTGAAGGAAATGTCCAAAATAATATTCTGAAGCAGTTCTCTGAGCAGTGCCAAAACCTAATGATGATTTTGAGCAGAAAAGACCTATATTTTGTGCCAATTTCCCTGCATGCTAACAAAGCTACCAGCTGGGAAATCTTGATGTCAAAATACGGTTTGAGG
The DNA here is from genome assembly GCA_034783495.1 of Millerichthys robustus. Classification (NCBI taxonomy): domain Eukaryota; kingdom Metazoa; phylum Chordata; class Actinopteri; order Cyprinodontiformes; family Rivulidae; genus Millerichthys; species Millerichthys robustus. The sequence continues at coordinate 4,831,121 of JAVKLF010000002.1, forward strand.
TTTCCTTTTTCAAATCAGTCAAGAAATAGACCAATTTTCCGGGGGTCATTCTGATTAACAAGTTAAATCAAGCCATATCTCTAGAACCACTCATGATGTCCTGATGATCTGTGTACAAAACTAAAGCTTAAAAAAAAGGACTCTAAAAACGACTTAATCCCTGACTTGATGACTTGGATCACAATTATTAAAGCTCTTGACTTTGCATGCCCTACACGCCCTTGTACCGTATGCAGTGTGTAAACAGGCAGTTTGAACATAAGGAGCAGACTCACAATCTCTGGATACGAGACACAATGGTATTAAACGCAGCTTGGATGTCGGCTGTGGTGCAGGTACACACCACGGGCAGATGGTGGTTTTGCAACATATCTGAAAGATACTGTAAAAAAAAAGAAGCTCAATAACAGTGAAAATGTCTGGGAGTTGGTTACAATAAAACACTTTAAAAATGAATGTTTTGTTAGCATTAAGAGTGTTTTGTCAAAATGATTAACCTACTATTCCTTCACAGAATGCATATTGCTCGCTATCTTTTATGCCAGGATTTTCAGCTATAACCTTGTCTGCTTAAAGATCCTGAAAATATCAATTTTTTGTTTGTATATAAAAATCACCAAAACAAGTCCATTTGAAAAATTTACACTTTGTATAACTCAGTTCTTCTTTTTTTCTTTTTCCAAATAAAGTTTGTATCTATTCACTTTATTATTTCATTATTTCAATAGATAGAGAGGTGGGGAATGGCTTGGCTTTGAAGCAAAAAAGAGGGATTTTGAGGATCACAGATCTTTTTAGGCAAAATGGGTGGTACTTCAAACCCCCCGCTGGTTATGGACCAGTCCAACCATTAGAGGAAACCTTGCACATTGGTTCCTTTTCAAAAAAAGGCGTGTGTTTTTGTGCGTGTAACGTGCCTGAGAAATACAAAGCTGTGAAATGATTGTGTCTCACGGTCAGTGTGAGAATTGAGAGCCCTGCCAAAATCTTATTATGAGTGCTGGCAAGATGTGTTAGTGTGATGAGTTAAGGAGGATTTCCAGCTACTACCACACCAAAATTTATCTCATTATTTGTAAAATAGACTGAGCTGCTGCCATTTTTGTGTTGGCTAAGGTTGCTAAGCTGTGATGGTCATCTTCAAGTGACTTTAAAGTTTTATCAGTTGTAAATGTATAACTAATGGTAACTTTTAAAGCTTCACTAAAATTCATTCACAAGGTCACAAGATATTTTCCTAAGGCTGCAGACAAACAAACAGACAAAAGGCCAAACAATTATTGCCATTTTGCCTCCAGCAGCAGGCAATAAAAATAAAGCTTAGCAGTAACAATGCATTCACAAATTTCTGAAGAAATGTATGCAATGAAATGGTCCAAATGTTACACAATTAGAAATTACTGAAGTTTCTTTTTTTAAATATAGTCTTTGTGATTATAATAAACAATCTTTTATAAGCATTTTCAGGTGGAGGTCTTACCTGACCCTGCCAGTCAGACGTGTTGATGAGAATTATGCTGTCAGGGAGGTGGTTATCAGATACCAAGATGTGGTTAAGTTGATCATACACAGTTTTTCTTGGGATCTACAACAATAAATCAAGAAAATTAGGGTTAGATGAAGTTCAGTTTTTATTGTTTCTCTTCATCAAACCCTCTGCTCAACCAGGTCTTACTATATTTGTACCAATTTATTTATTTGGAAACTTTACACTGACTTGCACAAATAAAAATACATGAATGAAAAATGTGTTGGAATGGATAAGACGTTTTTCCACAACTGGTATTTTACAAGACAATAGGTGTTAAAGAGAAACTTGATGTGAGTGCCATGTTTTTGTTGCCGTGGGGGCAGCTGTGGCCTCCTGCCTGTAGATGGCAGCGTGTGTCCAGAGATCGCTCGTTGTCCAGGCTATTGGCCCTCTCGTTCTGGGGCCTGCTGGGCTGTCGCTCTTTCAGGGACGTGCTCCTGCCTCGTCTCCCTGCCAACTTTGGTTCCTGCCTGAAAAGGAAACAGGACATCAAGATAAAGCGTTCAGATTGAGACTTACTTTAGTTGAACAGATTTTAGAATTAAAGCAATTCCTTGAAAGAAAGCATACCGCTTGCAGTTGTTCCTACCAGTATTTTAGAGCAAGATTGTCTTATGTTGAGAAAAAAGGATGGTGTTATAGCTACTTTGGTCAAACTTTGAATATGACACCATGCACAATTTCATTCCATATCACAAGATATCACACAGTATGTGTTGTGAAGATCTTTCAGCTACAACCATACTAAATATTTAGCTAAATTTATGTTAGACTGGCTAAATTATAGCCATTTATGTGTTGGCTAATATCAGTTAGCATTGGCAGCAAAGTCTGTCTTGTGGTTCATTAGATATTTTGCTACCAGTATTGACAACAGCAGTTAAGACAAAAGATTTAGGCAGAGATCCCACACAATGAGTACATCTGCTGTGTACGGTGAAAATTTTAGGACTTTCTTAGGTCTCAGAAAAAAAGTCATCAGGTCTCAGAAAAAAACCTGAGGACTCAGGACGAAAAAAGCTATCAGGTTTCAGGAAAAAAAAGTCGTAAAGTCTTCGATAAAAAGCCATCATATCTCAGGAAAAACATTGTCAGGTATTGAAGGAGCAGCTTGTCAGCTCACAGTTACTAATCTTTAGAAAAGTTAGGTACAATGGAACAGGCCATCTTCTCAGATTTGGAAAGGTCACTTATAGCTGTATGTAGGAGCAAAGGAATTCGATAAGGTGGACAAATGGTGAAATTGTGCAAACGAACCAAATCTTTCTAAACAAATACCATATAAGAGAGAGTCAGATGTTCATAAAGTGTTGCCTTCAGAGGTGTGCAGTTACTAAAACGGAGGGAGACACGAGGACTTATAAAAATCAAAATTTATTTAAAGAAAAACAAAAAGCCGACGTGGCGGCAAAACGATAAACTCAAATACAAAAACTTACTTTTAAACTAGGAACACGAACAGGAACACAAGACACCAACCTTACAGGAGAATACCAAACAATGAACCGACAAGGACTGAACTCAGGACACAGAATATAAAGCAAACTAATTAACACTTAACAAGGAACAGCTGGAGGAGACACAAGAGGAATCAGGTGCAGCAGGGGCGGGGCTGGAGCAGGGCAGAAACACGGGGAAAACACCAAAGACAAAAACACACAGAACAGGGACACAGAAACACAGACCTTGACATATGTAACTTTTTTGTGATGTCTAAGAAGACTATAAGATCCAAAAAGGATTTGGGAATTGTATGCTTGCTGAGAACTGAGAATCTGGCTGTCTTCTAAAAAAGCCTGGTCTCTTGGTCATTTGTTAAACAACAAACTTTGACAAAGTACGAGCCCCTTCAGTCTCATGAAAAAAGCTGTCAGGTCTTAAAGAAACTGTCAGGTCTTTGGAAAACCACAGTCAGACTGACTTCATGATGCATTCAAATACAACTCTACCGGGCTCTGTATTAAAATCTAAGTAAACCGAGCCACCACCAGTTGTTGTTGATGTTAACTCCAAAAATTAATCAGTTGTAGATGTACAGCAAGTGATTCTTTAATTAAATTGTCATAAAAATCAGTTGAGTGATTTATGACATATCTTTGCAGTACAGACAGTACAGTGCAGAGAAACAAACACAAAAAGGCAAAAACACTATCACTCTGCCGTCCCCAGTAGGCAATAATTGTTTACTATTACTTTAATCATAAGGAATGATTTCTAGTTGTATAAATTACCGGTACTATATATTTTCTGTGCTGTTAAATGTACCTGTTAGATGAAATTATAAGGGATTCAGTCTTGGTCATTTTGCTGCTTAATGTCAGCCTCTCTAAAAAAGTGTCCATGGTGTCAATCTCCAGCTCTGTGGTGGGAGTCACTGCTTCTGGCTGTTCCTGAGGAAGAATAAAACTGATTAAAAGACACTTTTAATACCAAATTTTCAACGCAAGATGATCTTACGTTGAGAAATACATTTCTAATACAGTGACCTAATCTAATCTAATACATCATGGGCGACCTCCACCAGGTGTTGCATGTGTAGCTTGCTGCTGAGGTCCAACTCACAGGTTGTGAAAGAAGGGGAATGGAGGGGGGAGGGGGCCGGAGGCATCTAACAGCGCAACTAATGATCTACTAAACAATGAACGCAAGAAGAGTCAATATTTAGGTGGCAGTTATTGTGCACTTGAATCTGTATTTTCTTTTTTGAAATGACTTGTGGTCAGGAGAGGCAGAGGAGGCAGAGCCTTCCTCACTTGTAGCCGTAGAAAGAAGAAGGGAAAAAAACCAATAAAATAAATTAAATGATTATATTTATCAGGGCGGCACCGTGGCTCAGTTGGTTGAGCTGTTGGCGCTTAGTTTATAGTACAAAACACTAGATAATTATAACCATCCATTCATCATCTTAACCCGCTTCTTCCTTTCAGGGTCATGGGGGTCACTGGTGCCCATATCTGTGAGAGGACTGGGGTGACAGGTCGCAAGTACCTCACTGGACCACAGAGACAAACAACCATTCACTCTCTCACTCACACCTAGAGACAATTTAGAGTTACCAATTAGCCGTAGGATTAAACTCCGGCAGTTTTTAAACTTTTCAAATGAAAAGAGTGGCTGTGTGGATGTCCTGCGAGAAAGAGCTTCTTTTTGTTTCCCAGCCTTCATTGTGACAATGCCTGGAACCAGACGAGGTACTGTGACCGCTGCATGGACTCTATTTATAAGTAAAGGTAGGATCAAAACAACACTGTATCAAGTGAGCTAAAGTTTGTATGTGTGAAGAATCCTGCTATGAGATATATTACTCAAAACTTCAACCAATCAAATCATGAATAAGCTACTCTGTAGGGTTCATATATTTATAAATCTGATTCTGGAGTCAGTGCCTCACCAGCCATGCACCTCAATGCACGTCACCAAACAGGCTAGAACCAGCCCTGTTGGACCTGAAAAAGATCAACTAAAAGCTTTTTAGAGGCTTCTTGTTTTGCTTCAACAAAGTTTGTCTGATAACACCAAACCTAATCTCAGGAACAGTTTAAATCATACTCACAAAGGTGACTTTATCAGACACACCATCATCTGTAAACTTGGAGCCACCACTCTTGGTTTTATCCAGATCAATCTAGAATAAGTTGAGGAGAAAACAAAACATTACCTGCTGACAGAGTTCCTGGAACTTTGATTTCGCAGGAAGAAAAGTTTCATTTGATAAACATGTTGGATTCTTACATCAAACAAATGGCACTAGTTTCAAAATGTGGTAGACTGTGCTAAGAGTAGCCGTCAGTGGTTACCCTCTGTAGCTTCACTCTGATATACGTAAAACTAGAAAGCTTTTAATGCAGAGAAAGAAATGTACCTTCAAGATGAAGTTATTTCAAATTGTGGTGTGCCACAGAGTGTTTGAGTGATATGGGTGTCTCACCGGGCTCGAGGGTTCTTTGTGACTCCGGCTGCTGTGGATGCTGCCAATCTCAGTTTGAGAGCTGGACAGAGAAAGACCCTCAAAATATGGCCTGCAACAAAGTAATAATAATAAAAACCAACATGTTGACACAATCTTATCATAAATGTTAATGGTAATTACAAAATATACATTTGATTTGCAAATACAACCATTTTGGAAAAGGTTGGGTCTACATGTGAAATGTAAATAGAATCAGTATATAATAATTGCATGTACGTATTTTTTTTCATAATGGAGCATAGAAAAAATCTAATATTTAAATTTAAGATCTTGTGCCATTTTTTGGAGCAAAAATAAAGTCATTTTGAATTTGATAGAAGCAACACATCTAAAAGAACTTTGGGGTTTTACAGAGACAGACTGAAGACGTCTCTTGGAGACGAGACGAAACGTTTCAACAAGGAAGGACCCGTCCAGAGGACTTACTCAACTTCTTTTGATTTTCTACCTACAGCATTGAGATGCATCAGGACATTTCCACAAATGATTGTCCGTAAAAATAGTTTAATGTCCCATCAACAAATGCAGATTAAATCTATAATACAAAAAATAAAACATCAAGAAATGCTGCGTTCTTCTTTGAAGCAATGCTCATTTAAAATAAACTGAAACAAAGTGGAAAACTGTCCTGTGATCAGATGAATCCAAATTTCAAATTCTTTCTGGAAACCACAGACACCACATCTGTGGAGGAGATGTACCATCTGGCCTGTTATCAGTTAAAAAGTTACAGTTGAAAAGTCTGCCTCTATATTGGTATGGGGGTGCATAAGTGTCCTAACGTTTTGGAAATGTGTTGATGTGTTGAATCCTAAGTGGGACGAGCATAAACCAAAGCTAAGTTCCAATTTTAATATTATTATTTTGTCTATGCTTATCGTCGACTATTTTATTACAGAGTTGACTGTGTTGCCCACTTGAGTTTTGGTTTTGGTGTGCTGAGGACGCTGTCATCATCATCCAATTCCGGACCGCTGTCACTGGGGTTCTCAAACTCCACACTATCCAGATCCAAATCCTCCTCCTCCACCTCTGGAGGCGGCTCTGCTGGATCCTGCTCCGAGTCCAGCACCTTCACAAATGTACATGTCAAATGTTTGGTCACAAGAGAGATAAAGAAACTTGACAATGAAGAACCAAAGCCCTCACCTCGTCTGAAACTCTAAAACGTTTCAGGAGCGCCACCACTCGCTGCTTAAAATTCTGCTGCTAAAATATAAAAACAAAGGAAGTCAAACAGCACAGTACAGCACAATCCAGGACCAGTCCAACACAGACAAAACAGCTACAGCCACAACATCTGTCATTTTATCAGCTACACATACGTATATGTTTACACTGTTTGCTGTGTAACTGCATGTGAACAGGTAAATGAATAAACTGCACCATGACCTTGATTCTCCTGCTGCTGCTCACTGAACCATATCATATCATGCATAAGCTGCGATTCTTAGATTTTGTGAAAGGTGGTCAATATTTTTTTATTAAACAATAAAGAGTTTATTTTTTAAGTAAGGCTCTACTAGTCCCTATTAAGTGTAGAGCCTTTTCTTCTGGCAAACTGTAGAGAATACATTTTATGTTGTTTTTCTTTCAGCAGCTCAATTCTGCAGGGGTCACCACAGCAAGAGCACTAGGATGGAAGATTTGGGGATTGTTTTACACCAGATGCCCTTCCTGATACAACCTGGGCTCAAAGCCTCAGGATTACAAGCCTGAGGCACTGACCACTGAGCTACCACAACCCCCAGAAATTGTATTTTATGTAATAAATAAATAATAAAACTTGCAGATGCCTTTGCTGCTGCACTGTTTTTCATCTCCCACCTCCTGACATTGTGGTACAGTATGATCATTTTGTTTTAGCTATAAACAAGTAAAAAAAGTCATTACTCTGTTGGAAAGATCAAGAAAATCCTTGATTTTTATTTAAATAGAGCATTTTATAGCATTTTATATTCCGTTATCATATTCACAAAACAGACTCTTCAAAAGAGGTGGGAATTTTTCATAACATCCAATTCTGTTGTACCTTATTTTTTCTAACTGCAGCATCTCTTTAATCCAACAATCAAAAGTCGGGGGTTTGTTAGTATGAGTTAGTATAATGACAACCATACATCCATCCATACATCCATACATCCATCCATACATCATCCATCCATCCATACATTAAAACAAACTGAATTGAATTGAACTGAATTACTGGGACACTTAGACAGCTCCTGCTAAAAGAAACTCGGGTTTTGTGTAGATTTGATTTTATTTTCCTGAGTGGCCCTAATATATTGTACATTTGTTTCTCTTACCGTGGTAATAGAGGGAGTCCTTACAATTGATCTCCTTTGCTTCTTTGGTTTTCTCACTTCAAAATCATCATATTCAAGATCCTGAAAATATGAAGAAAATTAAATCAGCGTTAATGTTCAGAGTAAGTTTTCCTTCGAAAGAAAGTAAAAAGCCAGAATGTTTCATGTCCGACAATAATAGTTACTGCATGAATTTTAACTGACCAAGCTGATGACAAGTTTAAAGAAAAGCATTTTAATTTGCTAATGAATATTTAACTCTACATCAAAATAACTTCCAGGTGGACTCACCTGTCCTTGTGCGGCATCATCACTGACCTCCTGCTCTGAAGAGAAGCTCTCATACTCTTCCTCTGAGTAGTTATCTGCATCAAATGAGCAGAAATATTAAAGATCTTCTAACTCTGACTCATCTGAGCATTCTGCTATGACAGTGAAGTTCTGACCAACGTTCAAACATGTTTCTGCCTGAAGACACAAATT
>JAVKLF010000002.1:4857352-4872823 GCA_034783495.1 Millerichthys robustus
GTGGCTTTTGTATTTGTGTTGTGGCTTTTGTATTTGTGTTGTGGCTTTTGTATTTGTGTTGACACCTCTGGGCCACCGTACTTTTCCATCCACATACACATAAGTCTGTATTCTAAAAACAAAAGTAGACCATTGGGAGTCAAGAACAACTTACACCTATTTTCCATTTTCTTTAAACAATAAGCCATACAGTTTAGTAGCCAAGACAAAAAGCTATTTTAAATAGTTTTCACTTTAATTATCTGTAAGGAGCAGAATTTAAAACTACAAAAGACAACTTACCTCTTGCTGTCCTCATAGAGCTTCAGCCTGCGTCCATTCAGTTCTGTACCATTAAGCTTGGAGATGGCATTCTTCAGGTCATGACGCGAAGCAAACTCAACCACCCTGAATTTATGCACAAACACAATTAGCACTTCACATAAAAGAAGAGAAAAGAGGGGGAAATTAGTTAGGAAAAGAAAAACTCACCCTTCATTTTGAGTGGGCCGGTGTGCGTCCACAAAGGTAACTTCACCTGCTTTTCTCATCAGGTCTTTCAGGTCCTATTTCAAAAGCATAATGCAAACTTATTTATTGAATGACACACTAGGCATCACTGAGAGCTTTTTTGAACCTGGAGAGAAAAAAGCACGCAGGATAAAAAAAAAACACCACAAATAAAAACATGGCTTATCTAATTCTGACCTTTTTCACTTTTGCTATGATCCCATCTCCAGTAGAGGTCATGTAAACAAATGAGCCACACCATATGCTTTGAAAAGTGGGCAAGTTTTGCATTTTCCCTTTGCAATTGTTTGCCAAAAATTCATATACGTTTTTAAAAAGGTACTCACTGCAAATACGAAGACAAATGTAAAAATTTGTATTCTGATCTATAAATGGCACGGTTTGGAAAAGTTTACTCTGGTAGTTTTAAATTTTTTTATTATTCAATTCTGATATTTAGCACTGTAGATGAAGCACTGGTCCACTGAAAACCAAAAAACTTAAGTCATGTGATTGACCTGCATTAGGATGGATGTAACAAGTTATCCCAAAAAACCTGCTAAGAGGTATGGTCGCTGTGCCGGGGGTGGCAGAGGAGCTGTGTTATTAATGCCATTTATATGGCTGAATCAGACAAACATTTTCGTCTACTTAAATAAAAGGTAATGAATAAAAGAAATCTGGGGGAAGAAGCACGAAAGTTGAGCACTTTTAAAAACAATTTTCGTCATTCAACTACATTTGTTTTTTGCAAAACGTCTAGCTCAGTTTAACACAAATTTGAGTACAAGTATATTCCAGCACATCAAAATTGTTAGATCGATTTATCACAAATCAGCTCCTCTATGGATTGTATTGCTCATTAATCTTCAGTAACTTTGGCCTTTTTTTGTACATAAACACAGTTGGATCAGGTCACACATTTTACTTTAAGGACACAGTAACCATAAATCTAAGAAATATGTTGTGCAGACTATTATTTTATGTTTTATTGGCCTTCATTACTTTACAATGAGTACCTTAATATAAACCAATACTCCACAATAAAACACTTGACAGTTAACAATTGTTAATTTTTTAAGTGAACATGGGGATATATAGTGAGAAACTTTAGACAATTTTTACTGAAAAACTTAATCTGGAGTTCTACTTTGTTTAGGTAATTTTACTTTGGCTCAACAAGAAGTCAGCTGTTTACATGATTCCCTTCTGAGATCGTAACTCTCCACCCCTCTTATCACCCGACCCTAAAAAGACTCAATCACGAGTTTTATGCTACTTACCGTTCAAAACCAAGGAAGACATTAGCATAGAGCCACTTGTCCAAATACCAAATGGGAACCAATGCAGTGTAAAGCCCCTTGAGCAACGCTCTCGAGAAACGCTCTCAGCCTTGACTCAGCATCCGGCCTCCACAAGTAAGGAACCACCAGAGAGAAAGTAGGGGTGTGGTGTGTGCCCGACTCAACAACCCCACAGCTCCATCGGCCACAGAAAAAGACCCAAATGGGAGACTGTAGGGGACAGTGGATTTGAGGGGGGTTACAGGTGTAGAGGATGCCAGCCCACAGAACCTCCAGACTGTGGCTACGGCCCTCCTAAGGCTACCGTATCCCGCGCTAGACCACTTTCACCAGCTACGAGGCCCAGCCAAGACTTTAGACCAGCAGCAACTGCGTGTAAGGAGAGGCACCAAATGGACACTATTCAGAAAAAAACAACCAGCAGAGGGCGCTACACATTTTTAACACCTCAGTGGAGGGTGTTTATTTTACCTCTGATACGGATGAAACCATATCAGAGGAGCTGTTTAATTAAAAATATATATATCTAAATTGCTCATCATCAGCAACAAAATGTTCTTATGGGGGAAAAGGTGGTCAAGTAAAAAATTAAATATAATAAAAACATTGGGAAATTTCTAATCAAACTGGCCAAATACTGTTTATTTTAATGGACTAAAATATATGCAACAAATGAAGTCAAAACTGCATCATTAAGGAAATATGTCTTGAGAAGCCCATCTTTAAATCACATTGTTTTTTCAGATCACTTTGTAAATTCTTACCTGCCAGCTGATCCGTGATGAGAGGTTCTCCACAATAAGTCTGTAGTCAGTTCGCACAGGAGGGCCATACCTGTACAGGAGCACAAAAATGAATTTGAAGCCTTTTTTAAGAAGGGCACATTTATATGAACATGATTCCATATCAAACTGCAGCACCTCTCATTATATTCTGAGTCAAAGTAGGAGATTTGTCAATTTGTCATCTTTTAAATGAGAAAAAATTTCTACATCTTTCAGCTGATTTGACTACAGCCAGTTAGTTCTTTCATAAAGCAGTTCCACAAACAGTCTTCATGCTTCCTCTGGCCTTTCATAAATCAACAGATGGGGCTGGCCACATCCCACACAGACGGGAGTTTGAGAGGCAACTTAAAAAAGCCAAAAATACAGTTTTGCAACCTGTGCACACAAAAATAAGCTATGCAAAACACTACCAATTTGGTAGCAAATACTACCTATTTAGTGAAAAAAGGCACCAGAAAATGTTCCTTACACAAATGAGATAATAGTTTTACAGTTTAAGCAATGATTTGAATTAGAGGAGTAATAAAACTTTTTAATGTTTTTAATTACTTTGGGCCCTTTGTATGCATGTTTAACAAAATAAAACTTGTTTTGAAACCCAGCTTGCTAGTCTTCTTCCCTAGTTGAAATAAAATGACTAGTAAATGTTCATAAAATAAAACAAAGAATTCTGGAAAATTTAAACACTGGTTTACTAGACAGAAAAAAACATCAAAATCTGAAACATATTAGCCATTTCAAATCTCACATACCTGGCATTGTTACGTCGAAAACCACCTCCAAAACGCCCCATTCCAGGGCTAGGGCCGCCGCCACCACCACCGCCGCCACCTCCTCCTCTTCCTCCTCCTCCTCCTCCTCTCCTGGAGCGAGCATGCTCAATAGTGACCCTGAAAAATAGCAAATTTAATGTTGTTAAATATCCAACGAATGCACAAGTAAAACAAACAACTGAATTCAAAATATGAATTATTTCTGCCAATAACATATTTTTATTTTTATTTCTTCCTGTAAAAAAATGACACCTGGACCAATCATTCTGAGTTTGTATCTCTTTCCTGTCCACTCAAACCCAGCTGGTCAAAGCAGATAGCAGCTTGTACTGAGTCTAGTTCTGGTTTTACTGGAGGTTTCTTCCTATTAAAATGAGCTTTTCCTTTCCACTGTCACCAGTGTGCTGTTCAGGATGGGAGACCGCAACAAAGTGAAGATTCAGTGCAATCTGCTGGCTTCCAAAGACTGATATTTTTCAGAGACTGACCACTTTGTGCTGTAGCCAAATGTCTAATTTTGCTATTTTACCTATCAGAAAATAGTGTGTCCTGGAGCCTTCAGCTTGTTGATCACATGTAATAATGTTAAACATACATCAAATTAAGATATTAAGCTTAAGTTACAACTTTTAATTTACTATGGGAATTTGTTATGATAAGGTAGAAAGACTGGATAACAGGATGATGAGATGTGCACTGGAGCTGGAACAGGAGTTGTGCCCACAGAAAGCATAGATGGAGCGTGTGAGAAATAAATGTGACTAATCAAAAAAATACTTGATGAATTTGTCGACTATCAAAATAGTCATTAGCTGCAGGCCCATGTGGACACTGTGGGGTGGGTTTAATTTTAAAAATGTGAATGAGATGTGATGAGCCATTATATATGTGTGCATGTTCTGTAATGAAAGACATTCTTAATAAAAGTTTTATGAGCTCAAAGATATTTACCTTTCACTGCACAATTCCTTCCCATTCAGCTCATACACAGCATCATCTGCATCTCTGTGGTCATCAAATTCCTAACAAGCAAAGGACAATAAACAATTACAGAATCATTAAAAACAAGAGTGGTCTATACTGAAAAATTAAGTGTTTTTTTTTAATACTGACCACAAATCCAAACCCATTCTTCAAGTTGATCTCTCGAATCCGCCCATATCCCTTGAAAAACTTTTCCACATCCCTCTCTCTTGCATGTGGACTCAAGCGGCCAATAAAAACACGGCTACCACTCATTTTGTTATTTGCTGAAATGAAAGAACAGGCAAGTTGGCAAACATTTCACCAGAGAACAAGGTCCAAATAAGCCACTTGTGCTCTCATTGTAAAAGTTAATATATGTTTGTTGTAAAACCCCCACCAGGGAAATAAGTAAACCAGTAACTTTTCTGAATGTTTATTATTGAACCCACTAGTAATATCATCAAATTCCTATTGTGGCCATTTATGCACCAGTGTGGCATGTTATAAAGAGAAACCTTTCACAAACTTGAGGCAAACAGTCACAACAATAGGCACTTCCAGAATAGTATTGCTTTCAAAACATATTGAATAACGTTTAGTAATCCTTTTTGTGATCAACTTAAACTGAATACAACATTACAGAACATAATTGTCAATATTTTTCAGTAATAAATCCATTAGTTAATGTTATAAATTCACAAATACGCACACATTTATATTAATGATAAAAAATTGTATATCAGTCTAGATGAAAAATGTAATCAACTAATAACTCCTGTTTTACTGTTAAATGATTTTGTGATCAATACAGTATTTGTGCTTTCACCTAACCCAATCTTATACCATCTAAGTTATTAGTCTGTGTGATATTAACTACATATACTTTTAGCAGAGCTCTAGTTAAAACTATGAAGCCATGTAGTACTTTTTATTTTAAGCTGAGTTATGTACTGGTCTCTACAATTTTTACAGCAGTAGTAGATCATCAATGGCGCGTCTGGTCCGCATTTTGCCACTTCTTCAAAACACTGACTTCCGGACTCCTTAAAGAATACTCAAATTCTGTATTCACAATGTGTAAAATATGTGTTTATTTAGATTAAAAAACTACTTTTTCTGGGCGCTTTAAGGACTGATAACACTGCATACAAAACGCAATGATTTAACAACGTGCGGCGTCCACGTGTAACGGTATAAAACGACACACAAAGAACTTCTCAAGATGGCAGCTAAAAATCTCGCAAAGGCGCCATTACCGTGTTTCTCCGGTTCCGTGTGCATACTGTACTTACTACACAAAGTTAACTGCACAACCCAACTTTTGACAAAATAAGCCTAATAGAATTATTAGATATATTAACACGTAAATGATTTCGAGCAATTTTAGCTTATAAACATTACGCTACAAACTAACGCGCTCAGGTTGTGAAAACGTCAATCCCGCAGCTCGCCTCGTTGTAGCTTTCAGTTAGCAGAAGCTAATTTAGCAACGGAAATATACGTCGATGCTATGCTACGGTCAAATGTTTTAAATACAGTAAGTTCTTTAAAAATAATAATCACGATTTGTACATGCTTACCAATATGTTCTTATTTACTGAAACTGCTTCGGGTCTGTTGTTTACGATACCGATCAGTTCTTGAAAATAGATGTGAACCTTCGAATCACTGAATTAAAATGGCGACTGGGCAGGAGCAGGAAACACAATTCTAGTCTCACGTTGCCAGATGCTGGTAATGCGGAATTAATTTAACGTTCACAGCATCGCACCTATGTAACTAAAAAAACACACAACAGCCGGTTCATTCTTCTTTATTAAGTTTACAATAACTATAGAATGTTCTAAATGTGTCAGGCATTTTTAAAGTGAATGTGCCTTCTTTGAATTAATACATGATATAGCTTTCTACCTGGCAACCCACAGTGAGTTGCACATCATGGACATTGTAATAAAATAGTAATTTATGTTACACTGACTCAAGTTTGAGCTATGGCCTAATTATTTTGGCAGCCAAAATCTTGTCTGTTTTTAAGATGTACACGGAGACACGTGTTTACTATAATCTCAAACATACAGATACCCGTCTTTAGATGTTAATGTGCATTTTCCCATGAAAAATACACCAACAGGCCGTGCGCACTCCAGCGGAGGCTCGTCACTTTATGGCACAACACCGGATGTTACATATTTGTTACCAAAATAAAAGTTTGCACTAATCTTTTAACACGAGAAAATAAGACATGAAACAATCAGGCATCGTAAGTTATTTCAAAACTTTTTAGGTCTATTAAGAGTCAAGAATATTTTAGGAAAGAAAAACATTAATAAGCAAAACATTAATTAAGAAGCCAAAATAAAATAACACTGATTCTTTTGGGAAAATTTAGGCCTAAGTGTCGGAGGATGAAACACTTTTCAGAATGCATTTGCAAAACAGAAGTAATAATAAGAATAACTTTATTTACTATCGCGGGCTGAGAAAATCCTCACATTAGGGAGCAACAGAAAACAAGAAGGTCAGAACATAAAGATAAAATGATCACGATTGCTAAATGGGGAACACAAAATGGTATTTCACAACCAACGTAAACATTTTTTAAATCCATTTAATTATTTTTCACTTCGCAATGTGAGGCGGGTTTTGGACTCCCACCAGAAGCTCAGTTTTCAGCAGAAATTATGTCATCGAGCCGGGAGGCGAAGCTGGATCATAGCGGCTGCAGACTGATCTCTGCCGGAACCAGACTTCCTGAAGCCCGCCTTAAAGCCTCCATGAAAGGGTCTGAGGACACGAAAGAGGGGCGGAGGCGGACTTGTGTCAGGGAGGTTTGAACGCTGGATGCGAGTCAGCTGCCGGGGAGGTAAGACTCCTCACGGCCCCGGGAATCCTCTCCGACACCAGCTCCCTCAACATCCGCCTGAAGATGAGCCGCACTCCGCCTCCATCGTGCCCACCAGTCCGCTGTAGCTTTCGCCTCCTCGCCCCGACGACAGGATGGATGCTTCAGATTCCAGCCCGTATAGGCCCTTTATTCCGCGGAAGTATCACATCAACCTGTCTCATCTGATGTTTTGAGTCGTTCAATCAAATATTTTTCCTGCTGCACCATTTTTTAAAATCTTTTTTTCTTTTTATCTCGGAGATGGGCCTTGTCCATTTCTTCACGCTCTCCTGACCCTTTTCGTCATATGGGCCCTGGCCCTGTCTTTACGCACAGCAGTGTCCGTGTAGTGGGTGTTCCTCTGCTTGAAGCCTGGCCCGCCCTGGTGTGGAGGTCCTGACAACTTTTCAATGTGGAGTTAAGGATCATTTGCCTTTCCAGTTCATGTTTAAACCATCATGGCCAATGAACCCGTGATCCTTAACGTGTATGATATGGTAAGAGTTCCTCTCAACTAAACTGCACTTGTTTCCCCCCACCCCTCCATTGGCTTTGTGACTTTTTTATATGGGGCTCCAAGTGTAAAATCAAATGTTAAAAAAAAGTCACTAACACGTTTTCATTATTGAGCTCACTTTCTGAGTAATCCTATTTTCCACTAACATTTTATTATTTAGCTCACTGTTCTTACATTTTGCTCATTTTTTAGGCTACTTAATGTTAAATTTAAATGTTAAACAAAAGGCTATATGTAAATGTTAAATCTTGATATAAACTTAAAAGTTAAATGTAGGCCTAATTGTAAGTTAAATGTGCCCAAATTTTGGGGCTGCGTCTTTCAAAGGTTTGATGCTCCAAAGGCTGTCCAAATTAGAAGGGTCCTTCAATTGCCGCCTGCACATGCGTCCTCTTATTTTGCCCAGATTTATATGGTAAATGATAGATATGTCTGGTGTAGCTTTCTCAGCCCACACTATCCCAACATTAATTGCGGGCCAACAGGGAGATTTATTTATTTATTTGCTTGTAGTGGCGGGCAAAGCAAGAAACAGGAGTAGAGCTTTGAAAAAAAATTTGGTGGTACCCAAATCGAAAGTTTAAAGCGCTTGTGTTTTTAGGCTTTTATCATTTGCATAGACATGTTTTTAATATGACTGGCAGAAATCCTTGAAATCGAGCTCCTTTGGTGGGTCCCTTAAATTGTCATGTATTGCCTAACTAGTTTGTTACTTTATAATGTTACAAAAATTAATATTTCACTAATTTCGATGTTCATTGCTTCTGTTTAGCGCCATCACGGTTGCTAGGTGACCGGACATACGATGAGGTAACCTTAGGCGGGAATTTAGATGTCAAATACCATTTTCAGCAGTGTTAGAAGTGGTTACGGTATATTGTTGCTGGTTGATGACATCATAAGCTCCAGTCCATCCAGAACAGCACAGCTAGACTGTTCACTAAAACAAAAAAAACATGAGCACATGACACCAGTCTTGCGTTCTCTTTACTGGGGTCCTGTCCCTGCAAGAAAACAGTACAAGATTTGTCATGGCATTGTCTCCCTCTACCTTAAGGAGCTAGTCATCCTTCACATTAAAATACCCTCTCTCTGATGCAACAACTCATCCCGATTTTCAAACTGACATTTCTACTGTTACTAATGTACATGTGCAGGGGTGTTGAAAAGGGGAGAATAAGGAGAAGGATTCTAGGGGCCCATAGAGGCCCCTAATACAATTATAGTACTGACAAAATAATTTGACACTCAGTAATAAACTTACAATCACACATATATTTTATTTACCTGTTTCTGGCCCTGGTGGAGTTTGTTTATTCAGTAGTTGATGTGAAGAAAGGAGTTGCAGTGCCTCAATAAAGTGGTTTCACTGTGGTGTAGGGGACTGGTATTGGGGGGGACCATCCCATTCAGCTGGCATGACACGGCTCAACATTGTTTGGTATTTGGTAGGTGTGATCCCAAAGAACACACTGCCTCTCAGTTCGTCTTATGGTGATGTCAACCAGCAATACCACAGCTGTCATTGTTCCAACTTCAGCTATTTATGAACACATGTCATTGTCTACACCTTATTGACTTTAGGAATCATCATGGATGAGTTGTTCTGAGTTAACCTGGTGCATGCAACACCTCCTCTGTCATGCTGGGGCCAGTTCAGCAAATAGTTTCAAAATAATTACCCTGGCAAACCTAATAAGCCAGGCATCATTATGTGCAAGCAGGTTGGTGTGAGCTCTTAAAACGATCTCTGTGCATGCGCCGTTGATACACGAGGCCCCAGGAGTTTTCGTAGTTGAAAATTGTCCACAGAAAATAATGGCAATTCTTGGGAACTAACAGGAATTTGTGGGAATAAACCTGGAATGTCAAATAATGAATGTTGGCTTTCCCTTTATATTTTTAAATATAGTTGGGCAAAATACCATATTTTAGCATAATCTTAACTAAAACGTCTTGATCTGTGTGTTTATTTGTTTCAGTGTTTGGGGAATAGCAAAATTAATACAAAATGGAATCAATCACAAGATTGCAAATATAGGCTCACAATATGAATCAATTAAGACTAATATGTGGACCAATAAATGTAATACAGATATCAACTTTTATAATCCATGTAAAACATTAAACCAATAGTAGACGATGTTGGGGAATCACTGAAAGGCAGTGAAATATGGTGTGGGGATTTAAATACATTATGGGGAAGCAATAAAACTGACATAAATGGTGAAGTAGTTGAAGAATGTATAAATATTAATGGTTTTGTGTGTTTTAGTAGTGGGAAAGGAACGAGATATAATAGTGCAGTACTTGGTGCAGTAATTTTCTTATAACCTAAAAAGGACCAGGCAGAAAAAGTTGGGAACTCCTGGCTTAGTCAATAAAATATTTCCCTCTCACCGTGTCAGGTCTAAATTAGAATTTGTCTCCTGTTCGTGCTTTGACTGCAAGATAAACATATTTTCTTTAAAAGTTTTTCTACATTGTTTAAAAGGAAAGCATGAGAGTCTGTCAATACCTGCCTCGCTGTGTGTGTTTTTCCTGACTTTGATTTTTTTTTCCTGCCCATTTTTCTGTAGTACTGGATAAATGAATACACCTCCAATCTGGGCATTGGAGTCTTTCACTCGGGCATTGAGGTTTTTGGCAGAGGTAAGACAGGAGCTTCCTTTTGGTCTACCATTACATATTGTGAAGGCAGAATTTCTCCCAGACCGAGGACAAAGCTGTGCTTCACTACAGATGTTGAAATATGTTCAAAGCTGCTTTTAAAGACCCAGATAGACTTAAAAAAAGAATATGGAATTGTATCCCTAATAATATCATTTCCCCGTTTTTCTTGGCTGAGTCACAACTGACACTCACTCAGTCTGAATAGGAAATTTCACTTTTGTGTTCTGAGAAATATGATGATAGTGAATGTAATCTTTAAAATAACAAAAATGTACTTTATATTTCAGTTCTATTCGTTTTGTTTATATAACATAAATTCACAACAAAAGTCATTTTGGGGTACCGCACAGAAACACTGTCAGACAAAAAAACCCGCTGACTGGTAAAAGTTGTCTATCTAAGGAAACCAGCAGACCGCGTTGAATCGTCACTTTTCCTCAACCTCCCATCCTAAAGAGCACGTTGACAACAATGGAAAAGAATGACTTTATTCTAACAGGAAAAAAAACCCTCAAAAAGCCAAGGCTCAGATAAGAGAACACTGTTGCTGTTTCTGTCTGTATAAATCAAAATGTTAACATGATTTAAGCTTTTTTTTTTTTGCAATAGTGACCGCCTATGTTTATCATCCCTTCCCTTTTTCTGTTGTAATGCCAGGGTAGAGAAGTCTGCATTACAGCCAGAACAAATGATTTAATTACAGTGTGTTCATGAATAATTGCTTGTTTCTTTGTAATTATAGTTCTAAAGCACTTTCATTCCAAGGTCTAACCAATGTTTTGCATCTTGGTCCTCCACCACTCAGAATTTGCATATGGCGGGCATCCTTACCCTTTCAGTGGCATCTTTGAAATCAACCCTGGAAATTCTACTGAACTGGGAGAGACTTTCAAATTCAAGTATGCGTTCCTGATTTCATCATGCAAAGCACTGAGACGTCACTAATGTTTATCGGTGTTACTAATCTGTACTGATGTCCCTCCTTTTCTTTGAACAGAGAGGCAATTGTTTTGGGCACTACAGACTTTACAGAGGAAGACTTGGATAAAATTATGGAGGAGCTTGGTAAAGACTTTAAAGGGAACGCTTACCATCTAATGCACAAAAACTGCAACCACTTCTCTTCCTCGCTGTCTGAGGTCAGTAATGGGATGTTTTGCTCTTGTAGTGTTGAGGAATAACTAAGAAAAAACTGTTAATAAGGCAAGAACAATGACATATGTGGTTTTGCTTGAAAGTTTGTACTCAGAATTATGAAACATTGGAAATTTCACCAGTATTACACATCAAGATCAGTTGTCACTGGTGAAAGGATCAAAAGTCAGGTAGATAATCCTATGGGTATTTATTCTTGCCATGAAAGTTTCTATTAACATCTATGAAGCCAAGAGAATTAAATTTATGGCTTAGGATTAAAAAAAAGTTACCAAATAAAATATTTTACAGAGAAAAACAAACACAAAATTGCTCTAGTTATTCTCTTTGGATCTCCTTTAGGAAGGGCTATCCATTATGAATGTATACATGATAATGCCTTTTCGTAGTTCAACGGCAACAAAAAATCATTGTTCAGTCTGATCAGTCTGATCCATCTTACTTGCATGACCATAAAAGTTGCTTTCATACAATTGTTTTCTTAAATAGAGCTGGATGGGGGATAAGCAGAAGAGAAAAGCCAAAGAGGCAATAGATACAGTAGATTCAGTTGGAGTGGACGTAGAGGTAGTTGGAGTGAGGTCAGCGAATGCCGAGGACAGAGTGAGATGGTTGATCATGACTCACTGTGGTGACCCCTCAAGAGAGAACTGATGAAATCAGATGAAAACAGATAAAAAAGAGCGAACATCCTCAGTTAACAGGATACTTGACTTCAGTAACTAAACATTTGTTCTTTTACAGTACAGTTCCTAAACAGTATTTGATTTCAGACCTAATTTCAGACCGTTCATGATTTTTTATTGACATGTTAACTGCAATTACAAATGGACAACTTTCAACTGATTTTATTTATAACCTGGCCGTTATGAAGTGGGGTTCTGTGGCAAAGTTATGAAGAATTAACATTTTACCTGTTATAATTAGCTCTTTGGTTTTCAGTTTAGAGAAATAGTTTAAATTGACCCAAACTGATGAGCTATTGGCTAGTCCTAACAGTCAAAACTAAAGTGGATCACCTCTATCTTAAAAGAACTCCAGTCTCAAAGATTTCATAACATAAACATTGACAACACTGTCAGTTTCTTATAACATTTCATTCTTATTTGCAAGCACAACTAGTGACAGCAGCAGCTAGCTATGGCACTTCTGGTGCAAACTCTCTTTATAATATTTTTTCTGAAATATTTATATATTTAAAAACAGAAAATTATGTGAAATTTACATGAAGAGTTAGAAATGTTTCAGATTTGAGTTGTTTTATAATGGCAGCGATCTATTTGGAAATAGGTCTTTTATTGACAAACTAATCATGTTAAATGTTATAAAATTCAGAAGACTGGAGCTATTTTAAGATGGCAATAGTCCACTCTGATTTTAGCCCACTGTCACTAGCATCCGGTCATAAATAAACTCTAATTCTCCAAACTGAGCTTATTCAAAGAGCCATCTACAACAGATGAGGTAAGTTTTCCACAAAACTGTGTTTCACAATGTCAGAAACATCCCTGTAAGTATTTTTAGCATTATAGCTACATGTTGCTCACAATGTCTCTTATTTAACCTATTTTTTAGTTGCTGTGTGGACGAGAAATCCCTCGCTGGGTCAACAGATTGGCGTATTTCAGCTCCTGCATTCCCTTTCTGCAGAGCTGCCTTCCCAAAGAGTGGCTAACCCCGGCAGCCCTGCAGAGCCACATCAGCCTTGGCCTCCGCAAGGAGGAGCAGAAAGAGTCAGGTGATGATGACTCACCTGGCACAGCTGCCACTGGCTCAGGCTCCTCCCACAGCTGTCGCCACACCAGGGTGTGACCTCACCCTCTGGACTTTCGGCCACCACCGCTGGTGGCTGCAGTCGTCTCGAACAACCACCTGACCTCGCTGTTTAGCTTCGGATTAAAAAAATAATCTCCTCTTTAGTTCTGAAACTGCTGCCAGGGGCTTCAGACACGCAGACTATCAGCTGACAGGAACGAAGGCAAGCTTCGATTTGAACACTGAAATGTTAAACCGTCAGCCCTGGTCCCTGCCTTCAAATCCTCTTTTGTAGAATGACTTCATAGATAATGACTTTACCAGGAAACTTATATTTTGAAGTTCAACAATATCTGGTAAAACTTATTATACGTGGCCTTCAAAAATAGGCCACTCTGATGTCTTTGCGTGCACTTATTCTTTGGCCATTCTAGAGGACTAACAGATTTAAGAGGGCTTTTTTTTTAGTCCTAATGAGAGAAAGTAATGTATGCAGGGGGAAAAACAGAAAAGAAAAGAAAACCCCAGCCACCTCGATCTATTCTATTTCTTCTGATGTTTTCTTTTATAAAATGAAAGAAATCTTTATTGGAAACCTAAAAGCAAACAAATATTTGTGTAAACACTTCCTTGGTTGTTGCAAGTAATCACAAGTAAAAACTTTTATTTTAAAATGTTCTTTGGGAAGTTTTCAGCTATCTGTCATGGTGTGCGAACAGCTTAGAAATAGCCACTACTTTGACAAATACCAGCTTTGTCAGTCAGTACGTTTTATTGCTCACCTTCAAAAGACAGACTAAACTGTTTTTCCCTTGTGTTTGTGTGTGTCTGTCAGATTGTTAGCTAAATATCTTATAAACCACTTGACAAATTTGAATGAAACTTACATTTGGAACCATTCCAATTCAAGAAGGTCATTACAGACAACTGACCTTAACAATCACACAAAATTGCTGTAACAGCAACAATTTTACAGATATTGAGCTAGAATTTGGTGTAATAGTTGAGACGACTCACCAACCCATTCTGAGCACTAACAGACATATTTTTTGTTGAAATTTCATGATTAACTATTTGTAGACAAATATTAGTAGGCCTATAATAGTAAAAGATCTCATAAGACACTGGATGGTTTTAATCTTAAAACTTTCAGGAAATAATCACTTAATGTACATCCACAACTGTTTAACTTTTAGAGCCAACTCATCTTAGAAGGTCCATGGGCCACAAGCCAAAATTTCACTATTTGGTCCATTTCAGGGTTGCAAAACATAATCATAATTTAAAAAAAAAAAGTCTGTAGATGATAATTAGGTATAATAGCCCCTCCACAGTCGTAGCTTAGTGTCAGTTATCAACTCGTAAAGTGTACATTGGTCGAAGGTTTATAATATGTTTGGAATCATTTTACAGGGGACTATTTTGGTGTTCATTTAAGCCAAGGTTTGTGTCTCTTTGACCAACACAGAGGTCACTGGAGCTTTTAAAACCACAAATAATACAAATATACCCACAGTTTTCACCTAAACTGAATTTTCTCTTTTAGCCCTGTGGCATCCAGGGGTATCAGGGACACAAGAGTCAACAACTGCAGTACTCACAGGGCTCTAAGGATTCAGGAAATGTATAATTTACCCATACTGTCTGTTTATGGGAGGTGCTTTTTAGCCATAATTGATGGTTTAACACACACTACTCAATTTAACATTGCTTTGGTAAAAAAAGAAGAAAATATATTAAAGATAATAAAATTACAAATCAAGAAGAAATTGTTTTTTAAATATTTATGAGTCAGCACCAGCTGCAAAAGTTCCAGAAAGTTCCTTTTTTATAGCTAAAAAAATAATTTAAAAGAAAATGTGTTATTTATAGCTTACCACACATTTTGACATTAAACCCAACTAAATCTTGACTGCTTACGGTCAGTCAGGATTCCTAAAATACTCATTTTTGCTAGATACCTAAATATTGAGAGGATAAATCTTTTTAATATAATTTATTCTTGAGTTATTTCAATTTCCTAAATGCCTGAAAATGCCCCAAAATTGGGGGTTCTTCGTGAATGCTGCATGACTCTATTACATGGCATTAAACCAGATTAAAACAAAAGCAGTAATCAAACCGAAAAGACACGAACAATGCTTTTCTCATCAGCAGAGCTAATCAA
>JAVKLF010000002.1:4884089-4900117 GCA_034783495.1 Millerichthys robustus
TCCAACTACTAAAGGGGGCAACAGAGATATGCCAGGGTGATTTGTTCTTTTAAATAATCGAGGCCGGGTCAACTCGACGGCCTTTCTTTCTCTCGCTAGCGCAGTTAGCTTACTAGCTAGCGTGCCAAAACTACGTACGCAGAAGTGTTAACAAACCTAACGTAACGTAATTTTTCGACGACTAATTTCACGCGGTTTTAACACCCGTGTGTAAGATTCTTCGTGTCCAGTCCTGAGACCGAATGAGTGCGTATATCAAGTCGAGTATCTTGGTCGACAGCTCTCGTCTCCTTTTGGTTTCGGTCGATGTCGTTAGGTAACTAGCGGCTGTCTATGTGTGAAAGCTTTATGACGTGAAGGCGGCGTTAGCCGCTGAGTGACGCGGCGGATATGATGGCAGATTGGTTACAGCCTGCAGGGGGAAAAAAGTATGACAGGCAAGCCCTGACTTCACACCCTACTACTCTTAAACAAGTGGACACAGTGTACCAATATTTTCAGGGAATTGCCTAACATGAGCATAGTTTCCAGAGAAAGCGCTGTGGCCTCTGGAATTCAAAGGACTATGTTAGCATGTGGCAATTCTTCACTGGCGGAATGTTTAACATTTGAGCAAGTATTTACGAGTGAAAATGTTTTATTTTAATAAAATAAATGTCATTTCAGAGTGCTTGAGCTAAGGTAAGAACTTTTGGACATCTCTCAACTGGTGCGGTTTTTTTTCCCCATTCATCTAATTGTCCTGAGAAAGGACAGAGTGTCAGGACACACTGGAGACTCACCTGGCCTGGGAGATGTTTTGGATTTTTCCTGGTGGCTGTGGAAATAAATGTCTGTCTCCCTTTGCTCGAGCTGCTGCCCCTGAGACTCAACACCGGATTAAACAGAATATAACGTTTAGATAAAATGTTTAGCATTTAACAAAATGAATGGAGCCTCTTTTAAACCTTTCATTTTGCTTTCTAATAATACTGATGCCAGTGTTACTGCCCAGCTTTGTGCAGCATTGAGCTAATTCTGACCTGCTAGTACAAGTTCTGTTTGAGATTATTTAAAAATAAAAACAGTTGATTACAATACGTGATAATAGCTGTTAGCAAAATATCTCATGGATGTATTTTAATGAAATTCAAAGTATTCAATTGCTGTACTACATCTACAAATCAATTGAAAATGGCCGCCAAGGTCAACAGACTTAGGAAACACAAAAATAGTAGTAGAAGCTGAGTCATCCACAACACATACAGTACTCTGAGAGCATATCATAAGATTTTGCATTAAACACCGTACCTCTAAAATAAGGTAGTCTGAAACTCTGGCATTAAAGGAAGTGGGCGATATGCATGCTTCAACAAAAGCTACTGTAAGTCTTTATTCTACGAATCAACAGTATTTATTTTTCTTCCCCATCACAACTTTATATAAGAGGCCTGCTTTTTGAAAGTGAACATTTTACATCATCTCTATTTCTTTTATTTGAAACCAGTAAATATAGGAAACTATCATTTTTGGAACAAGATATATGAATTTGCATCTTGGATGTTATATTTTGTCCATAAATATTTACTACCATAATAGAAGACAAATTATCTTTAATTTCAACCATGGCTGTTTATGACAAGTTAATTTTACTACAAATACTTGGACACAAAATATATTTGACAGAACTCTGTTATGTGCTTCCACTGACATTTCAAACCTGACATTTCTCATTTTTCTTGTATTTATTTGTAATTTTCACATGCTTATTTTATTTGTAAGTAGCCATTTTTAAATCCTGAAAATGCACCATGTAAATATGGGTTTAATCAACTTACTAAACAACAAATGTGACATCCCAAAATCAGCAGCTTTAATACAGTAGAAGAGTTTTGTAACTGTAAACATTAAATTGAATGGAATTTAACTTAAAACTTCTTTAAACCTTAAATTATGTTTAGCAAACGAAAAAAAATGGGGGCTAAATCATTGCTTCAGACAGAACAATGTCACACAACTACAACTACAATATCCAGTTGTCTTACCTGAAGGCTACAATCAAAACATTTAGTAAATCTGCATCACAACACCGTCTGTTTTATTTGTGTTTCAGTAAAGAAGCAGAAGCTCAGAGCAGGATTTTGACACAAGAAAAAAGAAAGGCAAATTGAAAAAATTGAATCATGAACAACAAATATGACTCCTAAATGTCGATCCAAGATTATTTGTTTATGGTTCACGGTTGTTATTCATTCTAACCTTTTTGTTTTTACAATAAGTCAACACTGGTTTAGTATTCAGAGACATTTTTGTTGATGTTTGCACATTCATTACAATGCCTGATAAAAAATTTTAAAAATATATTATTGTAATTTTTATATATTTGTTCACATACAGAAGGCAAATATTGTTTCTTATTTTGAAGAGAACCCATTTTAAAGCCCTCAAGGCACCGATGCAGGGCAGTCAGTCATCAGTATCTGTTCTGAGGACAACTGATAGATCTGTGGCTCATCTTTACTGTCCGAGTCTGAAGATGTGCAGCGAACGTGATGATTGCTTAAAGAGTCCATGGAGACTTTGGATTTTCCATTAAATGTTTCAGTAGATGTGCCATCAACAAGGCTAACAGCCTCTGAGACGGCCTGTTTATCTTTGTCTGTATTGTTTGCCTCTGATGAATAAAAGTTGCATGGTTTAGGTGTCCTATCGTGATTAGAATGGGGAGGAACATTTTTGAGCCCTAGTAATTCTGGGTCAGACTGGACGTCTTCAGTGATTTCACTCACAGCTGCAAGAAGTGATGGCGCAGGAGAGTCATTTCCATTCACCTTCCCATGGCTGTGCATGTTCAGAGAAGAAGTTTGTAACATGTGGGAACCAGGCAGGTCCTCTGAAGACACCGGGCTGACGATTCTAACGTCTCCACTGGAGCTGAAACTGTTACTTTGAGCAGCTTCTCTGTTGAGTTCATCCGTCTCGTCTTTACCATCTCCGTTCCCAAAGCTTTCTCTCTCGTCCGGCTGTAAAGTGGAGTCAGGAGTTACATTATCGCTCCTCGTCTCTTCCGTTGTGCTGTTGCCCACGTTCTGATGTTCCTCTTGTGCAGCTGCGCCTGGCTGTGCGTCTCGCTGAGCTGCAGCTGTTGGCCCCGGTCCGTCACCTGAAGCCAGACTCTGACCCGGTGATACAGGTCTGACCGTTTGGTGACACATGGGGCACGTTTCCTGCACGTACAGCCACTTGCGGAGACAGTTGTCGTGGAAGAAATGACCACAGTATGTAATCACAGCCGAGCTCATTTCCTGTGACGAGACAGATCTGGTTTAAGAAAAATATCTGTAAACCATTTTATTTTCACACACTGAAACAAGACCTTTACAAGTTCTCTTGTAATTGTGTTTATCAGTATTCTACAGTAGCTCTAATCCATTTATTGTTCTCATTCATTGTGGATTTTCTTATTTTAGATTATTTACAGTATTGTAAATGTGCTAAGTATTAGCACATTTAGCACACTTTTCATCCATCTGGCTTCATAAGCCACAGACCTAAAACTTTAGCACACTTTAAACAGCAATCACGCATTTACTAATGTTGGGACTGAAAGAAAATGTCACACTGGTCTGTAGACAGTATGAGAGGAGGAGGAGTCAGGCAGGAAAAACAGGAAGAACGCGTCTCACAGATAAACATTTGTTGGCAGTGTATAAATGAAGCAAGACAGGACAGCACTGACTTATGTCAAATACTAAACGCACTCAGATACACATTTGCTTTTAAACTGAATTCAAACAGTAAGCTGAATAAATGTATTTTAATACCTTTACTGTACAAAAAGAATAGAAAATGTTTTGACAGTTGTCAGTGTTGTCCTAGATTGGTGAAAAAAGTTGATTTGTGGGTACCCTTTAAACACTTAATTCTTGCATCATAGTCATGTTTCAAATAAGTGTTTGACCTCAATTAGGATCAGAGGTGCCTTCAAGCTTTTCACCAGCCACTCACCCTATTTCAAAGGAACAAGCATGCCATGAGTTCTTTGGCATTGTTTGGACCACAGTGAACACAGAGCAGACAAAGCAAATAAATGAGCTGTCTGACGAGCTCAGAAAGGTTATATACTGTATATCCACGTTAAAGAAAAATATGCTTCACGTTCCCGTCTACAGCTGTTGATATTATTTAAAGTATAACGTTCATGGGGGTTGTAACTAACCTCCTAGGACATGGATGCAAGAAGAAATGCAACCCCAGATTGATCAGATGCATAGAGTGGATGGTAGAAAAAAATGTTTTTTTTTAAAAAAGAAAAGAAATATCCAAAACCATCCAAGCTTAACTCCAAACTCTGACTACACGATGAATCACATTTTGACTCATAATGGCCTCCATGAAAGAAGACACTGGAGGGCTCTACTATTTGCAGGCAAAAAAAAAAAAAAACAACACAGAAATTCACCAAGAACAAAGTTTTCAAAGCAAAATTTCTGGGACTGATGAGATAAAACAAGAGCTTTCTGGCTTCAGTCAGTACTAACAAATATATCTATCTTTCTATGAACATCTCAAAGGGTTGGCAGAGTGACTGACCTGGAAGCAGATAGAGCAGACATCATTGTATTGGTCGAGCTGCTGAGCTGTGGCTCTGGGTAGGGAGTTGATCTTCTTAGCTGCTTCCTGTCTGAGCAGGAAGCTCTTCCAGCCAGACTGAGCTCGGAGCCAAACATTAAAGTACGAGTGGATGATGATGACGGAGGCGCCCATCCAGCTCCACTCCCCAAACAGCGACTCCCAAGTGCCGTAAGCCACCACACAGAGAGCCACCAAAAACTCCAGCACTCTGCTGATGGCGTTCACCCAGTAGATCACTTCATCCAGGCTCTCGATAGGATTGCTGCGAAACAGCTCCACCATGAAGAGAGAATAGATCAGCATCGTACCTGTAACCTGGACAGAAAAAAACAAAAAAACAAGAAAGAAAGAATTCACTGTTTTGAAGAACAATGTGACAAAAGATTTCTAAATTTCTGTTTTGAGTTCCAGCTCTGAAAACATTTGAGGCTGTAGGTCTAATCACACAAAGGATAAATGATTAAAAACACCGTCCAAATCAGCCTGTCTTCATTTCAAAAGTGAACTCCAGTAGATTAACCATAAATATGGGGGCCACAAAGTGAGCAGAGGAGTCAGTGTTAAATGAAATAATTTGCATAACCTACAATACAGTTTTGTAGTCTGTGTACATGAAAATAGGCTGTGACTTTTGGGTAATATATTTAAAAGTAATACAGACCCAATAATTAATCTTCAGAAAAGAGGAATAAGATTATTAATGCGTTTTTTATTTTAAAAACCATTATTTATAAGGTTTTCTGTTTTAAAATTTAGAGATATAGTGTATTTAAGACCATTGGAAATACTATATTGAGTTAGGAGCTAAATCTTCCTGCTGGTATTCAAAGGTTTTTTAAGCTCAACTTGGCTTGGATGCAAGGAAATAGTTTTAAACCCACTGGTTTATAGTTATATTTGTGATGATGGTGGTGGTAATATATGGAAATGTGATGCATGTAAATATAATAGTGATGATAATGTAGATTAAGGATGACGATAATGATATGTATTTATGTGTTTGTGAATGGGTGTATATACGGAGAGTATTAATGCTGTCAGATATAAAGTGCTGATGTTCTATTTGGTATTTCTTTTTCTTCTTTTTGTTTATGTGTGAATTTTGTTTTTGTGCCTTATGTATTTTGGGGAATCTCATGTTTTTTCCATTAGATGAAAAACTACAGTTCATTTGTCCTCTGCTTCATTTTCTTCTGCATTTCAGCTGCATGCAGAGAGGGGTGTGGAAAAAACTGGCAGTTTCTTAAAGACATATAAAACCAGGTAATTTACTTGGAGCTACGCGTTTCATAGAATAAAACTAATGACAATGGAGAAATGTATTGGTAATATTGGTGTGACAGTTTTTTTAATTATAAAAGAGCAGACAAACAGGGTAAATTGTATCAAAAATGTTGTCTGGATCCACCTGAAGCCACTGTAATTTGTACCCTCAAAGACTCCAAAACAGTCAATAGTGAGACGAGCACATTGTGTAATGTGCATCAGCCACTTAAAACCTTGTCTTCTTGCCTCAATGGTAGTCTTTTTGTTTCGCTGAAGAATGAGGTTTATTTAACTTTATTTTTATTAACTTTTGTCATCTCATGTCCATAAGACAAGGAAAGCTGCACTTTTGTAAAAATTTAAATGCTGATGTGGCAAATACTTGTTTTCTGTTGGATAAACACTTTAGATATTCTTTACTGCATTTTTAATACATGCAGATACATCGAAGCCCTCACCTGAAGGGAGGTTAGCATGCAGCTGGACACCAGTATAAGAAGCCAGAAGTCCATGTGGAAAAACTGGGAGATTTTATAAGCCATAAAAACTGGAAAAATCAGCAGAAGAAGACACATGCTGAGGCCACGGAAATGTTTCCATAGACTTCTAAAAGCACAGGACAAACAGAAACATACAATAAGTGTTATGGGAAAGCTTTTACAGCATGTTTAAACAGTACTTAGATTCACTTGCATTTTGGTAAAGAAAATCAAACTTAATGTTGCTATGGTTACCTGTTCCGTGACGCGCCCAGGGCGAGAATAACCGGATCTGTTATTTCTATCATTGACTGCAAGGTCGAGGTCAACACGATGAAGAGGATGATACTGAGGAGGAAGGTGCGCTGCAGAGCCTGCATGTCCAACAGGCCTGTCTGAAGGGCAAGCAGGAGCAGAGTGACGCCCTCTGTCACACCTCTGCAAGCACAACAAACAGATGATTAAAATCAAGCAACACTAAAATACACTGCTGACTGAACGGTAAACAAGTAATGTCTTCTCTATTAGAAACCCCCTTTTAGAAAATAAAACATTTTAACTTACTTTGGATAGCATTGACTTGTAAAGAACCTTGGTCTAACTTTTAATCAAAATATATCCTTCAACTTCCACATACAGAATGTAAATGCAATATATTTCAAACAAAATTATTGTGTGACTGGTCAGAAGTGTGTGGGCGTGTTTGTCAGTGACCTCGACAACAGGGGCTTTTTGATTAAACTACTCCACTTCCAGAAGCCAACTATCATATTGAGCAGACACTTATAAAGATAGTTAAACGTCCAGAAACTCCTGGATGGAGAGAACACAGACGTTGTTCACAGAGGAATCCATCTGTTGAAGTGTGGTGCTTAACCGTGAGAGATTTGTGGCCAAAGTAGCAGCGGATATGGGAGTGGAGACATTTTTTCCCCCCTGGACTGTAGACTCCAGCGGGTAGAAACCCTGTGCGGTGACGTAGGGGAAGGGGTCGACACTGCATGTCTCATGGGTTATGAAAGGTGTGTGCAAAAACGAATGTCAAGCAACCACGTGACGCCATAATTGTTACTCTTCCCACACACACAGCAGACAACTGATAACAGGAATGACAGCTGTCAGATATCCGATGAAGAGATAAAAGCTAATGTTCTTCCTTAAATGCTATTAAACACACAAGTAAGAATCTGATGTGTCAACACTGTTCTGTCATTTTACACGGCCACTTTTACACTATCTTGAACTGCTGTAACACTAAAAGCATTATATGAAAACCCTTGTTCTTAGCGTTAAAGCTCACTCGATGTACTGTCCAGTCTCACCTGTGCATGACGTTCTCGTTCTGAACCGCTGCGTAACCTCCCAGGCAGAACTTGCATAGGTTGAGAAGTCCGAGAGCCAGATAGGACACCACAAAGGTCAGACCCAGAAGAGAGTACGGTGTGGCACAACACTCAGACACACTACAGGGTTCGACAAATACAGCAAAGTAAATACCACATTTTAAACCAATGTTTTTAAAACCAACATAGACCAACAACGTGACAGGACACCTTATTAACAGGAAGAACAAGATTCCCTGATGGGCTGACGTGGCGCTGACAGACATGACGTCTGAGAACAGCTGGACGGTGAACAGAACAAACCAGAACACACTGAAGAGGACTGGGACAGCAAACTGGTTCCACAGAGAGATCCCCACAGCCAAAAGTCTGTAGAGCTCGATCACCTGCAGGAGAGGAAGTCTGATGAGGAGCGTGTTTAATTAAAAAAGCTAAGAAGATTTTAAGAACTTGTTTTTCCTCGAGTACCTCGGTGTGAAGCAGTGCTGAGTGGGCAGCCCTTGCGAGACGATATGGCACAAAAAGATTGGAAAGGAGGAACATGGCAGCCCCAGCTACAGTCAGTCCCATGGAGAAAGTGTTGACGGTTACCAGAGTGGCATGAGGAGCAGCAAAGAGTCGGGCCAGCAGGGGGAACATGTGCATAGAGAATAACCACAACTTTCTGGTCTTCATCAGGAAGGCACACAGCGTGCTGAGAATGATCTGACCTTTAATTAACACAAAACAAAATCAGATTACAAAAACTGTGTATGAAATTAACCTACTGCCACCACTACACCAAACAAACAGCTTCATTTCTGCTTTCTGAAATGTTTTCAACAACTAAACTGTAACTGACTGCAAGAGTTTAATCTATTAGAAATACTTTTTTGTTTTTGTTGACTTTATTGGTAACTGTGAGTTCCCCTCAGTGATTCTTTTTTTAAATACTTACTTGATAGAACTTGTCTTACAGTCATAAATTAATTTTTAAAATTCCAGTAAACATTTGACAGTTTGATTGATGATTCATTTGACTGATTACGAGGACTGCTGAACACAGAGTTTATCATCTGACTTGTTTTCAGTTTTTATTCTCACCTGCTCCCTAAGGTGAAAGGTAGGTGAGAATGACTGTGTCTGTAAGCAAAATATCTTGTGAACCACTGAAGAGATTTTAATGGAGCGGATTAACATTTGAAGTTTACCTGATTCAAGATGGCACAGCTAATTGACTTTAGCTAACATAAAAGTAGCTACAACCCAGTTAATTTTACAGATATGGAGCTAAAATTAGTTGTAGCTGAGAATCATTCCCAACACATTCTACATGCTTATAGATCCTGCAAGACCTTTCAGTATAGTGTACATAATATATTCAATGACTGAACAGAACGACTAAAACTCCATCATTTCTCAACATAAGACAATTGTAGTTATGATTGCTCTTCGGCATGAAAGGCAATGAGTGATATGTGCTGCTTGTAAGAATGCTGGACCTTTCATTGTTTGTAGTTTTAACAGACTTTCAAATTTCCTCTGATTTATAAACTTTTTCCTTGTCTGTGTTGAATTATAGTTCTGTTTTGGCCAGGACACACTTATAATTAATATGATTTTAAATCTCATGGGTCGTTGTTGGAAGAATGAAAAAGTAAATGCCACCGTCTCAGACCGGTCTTTGGTCCCCATAACGACTACTGGTCTTGACATAATTGGTGTGTGTACCAGAAAAAAGGTAACAAATACAAGTACACACACACGCGCGCAGTCATTTAGTGGTATCTTTGTGAGGACTTACCATTGACTTCCATTAATTTCTACAGCCTAACCCTGACCCTAAACCTAACCAGAGAAAAAGTATTTTCTTATGGGTAAATGCTGAGTGCTGAATGAATTTCCTAAAATGTGCTGAAAATTGTAAAAGTGAATTGAATTTGAAAGATTTAAAGAGGTAAAAAAAGACAAGGAGTAAAAAGACAGACCAAAAAGGCAGAAAGATAAAACAACTATCTAGAAAAACTAACTAGAAAAAAAATCATGTAAATAAAGTTCTTTTTTTTAATACAAAAAAGTTACAAAAACAAGCAGAATGTTTTGATGTCTGAACGGCTGGCAGTATGCTGCAGCAGTTACAGTAAAAAAAAATAAAAATCAACAAACATTCAGAAGAAACTAAACAGGAAAACAACAGTGTGAATGCAGAATCAGCACTCACACCGTAAATAAATGCTTCAGCAAACATATTGAGGGGTTCAAACAACACATAGTCATTGCCCAGCATTAGAAGGTCCACCCTCAATTAAAAAAATAAAAACTTAAGCCAAAACACTTGTGTTGAATTGAAGTACTCACTGGTCATGGCAGAAACAAATCTTTTGAAGGCCCCAGAGTCATGATACACCACCCCGACATATTCAAACTGCAGCTCCTCGTGAACAAAATCCCTTAAAAGTGCAAAAAAATAAAATAATAGGTTCACAGAAAAGTCTTCTTGACAATGGTTTTTAAAAATGACAAACAAAATCAATCTAGACAAGTAATTGACTGACCAGTGAAAAAAACGGTACAAGAGGTTGTGTTTTTTAACCTTTTCATGTTGATTTATTTAATGTGATATCTTTTTTGAATCCATTTACAGATGTTTATAAAATACAGATGTTTTTAAAAGCTTAATGATTAACTCTGCACACACAGTACAGTAGCCCTCAAATGTAAACACAGTGAGGATGAAGGCATGCAGGACAACATGGCTACTGACATCTAAAGCGTGTCTAAACAGGAAGATATGTGTGTGGAATATAGGATTTTCCACTCATTTTACTATTGATATGTAACAGTTCATGGTTTCAATAAGAAATCATCCCCACATTACACAACACAGGGATATCTGCACCCTTTTGTTATTTCCATGTCTTCTAAAACTCAGACTCTGAACTTCATTCAGGTTTCTTCCTCATAACAAATGTTATTTAACCGCTTTATTCCAGGCAGGCTCTGCTGGAAAATAGGTCACATATTTTAAAGCAACACTGTTGCAGCAAAAACCCTGATAAAACATACTGCAATCTAAAGGTAAACATTGCAACATAATGCAACTAACATCCGTATATTATACAAATGATTAATCTGGTTATTAATAGAATTATTCTGTGTAGGTATGTACTGTGGTGCAGCGTATGACTACGTGCTGCTAGAGCTGAAAGTTGACACTGTTATCAGCAACAAATCTCGATAAGTACGAACAGTGTTAGTAACACTGAAACTCACTTGGTAATCTGATGTCCCATGTATAGAAGAAGGGCAACAAGAATATGGAGGTAGAGCGTCACAATGTGCCTCAACGGCAGAATTAATACGACCCCATTTATCAGGTGAGCTGGAAAACAAAGC
Organism: Millerichthys robustus; assembly: GCA_034783495.1. Lineage (NCBI taxonomy): Eukaryota > Metazoa > Chordata > Actinopteri > Cyprinodontiformes > Rivulidae > Millerichthys > Millerichthys robustus. The sequence continues at coordinate 4,895,167 of JAVKLF010000002.1, forward strand.
AGAGCATTCATGTTTTGTTGTGTAAGTTGTCTGTGTGTGGTTTTGTAGGGGAGGTCCCTTGTGGGGACCCAATGTTCTTAATGGGGACGAAAGCCCGGCCCCGCAAGGGTACGGATGCTGTTTTTGGGTTGAGGATTAGGTTTAGGACCACGGTGTGAATTGAGTTTAGGTTAGGTTTAGGGTAAGGGTTAGGCTATAGAAATGACTGAAAATGAATGGATGCCAATGCAAAGTCTCCATAGGAATAGAAAAACAAACTGGGCATGTGTGTGTGTTTCATGAGGAACAGATAAGAACAGAAAAAATAAATAATTGGCGAGGTCATAGTTACAAACTATTCCAAACTAGAAAAAAAAATACACTGACAGTGATTAAACCAGGAAACAGCAGCTGAAAAATCCTACCCAAAAACAATCTGCTGTAACTAAAAAATGCTACAAAAACATCATCATCAACTTTATTTATAAAGTGCTTTAACACCAGCCAAAGCTGAAACAAAGTGCTATACATCAAAGATAAACAGAACAATAAAAACTAAAAACAGTAAAATAAGACAAGTGGTATCTGAGACTGATCGTCAACTCCTATTTCAAGAACAAACTGATAGCAAAAGTTCTGTACTTTAAACTTTACTCTTAAATTCAATATGCTCCAAGTACTAAGGCATCTCCACATTACATCACATGAGATCATGCATGTCATTTACAAGTTTTGACTGAAATGGTGGTAACTGTATCTCCTCTCAGCTTAAGATTTAGTTTACAACTCTAGCATGAAAGGTGGTGAATGACAGGATGAACTACAAGATGCACATGGTCAATAAAACTGTGATGTTGTTGTTGATCACAGCTTTTGAAAAACACAAATAAATAAAAGAAAATGACATGGCCCAGATAAGTAACTATATGAATAAAGCAACCCCACTCCCTCCCCAAAAAAGTGGCTGTTGCTACAAGGTAACACGTATACTTACCAAGATAGTACATGTTCCAGAGGACATATTTGTATTTGAAGAGCATGTCCTCATTTTTAGCCTTCAGGTTCTCTGTCAAACCTTCTATGTCACATTTATACAGCAGGTCCAACACAAGTATGCTGGGCACCCTGAGGGCAATGTTGGCCAACTCTTCCAGACGAAACATCTCGATTACAAACACTTTTCTGGGTCAGCAGAGTCTGAATAACACGTAAGAGTAACAGCTTTACTACAATCGTACTCGTCATTGGGAAAAATACCCAAAGACACAACAGAGGCTCAAAAAAATCTGTTTACAATCTACTCTCTTCGTGTAACAGCTTCTAAAATAATACTGAAATTGTATTTTATTGCTTCGTTTTAACATTCAGAAAAGCTCGACAAGCAATTAGACTATGAGGCGAATACATTTCGTAAAGTCGTTAAAGTAAAGTAAAGTTCACTCACTTCGCTCAGTGACAGCCATCACAGAGCCAAGCAGCCATTTGCTAACTAACCCAAGCTAGCTGCTGCAGATCAGCTTTCACTGCAACCATCCTCATATTTCTACAGCTGAGCGCCAATAAATGTATTATTTCTCTATTAGTTTAAAATCGTAAATATTATACATTTAACTGTCTACAAACCAGCGAAATCAAAATGTTAAATTTTAGCAACATGACGGGTAAAATGACTTAAATGCCATGTTATGATTCTACTCCATTCGCTTGCGTGGCCATTTCCTGTGTATACGTCATATCAGTACGAGCCAATCAGGTGCAGGCATGTTAGATTTCAAAATAAAATTTTTTGGTCCAGGTCACAAATATCAAAAGTATATTATACCAGCATGGTCCAGGTCGTAGTATATATTTTGTGTAAAATTGACAAGAGTTGTCATTTATTCCATTTTAATTTTTCATCTCAGGAATAAGAGACTCAAAGAAGTAAACCTGCTCAGAACATATATGTTCTGGGCAGGTTTGAAGGTTTATATTTCTCGTTTGTTTGTTTTTATTTTACTCTTAAAAATTAATTGTTTGAAAAAGTACAGAGCAAATACACAGTTGGAGAATGTAAAAGTAAAACGATAGATGTTTTATGTTTGACAATACTGAAAAATGTTCTTCTTGCAGACAAATAAAGTATGATCAAAATGCAACAGCACACTCTTGCAGGAAATACAAACACACAAAGTGTGAATATTAAAATTAAATGCAGTCACTTGAATTCTGAAGGTATTACTTTGTGTTTTGGAACCTAAAAACCAGTATGAAACACTGATACGGGCTTTCTGAATATTCAGTACCAAAGTTATTCATAATTGTTTGCTTTCTCAATAAAAAAAAATCATTCTGTAGACCATCATAATTCAATTTTCTACTCAACAAAACAAAAAGCTTAAAGTTTCTTTCTATTTTGATTATTTTCATGATTCAGCAGAGTGCTACAGTCTGTATAACAATACAGGCTACAGAAGCTAATATCTGCTAACAGAGATTCCATCGGCTTATTTTCATTTTAAACTGTTACATATGGTTCTGGTCAGATCACATTCACATTAAAGTAAATAAGATAAAATCAGCTTCTGTTTCTCTTCTGTTGGTACATCCATAACATGCACAGCTTTTTGACATTTTTTAAACATTAGATAGCTTATATACACTAATATATTAATAATATTGTAATTAATAATCCTATTAATAGTTTTTACAGTTTTTACATAATCAGCCCTTATTGTCCGCTATTTTGCCAATATATAGTGTCACAACTGTTACAGTAGATCACGTGACCAAGATGTACTCCAGCTGTTCTATATATCTACATGAGATAGACTTTACAAATTTTGTTACCTATGTTTGGCTTGTACTAAGAGATATATTAAAAGTGTACTTGGTAAATAAAAAAACACTTAAAGTGACCTTAAATAACACAAAATGGGTATATCTCAGGTGATTTTACTGATTTTGAGCTAGAATTTGGTGTAGCTGAGACTGATCCTCAACCTATATTCTGATTTCCAACCGATTGTGCAAACCCTTTTATCAAACTTTTGACATTAACTATTAGGATGACAACTTTATTTGTCTGTTAGCAAAATATCTCACAAACCACTACACAGATTGTAATTATACTTTCAGGAAAAATTCAGTGGATGTTGTTCTACAACTCATTAACCTTTGGAGTCAATTTATGTCACGATACCTTCCACAGCTAAGCAAACTTAGCACAAAATGGCTATAACTCAGTCAATATGACAAATATTGAGCTAACTTTACAGGGACAGCTGGGCCTCTAATTACATTTGGATTTCACACTTTGTTGAAAATATATCTATACTCTGTGGTCCAGTAAGATACATTGCATCTGTCCTTTTCAAGACCCAGATTTTCCTGGGATCTTAACAGGAATTTTGGCTAGGAAGGAGGAAGGGAGAGGAGGTGAGGAAGGGGAGGTGGGACTGAAGATGAGGATTGGCTCCTTCAGGACATAAGAGTTCCCCTCTCCACTCTGCAGCAAAGGAAAAAAAGCAAGATGGCAAAGTCATTGTGCATGTTGGCTGCAGTGATTTTTCTGGGAGGTAGTGTGAACGGAGACAAAGCAACCACCCTGAGTCCCTCGGTATTCAACTTCACGACCCCAGTAAAGGTGAAATGGACCGAGGCAGAGAGAGGGTTTGAGCAGAGCAGAGACGGAGTGTCTCCAACAGCAGCTCAGACCACCAGCAGCAGCAGCTCCGTCAAAAAAGAGCAGCCAGAGTTCACAGATGTCAGAGAAGACAGTGAGAAACTGAAAAACAATGAGCAAGACACAAAGGACAAGAAAAAAGAACTGGGTAAGAAAAAAGTACAACTCTCAACTTTTAGTTATTAGATCACTGTCAAGGCTCAAATACATGCCAGTTTCAACTCATTTAGATGTTGCCTTCAGGGACAGTCTGAAAAGCAAATTTAGTACCTTCTTCTGGTTAAATAAACTTGTGAAACAAGTTAAAGTATGTCTGTTTCAAAGCTTGAGAGAAAATGTTCATAACAAAAAGCTAAAAGTTGTTTAATAATTATTTTCCTGACAATTTTAACACATTTCATCTCAACCCTGCAGCTGTACTAAAATGTAGGCTAATGGACTGACATGTTTGATAATTTAACAATCAGCAAAGGTCTGAAAGTAAATCCTTTCAGCTGAAACAATAAACAGTTTGGTCTGAGAATATTCACTAACCTTCCAGAGGTAAACACTTTCAAATCCACTGTATATTGTTTTGTATGAAACCATTCATTTTCCAGTTTTGGAAATATTATTCTGATTTGGTCTCCGCTTGTGTTTCAGGTTGTTATAAACCTGATCCGCACTTACACTTTTTATCAGTGTGGTTTCAATTTGCCACTACAGCTCATATTTGGAGCGATGCCAAACACTCCCATAGCCATGAACTCTTGAAGCTGAACATTTACTCCCCAGTTTAGCTCAAATTACATTCAAACCCTCTGTGATATCACTTATCTGCTGCTTCCTCCTCTCCAAACAAGCAGTGGAGGAGGAGACGAGGGGCCCTAAATTCCCACTCAAATGATGATTCAGCATATTTCACATTGAAAACCTCTGAATTTACATCTGCCCTCCTGTAAAGAAACAGCTTCTAGTGCTCCATTGTGTATATATATTTTTTTTACTGCCAGCCTGTCCTCCCATTGGCCTGGAGTCCCTGCGAGTCGATGACAGTCAGATCCAAGCCTCCTCCTACCAGAGAACTGGTCTGGGCCCCCACAGAGGAAGACTCAACATCCAGGTCAGCCTTCATCAGAGAACATTGAGTTTTAGAGACCTCAGAACTGTGAAACTAAACCGAGCACAAAAAGTAATGAAATGTGTGTTTGGTTGATTATTTATTTGTTGGAGTAATGCTTCTTGGGAATAAATCGTATATCACCAGAAAGTTTCTTTGTTTCCCTTTAAATGCTGCCACATTTGTAAGGACATGCATTTGTGGGTTTG
>JAVKLF010000002.1:4955951-4966820 GCA_034783495.1 Millerichthys robustus
TAATGTTGGTTCTGTTGCTCAAAGTGTTGGTTTGAGACCAGGGTCAGCAACCTTTACAATTATAAATGTCATTCCTGCTACTTTTTCCTATAAAATTTGCCCAGAGCTGCAAAAAGTATTTGAAGCATAAACTAAAGTAGAAAAATAAAAATAAAAATCCACAACTGAGAAAATGTTATACCATATATTAAAAACACTACAGTTTGTGACATTATAAAGTCAAAGATCTGTGATAAACTATTGGCAGTACTTGGTATTTTCACATGTTAAAACAAATAAAAACTCTAAACTTTTATGAAAAAAAAAACATTTTCTTGTGCAGGTGACCTTTGATCAGTCTATTATAAAGGCCCATGTAAATGTGTTGTTTTATAAATTAAATATTAATATCTCACTTTGAAATAAAAAAGGCTAGAGGATTGGGTTGATTCGAGTACATTTTCTCTCACAAAGACAAAAAACCATCATTTATTTTAAAATTAATAGACTTTTAAAAATCAATGCCAGACCTTCTTGGTGTTATCAGAATGATTTCCCACATAGATCTGCTGATCTCCTGCCATGGTTAAACATTAAATTGTGTTCATTGTAATGGTGAAAGCTTTTGGTGAAAGCCCCAGAGTGCGGCTCCAGAAGGAAATAAGAGCTACAGGTCACCCCAGAGCTTCAGGTTGCAGACCCCTGGTTTAAGATGAACTTAATGCACCCTGGTCTGGTTGAACCACAACATCTGTGTGACATAAATGCTGCCATGTGTGAAGATCTGCAAAGTCCTGCTGTGCGGTCTGTGCACGCAGACAGCACCATGTGGGACAATAATGGTGGCACAAAAAAAACAAACTGAAAAAAATAACCTTTGAGTCAAATCAGAAGCAAAGGAAGAACAAAAAGGAAGAAACTTGTTCGGAGGACATTTTAGACGATTTTTCCCTCAGGACAACAACAAGTTCATACTGTCACCAGTTTGGGATGTAGTGTGAGCTTCAGACACAGATGACATAAAAGCAGTACAAATATTAAAAGTCCATCAGTCCTTAAAACAACGATTATCAGCCGCCACTTTTCAAGTCAGAGTTTCAAACTAAGATGGTCTTGTGTTGGGAAACGTAGTTAAATCTTGAAAACAATATTCTGTGCGATCTTATGCGATATTTTGGGATCTTGCTAAATGTGTTAGTGCTCAATGTTTGTGTTGAGGATGATTCTCAGCTACTACCACATCAAACTTTAGCTTAATATCTGTAAAACTGAACGAGTTGTAGCCACTTTTGTAACGGCTAAGGTCGATTAGCTTGAACTGGACTGACTTCAAAAGTAAATCAATTTTAGAACTACACACATTGATTACTGTCTGAGAATTTCACTAACATCTGTCCTGTGGTTCGTATGATATTTTGCTAACCGTCACACAAACACACACGTACACACAGATACAAGCAAAATCCTTATTGCCTTTGAGCGATAGTGAGTGGCTAAAACTCCACCTTCTTTCTGACAGACTTTTCTTTCCTGCTACATTGCTCAAATCAATCAAATTCATCCTTTTCAGATTCTAGCTCCTTTAAAAATGAGGCAAAAGCGATTTTATACGCCGTACCACCTTCAGGAAAAATCCTACTACAAGCATTTAAATGTACTCAGGCTTAGTAAAATATGAACTGAAAGTATTTTTAAAATTTTCCATCAATCATTCAGGCTAAATCTATTGAGGCTTGGTTGTCTGTGATTGACAACCAACTAATTATCCATTGTAGCAGCGTGGTAACCGCCCTCCCATCTGTCACTACAAACTGCAACTAAAAGAGTTGGTATCTGTTTGGTCCTGATGTGATTCGCACAACATTGTGAATTTCAATTCTGAATAGTTGAAGTGCTTCGTTTGGTTATGACTTTTATATTTTCCTGTCATGTGGTGCCGCTTGCTGTTATGCTGGGATTTTTTTTAAATCACTGAAGGTGAAGGTGGGACGATGTTTTCGCTTATGTGTGTGTTTTTGTTTGTCTGTTAGCAAAATATCTCATTACGTAACCACTGGACTGATTTATAAGGAAGTGATCATTGAATGTACAGCTGATTAACTTTTAGAGTTAATTCAAAATGGCCGCCACAAACATTAAATAAACACAAATCTCAGCCAATGTTACAGATATTGACTTCAAACTTGGTGTGGTAGTAGTGTGGTACCGAGTGTGGTAGTAATATCTTCGATACATACTTCAAGCACTGCACATTATGCAATATTTTTTCTTAATTTTAGGAGTTGGAAACTTGTTTTTAAAGTGTGTTTTTGCTCATTTTTACTGCAATCACACTAAAACCTTTAGGAGCAAACAGTTTGCTCTCTGACCTCTGACTATTCTGAATGTTTCATTCAAATACGTCCAGTGGTTCATGGAATATTCTGAAAAAACAGACAGACAAGGTTGATGTTGATAATAGCATAGTTTTAAAAATGTGATCTATCAAACTCCAAGAGATAACCAGCTGTAGATGTACATTCAATAACTGTTTGAGTTTCATTACATTCAGCTAGTGTTTCACAAGATATTATGCTAACAGACAGACATGAACACAGGCAAAAACATTTTCGCCTGCCTAAAAGTGCTAAAACTTGTGGTACAGGAACGCAACTTCTAAATTTAAGGAGCTTGATGTGAAGAATAAAAACACAGAATAGCTGCAGAGCTGAGATGTTTAAGTTTAGCCATGTTTTCCTGAGTCAGTGCTCAGAGTCCACCTGCTCAGCGCCTGCTTTGCTTCTCCCATCATATTGTGTACACGGTACACCGTATGCACCGCGTGGTGTTCGTGTGCAGCGGCCCACATGACTTCCAAAAGGCCCACCTGACGCCTCTAAACCCACAGAAAACCTCCAATGAAACACTGCAGGCTGTGCTGTCTCCATCACATATTTGAGAAAGACTTTGCTGTTTACATTGCTGGAAATGTTTTTTTTTTCTTTTTCCTCTTTGCACACGATACTGTTGGAATACTAGGATTATAGCACCACAAATATTTACTTTTGCAGTTCAGTCCTCTCGACAGTTTTCAAAGTAAAAGCTGTCGCAGCAGGAGGCTAGACAGAGCTGCGTCTCTTAAACACCCTGAATGGAGAGAATATGTGTAGGCCTGTTGTTATGGAGCTTATGCTCGTGCATTGACGTGGACCGCACACGCAGCCCGTTGATCCAGGCTCCATGTAGTGAGGACACTCGCTGTTCTGCTGTAAGTAGGCATCTGAAAATGGCAGCTCCTGAGGGATCATGGTGGGTATGGAGCCCTGAAGCTTTTCTTTGCTCCTGTACCACAAGCACGAACATATAGTCTGAAAATGCAGCACCTCGGTGTAGACACCTTTTAAATCTTTTGCCTTTGGGGCGGAGTCTGCTACAGGTGTGGACGAGATCGAGGTTGAGAGTGGCAATAGGCGGGACACCTCCGCTCTGGGCTTGCTTGTGGACATCAGGGCCTTCTGCTTGGCGTCGCGTCGCTCGTCCTCGGTGTTCATGGTCAGGAAACGGAGCACGACCAGGTTGAGAAACGCTCCGATCACCGTCAGGCCCATGAGAATGTAAACGAAGCAGAAAGCCACATACCGTGGGTCGTTCTGCAGCGAGTCGTCCTTCTGCAGAGCCACGTAATCGCCAAAACCGATGGTGGTGAGCGTGATGAAGCAGTAGTAGAAGGCGTGTAGGAAGCTCCACCCCTCGCAGTGGGAGAACAACACAGCCCCAACACACAAGGTGCTCAGGCAGGAGAAGAAGCCCACCGTCACCATGTTGGCCATGGAGACCTCGGCCTGACGCATTCCCAGGCACTTCTTGGCTTGGTGCAGCAGGTACCGGACAAGCGTGTTGATGCGCTCGCCCAGGCTCTGGAACATGACCAGGGTCAGCGGTATCCCCAGGAGGGCGTAGAACATGCAGAAGACTTTCCCTGAGTCTGTGCTGGGCGCTGCGTGGCCGTAACCTGAGAGAAGGCACATCACACACAGTTACACCTCTGGGGCACATGATGACATATACTGATAGTGTGTCTGAGTGTAGCATCTCACTGGGATGCAACTTTTGGAGTGTTGGCGACTCAAAGGCAAATTTTCCGTTGCAAGCTCAGGTGACAAGATTGCAAACCTCTGTGTGAGTCATATAAGGAAACTAGAACCCCAAAAAGCTATGACACATTTTGGAAACTCCCTCATAGGGGTCATTACCAACAGAGGCTGAAAATACTGGCCTTATATTTAAGTTTGCTTAAATTCTATACTGTCTGTGATGGACTTGCAACCTGTCTAGGGTGTACCCCGTCCCTCGCACTGTGACTGCTGGATATGGGCACCAGTGACCCCCCTGACGCTGAAAGGAAGAAGCAGGTAACAGATAATGGACAGATGGAAATTCCACTGTTTTATCTGCATGGATTGTCACATTTATCATCAAATTTCTTTACTCCAATTATCATGAGCTAGTCCAAATGTTACGACAGATCCTGAACTAAAACCACACCTTCTCCAAGACGTAAAAGATCATTTTACAACTCACACTATCTATCTGACAGATATGACAGAGTGCACAAATTGTGCCACAAACTGAAAATTATTGCAAGATATTAAGGTAATGACAAAAAAACCTAAAACAATGGAAGAATCTTCTGTGCAATGCAGATGATATCAGTATCAAATAGTTTTCAAAGAGTTTTGAACCTTTTGAAGTTAAACAAATGTGTATAAATCTTAATTTAATTCAGAAACAGTTGAGAAGCATGAAAACTGTTGTTCAAAGCTTTTTTAACAGCCACTCGTATATTTTTTAATTAATTAACTTCTTTATGTTTGGAAAATTGATAGAAAAATATTGAATTTTAGTATCACATAAAGTTGGGAGAACTGAAACTGTAGGCAGGATCATGCAACAGACTTACTGTCTATAAGAACTCAAAGTGTTGTAAGTGATGCAGAATTCTGGCGTCATCCTGCTAAAGAAAACCCCCTGGAATCTCCAAGAAGAAGACATCACCCAGATGTCAGAAACAGTGATGCACATTCTGCAGATCCAACAAACTGACCTTCATCAACCACACAAACAACTACATTTATTACAGCATCTGTAATTGTGCAAATGTGTTTTAAAACAAAAATAAGATTTATATGGGGTGCCAAGTAAAAATTGTAAAATAAATATCACTAACCTATTTTCATTTATTAGCTTGTTATGACATCATCATCCTGAGACAAAAGCTGCACACAACCTGTAACTTCCCCAAAATGATAACACAGTCTGAGATTTAATATGAACATAATAACAATAACTGTAACAATAATGATTGTTAATGAAAAATAATGATATTCTGTGAGTTTAGACTGACGGTGCTGCAGGAGAACTAAAGGCAGAACATCTGATCAGTTAAAAAAAGCTTCATGTTATCACTTGCCACCTTCATGCAATTCAGTTTATTAACCTGGAGTATTTAGATAACTCTAATTAACAGCACAATACATTCTAGGCCACTGTGCAAAAATGTTCTAAAAGGTTAATTAGTAAAAGTTGTCTGTCTAAAGCAGCCAGCAGATTGGGTTGAATCTTCACTTCGTCACAATCTCCCATCCTGAGCAGCACATTGGCAACAGTGGAGAGTAATGATTCCCTTTTAACAGGAAGAAACCAGAACCAGGCTCAGGATGGGCAGCCATCTGCCTCGATCGGCTGGTTTGGTGGTCAGAGAGGACAGGACAGAGACACTGACAAACACAGAATAACTGGTCCAGTTGTAGTTTCTGTGGGAAGAAAATCCACAAAAAAAACACAAGTTCATGATAGAAATAATTATAAATACAAACATGTCGTAGAAAACAGCAGCAGAGCGAGGAAATGTGGTCAGTTTGTCCTCCAGCAGTCTAAGCCTACAGCAGCAGAACCAAGGAACAACTCAGGAAACCTAACCCTAACTACAGATTGGATTTGTCAAAAAAGAAAGTCTTAAGTTTAACCTTAGAAGTTAACAGATTGTCAGCCTCGTGGACAGAAACGTTGGTTCCACAAGAGAGGAGCTTGAGAATTAAAAGCTCTGCCTCCTGTTTTATTTTTAGAAACTCTAGGAACCACAAGTAAACCTGCAGTCTGAGAGCGAAGTGGTACAGAAGAAAAGGAACAGCTTTGAATATTAGTAGTAAAATTTTGAATTATTTTCAGAGTTTGACAGGGACTCAATACAGAGAAGCTAAAACTGGAGAAATATGATTTATCCATGCAACCCTCATTAAAACTCCAGCAGCAGCATTTTAGATAAACTGATGACTTCTATGGAGTTTTTTTGGACACCCATAAAGAATCACAGTAGTCTAGATGTGATAAATGCATGGATCAGTTTTTCTGCATCATTTTTGGACAAGATGTTTCTAATTTTAGTGATAGGTGGAAGAAAGCGGTCCTGGTGAGGGTTAACTGACATATCCTGATCAAAAATAGCACCACGGTTAAAGCCGAAAGGCAAAAGGCGAGTAATGTTTGTGCCTGTCTGCATCTGTTGGTGAATCTCATAAACAATGGACACATTTAAATGAAGCTTGTAGAAAGTAATTTGGATGCACAGCTGATTAACTTTTGGAGCCAAGGTCAGTTTATTGAGCTAAAGTTAGACATATTAGTTGAGAATCATCCACAATACACACTTTAATTTTGTCATTTCTCAATAAGACAAACTGATAGCTGTCCTTCAGGGAATACCATCGGCTTTTAATGGGTTTATTTATTGACTTTATTGAAAAAAGTCAAGAAAGACACATTTTCTCCCTTTAGGAATGAGCTGTAAAAGTAAAATCCAAGTTTTTTTCTTCCATTTTTTGAGTGAAAAAGGTTTTCTGAACACAGTTAAAAACAAAGTCAATGGGATTTCTTTACAACAAAAAAGAAAAAGAACAAAAAAAGAAAAGGAGTATATTTTTATGATCCCAGTTAAATGAAGCACGCGCTGCTCACCTATTGTCGTGATCACAGTGATGGCGAAGTAGAAAGAGCCGGCGAACCGCCACTGGACCCCGGCTTTGTGAGGTTTGAGCTGTAAGACGACGAGCTCCAGCTCCTCGAAGTTCGCTTTGGTCAAGTTGAATTTGCGCATGAGCTCGTGCCTCCTGACGTCCAGCTTCCTCTTGTGACTTTTCTCCTGCTTGGACTCCAGGGTCTGGAAGACGGCCGCTCCGACCACCAGGTAGGTGAGGATGCTGACGATGAGGGCGAGGGTCCTGGCGTTTTGTCTCTTCATGTTAACCCAGAGGAGCGGAGAGGAGGGAGGTGGGGGGAACAGCCGAGGCGCTCTGAGACCTTCTCCTGACGCACTCCGGATCCAACTGAGGAGACTTTTGGAGATGGAGGCGCGCCACCCCCACATCACAGTTGGGCTGCTGCTGTAGGCTATTTGGACTATTTGTCACCGGTTTATATTTAGAGTCCGCAGAGACATCGCACAGGGGCAATCCCACGGAGTTTTAGGAGGAGGCTCGATGGAGGAGCGACTCAATCCTCGCGCTCACTTTGGACTTTTCTCCTCCAACTGCACCCAAAAGTTCCTCCCTGAAAGCGAACTGTTTGTTTGATTGGAGCTAAATTAGTGTGTTATTGATGTTTATTGTCCGCCACCAAAAACAAAAGGGGCGATCATGTTTTTATTCGCGTCTGTTTGCCCGTCTGTTAGCAAAATATCTCTTGAACAAATGAACGGATTTTAATGAAACTCTCAGAAAGTATTGATAGGATGGACATCTAACACTGATTAACTTTTGGAGTCAGTCCAATTCAAGAAGGTTGCAGCAGCTAAGGGACCACAGAAAACACAAAAATGGCTCTAACTCAATTAATTTAAAGCTAAAGTTTGCTTTGGTAGTAGCTGAGAGTAATCCAAAACTTATGGTTTGAGCTTTTACGGATTGCGCGAGATCTACTCTCAAACCTTTGCCTGTTACTGTTGTAGTAAAATCTTTTTGTCTGTTAGCAAAATATCTCCTGAACTAATGAATGGATTTTATTGAAACTCCCAGGAAGTAATGATTGAATTGACATCTACATCTGAATAACTTTTTAGTCAATACAAATCAATATGGCCACAACAGCTAAGTGAATTGGCAAACAACAAATGGCTCCAACTCAACTAATTTACAGATATAAAGCCATAGTTTGCTTTGGAATAGATAGATAGATGTGAATCATACACAACTAGTCATCTGAGTTCTTACTAATCGTGTGAGAGTTACTTTTAAAATTTTGCTAACTGTTATAGTAAAGTCTGTCTGTTTCCAAAATACCTCATAAAACCACATGGATTTTTATAAAACTTTCAGAATGTAGTCATTGGATGTACTCCTACAACTGATTTACTATTAAAGTAAATCCAGTTTAAGATGGTTTCTACAGCTAAATGACCTTAGCTGAGACAAAAATGGTTATGACTTCATCAGTATTGGGTAATGTGGTCGTAGCTGAGAGTCATTCATAACATTGTGAGAGTTCGCACTATTACCCAAGGTCACACATAACCCCATTTTTGAGATTTGACCAAAGCTATGTTTCTTTTCAGTATGAGATGAGTTTCGTCAACGTCTTTATTCAAGAAGAATATTTACCTGTAGTCGATGTTCAAACAGTTTTTGTTTACTGACTCCACAAGCTGTAACCTGATGATAACCGTTTTATTGAGCAAATATTTATCAGGCACGTCATCCTCACAGTGAGCATCAACTCATGTTCACCTGTCAGTAAAGGACCCTGAACAAACCTGCATCCTGCTGCAGCAGCCAGATAACACATACTGTAACTCAAAAGTAGAAAACAGGCACTAACTAAAATGACGTTTTCCACCTGAACTCAAAAATATCCAATCCATTATTCTGTACAATGTTTTAGGCCATCTGAAATCTTACAAAAAAGAAAATATTAGGTTTTAGGTTTTAAATGCCTAAAAAACAATTAAACATTTTCTTTTTTTTTTCTTGTCCAGTTGGTCAGCCATTTTAGAAGGAAACTTGGATGAATGTCAAGACCAGTGGTGGATCTCGAGAGACACAAATATGGTTTTGTTCACAAGTGAAATGAGAATGAGGCCTGGGACGGACATATGGATCAGTTGCAGCTTCTGCTGTACATGTCCACTGTGGTGAAGAAGGAGCAGAGCTGTAAGGTCATGGTCTCTGTTTACTTGTTGGTCGAAATTCCTTTCCTCACCTGTGGTCACAAGCTCTGGGTGGTGACCAAAAGAATAATACTGCAGATATAGGTGGTCAAAATGAGTTTTCTCCACAGGCTGGCTGGACTCTCTCTTACAGATTAGGTGAGAAGCTCACTGTGAGGATGACAGGCTGAGTAGAGCCGCTGCTCCTCCACATCGAGGGGAGCCAGCTGAGGTGGTTCAAGCACCTGATATGGATGCCCCAGGACGCCTCCTATGGGAAGCATGTCCAACTGGGAGGACACCTTGGGAAAGACCCAGGACATGCTGGAGAGACTGTGTCTCTTGTCTGGTCTGGGAAAGCCTTGGAATTCGCCCAGAAGAACTAGAAGAGGTGGCTGGGGGCAGATATGTCTGCATATCTGGAACAAGCGACGGATAATTGATGGATGGATGAATTTTCAACTAAAACTTCTCACGTTTTAGGTACGAGTAGTTTTATTGGGTAAATTTTCTTCTTATTTAAAAAAAATGCAGCGTGAAACAATTGCTGCATCCAATGAATGTGAACAATTATCTCCAGAGGTGGCTCATTTAATGATAAAATAATGTTAAGCATTTTAGTAAGGTTCTGATCTATGGCATATCTCTAAAATCTTCTTCTTTTGGTTTAAGAATATTTTAGTCCAACAAAAGGCAAAAATAATAGATTTGAAATTAGAGTTCAGCACCATGAAGTCCAACAAGAATCAGCAGTTGTTTGCAGCATGATGGGGTTTTATTAAATAAATCTAAATGGAGTTGCTTCTGTTTGATTCCAAAGCAAAAACTGCAAGTCAAAAAGACAACTTTTAACTACACATAGTTGTTTCATGTTCTGTCCTCATCCCAGCTTCATTTGGACATCACAGCTGGTTGACAAACACACCGTCATCCAGATTTATATTTGAATGAGAATAAAAGGAACACAAGAAATGTTTTACAAAAATTCCAAAAAAACAACAACAAGCAACCACAGGGCTTTCAACTTAACAAAATGAAATGCACAGAGGTACTGTCGCACAGATTTAGACCATGCCCTTTCTGGTTCTTCAACATCTGGCTGTTACATTATGTTTGAAATAAGATATGCTGAACAGATCCTTCATGAGCTATTCGGACAGATGTCTTCAGGGCTTTCTGGTTTCTACAAAGCCTCAAACTCATCGATTCTCTGCTTGGTGTTGCCCAGGCGGATCTGCTTCAGGGTCTTGTACTTGTCGCGTCCGGCTCGGACGTTCTCAGCATGCAGCATGTCATACTGGGTCTTCTTACTGTCGTCTCGGGCGTGTGCCAGATCTGAACTCAGGTCCTGTGAAAAAAAAAAAAATTGTTTAGTTTTTAAGTCTTGGGGGAATCAACACTTTGTGCAAGAAAAGTTCACAACTTTCCCAGTTTAAATGATACATTTGGTCAAATTGGCTTAAGGAGTTGAACTGAAGCAAAATGTTTCAAACCGAAGTGGATTAGATTTACTGCAGCATAAAAGTGCAGGTTTGAAAGGAGTGAACTTTATTTGTTGTTTTTAACAACATGAGGCTGTTAAAATAATTACATGATGAAAGTTGGACATATATCTAATGAAGTGCTGATAATCTGGGATTTGCTGAAGGAGCTGAAACTGAGCTGTTAAAGCTAAATAAAGCAGAACACAAGCTAAAAGATAAGAGAACTAAAAC
>JAVKLF010000002.1:4985969-5005689 GCA_034783495.1 Millerichthys robustus
TACACACCAGCACACAGCCGCTGAAGAACACTGAGCTAACCCGTCTATAACACCTCTCTGCGGGGTTACCTCGGAGCCGTCGTACCTCTTCAGCTCCTCCTCAGTGAACAGCCGCACTGGTTTTGTTGCTGTTTTGAATTTTAATTTAGCATCGTCTGCTAAAGTCACAGACAGGAGAATTATCAGGACGAAGGTTTGCGCCGTTGCCATGACAGAAACTTTGTCTGGAAGTGGATCAACGCGGAAACGCTGTGAGCCCCGCCCAGTGATGCTGCGTTTACTAACCCTTGGAAATTTTATCTCATAAATCCTGCTTTAATATTAGTTTATTTTTGTTTATTAGTTTTGCGCCTCTTTGTGTTTGTTTTAGATAGTTAATCTACGAATTCGAAATAAAAAATCTTAATAAAGTTGAATATTTGCGTTAATCTAATATTTTGTGAATATCCATTAAATAATGAAGAACATTCCAAAACAAACAACTAATAAAACACAATGCCCCTCTATACACGGTGCAGCTTGTTTTAATTTTAATTTCGTCCTTTTAGGGGGATGAGCTGTAGTTGACTTTTACCCTTGTAGATTACAGGCCGTGTACTGTAACGCAAAGTTCCCATGATCACTTGAATGCAGCATTTAGGGAGTGAATTACAAGTCCACTTCAGGGTCGCTCGGTTTTAGTAGTTCGCAGTCTGTCTTCTTATGGCGAGATTTTTTTTCTTCTTATCGTCGGCGCCAATCTCTCCCCGGGTTAAATGACAGTTGAGAAGAAAGACCCAAGAGCACATCAAGCAAAATGACATTGTGTCCAAAATGCAGGTGACTTTTTAAAGTTGTTGACGTCACTTTAATAGTCTTAAAAGGGGTAAGAAGCCCTCGGGAATGCCCGGAACAGAAAACACCCAATCTTATAAACAGGTAAAGTTAAAACTTCATTTTCTTTGTATTAGTGTGTTATTTTTAAAGGTTGTTTGCCTTAATAACAAGACTTTGTGTTTAGTTGGACTTCCTCTCAGGGACATGGTCTGACTGGACATCATGTGACCTACAGTTTTTAGTAACTTTTTATGTCACCATGTTCAAGGCTGCTCAGCTTAAAAAAAATAAAAATCAGTGTTGCCATTTTAGATTAATGATGTCTTTGGAGCTTATATGCTGTTTAAGCTGAAAGCAGTAATTCAACATAATGGTTATTCTGGAGCGCAGTGCTACACTTCCTTGTGTTACAAACTGAATCCAGGATACATGAAACTCCAGCTTGAAACATAAACATGTTGATGTTTGATGTTTCCAAATCAATTTGTTGTGTGTACTTACTCAAACGACCCTGTAAACAATTATAGTCTTTACTTTTTTTTGTTATGCATCCATAATAAATGAACTTTAGCACTACAATCGTTTCACACTATTAAATGACTTTTCGTTAACTGAACAGTTCAGTGGTGATGATGATGAGGATGATAGTGAAGCTAACACCCAGTCTCAGGGGTTTTTTGATGACATTGATGAAGACCTGGAACCTGAGGAGCCCAACGGCAGCATCACACCAGGTAATGATCGCACTATAACAACTTAAATTGAATTAGTCTCTGGTTTTGAGTTCATAAAAACCCAAGGCTAACAGTACAGAGACGTATAACGTTATAGTTTTTACAAGCTGGCTGAAAATGTCTCTCCGTTTTCGCTCATGAAACCACCTTCTGTCCTGTTTTCTCCTTACAGAGGATGAGTTTAGGGGAAGCAGTCCTCCAATGAGATTCAATAAAGCCTGCGTGAAAAATGTCTTCACTGTGCTGCTCATCTTTATCTACCTGCTGCTGACCACCGTGGCCATCTTCCTGGCCTACCAGACCATCTCAGACTTTTTGGAGAAACTCAATCAGCCTGTCATGTCTGTCACCTACAAAGAAGTTGAGACGTTTCCACGCCCAGGTTTGTACAAATACAACTAAATAATTCAAATTTAGAACACGTTATGTGTGAAATATGCATACTTGGCCAAATAACCCTGTTTCTGATTCTGATAACAAATGTTCCGGAGTGTTGAAGAGCTCCTTCATGTAACTCAGTCATTCATTATCACAGATAGGCCTTTTAATCGAACATCTCCCAAATTTAGTGGCAAGAAATTGAAAACTTGATGTGACACAGGAAGCTAATAATCAAGAAACGATGAGGTTGGTTGTGAAGAAAGCATTTCCTAATAAAATAATCTAATTAATGGCCTTGCATTTCTTCAAGGACTGCTTGTTGATAGAGTTTCAGACTACCGTGATATCAGATTATCTTAGCTCTCACAAGATTAGTTAGCACTAACGTTATAAATTGGAGTGGCATTTACCATACCAAATTTCAGCTCAATATCTGTAAAATTAACTGAGCTGTAACCACTTTTGATTATCTGTGGCAGCCATTTTGAACTGGTCTGACTCTAAAAGTGATTCAGTTGTAAATGTATCTCTATTGATTATTTTCTGAGACTCATTCGAATTCGTCTTGTGGTTCAAAAACTATTTTCTAACAGAAAACATGGGTTGATGCCAAAAGATAATGTAAAGTTTTAAGCAAATGTCTTGCATCAGGTGTTAATGTGTGTTGAGGATGATGCTCGGCTACTACCACACCAAAATTCCACTTTCATGTTTTGTTGGGTTAGTTGGCTATGGCAACCATCTTGGACTGGATTGACTTCAAAAGTGAATAGGTTGTCAGTGTACACTTGGTGAATACTTTCTGAGAGTTTCATTTAAAAATATTAGGTGGTCAGTGGGATATTCTGCTAACAGACAGAGTTGACTCCCGCGGTTAATGACAAAGTTTTAAAAGCAGTCGCAGATTTGTGCGATTAGTTAGCATTCAAACCCTAAATGTTGCATGACGGGGATGTTCTCTGTGCAGGTATCGCTCTGTTTCCTGGCAACGCTCAGCTGCTGAGCTGCAAACATTTCTACCACGACTACATCCCACCTTTAGTAGATCCCGGCAAACCTCAAAAAGTGGACTGTGAGGTGACAGAAGTGACTTACTTTGGGCCGTTCACAAACGAGACAGAGGTAAGATTTAAATTCTTTGATTTGCTAGGTTTTCAGGCGTTAAATGGATTCCAACTACTCGTCCGTGTTCAATTCAATTCAGTTTATTTAAAAAGCGCCAAGTCACAACAAACGTCTCAGGGCACTGTACGAAAAGTTTAATCTAAGGAAGCCAGCAGATTGCATTGAAGCTTCAATTTGTTGCAATTTCCCATCCTGAGCAGCACATTGGCGACAGTGGAAAGAAAAAAACCCTCATTTTTAACAAGAAGAAACTTCCAGCAGAACCAGAACCGGGCTTAGGACCGGCAGCCATCTGCCTCAATCAGCTGGGTTTGGTAGGACAGGAAAGAGACTCAGACAAACACACGTTGGCATTAAAATGTTGCTACTCCTCTGTTCTACTGAAAGTTTTTATTTGGACACATGATAACTCTAAAATACTTTAAAAATTGTATAAGTATACAAATACGTATAAAATGTATATTTACTACATTTTTCACTTGAGCACATTGCGTTGCCATTTTGTTACTGGCACAATGCATTTTGAGCTGATGATGACGATCATTTACCCAGAATGCTTTGGGGTGTAGGTAAACAAGGTGACATCCTTGTGACAATATGTTTTTCTAATTTATAAAAGCTAAACAGTTTTTTACAGTTTTGTTTATATAGTTCAGGTAAATGTGGATCAAATAATGTCTAACATTACAACTAGTTGGAGTTCCCTTTAACAGCAGGTCTAAACAGCTGACCTGCAGCATTACATCCGTTCCCGTTTGTGTTGTAGAAACGAGCTTTGGTGGTCCGTGGTCCGTCTGATGTCAGAAACAAAGAGCTGATCTTCATGCAGTTCAGTCAGAATGAAACGGAGGAGGACTTCAGTGCCATTTCTTACATGCTTTTTTCTAAGTTCAAAGACTTGATTGACAGGTGAGTACTGTACCTGTTTCATGACTCAGAGTGAGTGAACAGCTAAATGAACTTGTCTCATGTGTGATCTGTGTTTACTGACTGTCAGCGCAAACAAATCGGAGTTTATGAGGGACTGTGAAAAGAATTACTCCATGTGGACCTTCTCTGGAGGATTCAGAACCTGGGTCAAAATGTCTTTAGTGAAAACATCTGGAAAAAGTAATGAAGCTGTGGAGTTTCGGCAAGAGGCAATTACCAGTTTACACACACTTAAGTACATAAATATGGTATTTTAAAAGCTTACATTTACCATTTATGCTTAATTTTGTTTTGTTTTTCAGTCCTCTGTGGTGAAATTCAATGATAAAAGAGATGAAAAAAACAACGAACTGTTCTTTGCTGTTTTTGAATGGCGTGATCCTTTCATTCAGGAAATCAGACTGGTGAGTTCTTCCAAACATTTGACTCCAAATTAGAGTTTTGTCTGTATCAATCAGTTGGAGACAGCAACGCTTATTTCTGAACAGATTGTGACTGCAAATCCCTGGAGCTCCGTGGCCATCCTCTGTGGCGTCTTCATGGCCCTCTTCAAAGCTGCTAATTTTGCCAAGCTCACAATAAAGTGGATTATTAAGATGAGGAAGAGGCATTTAAGAAATAAAGCACGAGAACTGAACCCAGTAAGCTAAAAGGATACGCAGAAAAGAACAGTTACCACTAACTGATCTGAACTGTGTCTTAATTCAGGGGTTGCACCCTACGCAGTCCAGATAGGCTGCATAAAACAGCTGTGAAATGAGACAGTCTAGTCTTTGGAGGACGTATTTGTATGGCCACACACCCCGTTATCATTGTGATACCTTTTATATCACATGAGTTGGAACATGTAGTCACACTTCTTTCACGTGAGGTATAACTTCACAAAATGCAGTGTAAAAAATGTTACAAGTAAATAAATAAAAACAATAACAATTTGGGTTTAGCTCCAGGATCAGTACGTACATTTGCTGAAGTCGCAATGAATCAGGGATATCGTTGGCTGTGTAGGATGCTCAGATGCACTCTACGTTTTGGGGGTTTTGTGGGCTGCATTTGTTGGCTGCATGAGAAGGCACCCACGATTTGTGACAGCCAGCCTACGGTGTGGAGCAGTGACGTAACCGGCTTACAAATGCGCCCCACTTGGGCTGCAACCCCTGAATCGAAACACAGTCAGTATGTCATTTATAAAAGAATAAACTGACTGATTATTTTTGCACAAGTGCAATTTTTATGTCAATATGTGCATTTTTAATGAGTAGGGGGATAATTTGCACTTAGATCATGTTTGTTGATAAAATTCATTTTTTTAGAAGACTTAATTCGCAGATAGAAAAAAATCATTCAGCTGTTCATTTCATTCAAAAATGCTAAATGGTTTGTATTTTGGTTCATTTCAAAAGGAGATGGGTTTTATTATAGTTTTTAAAACAATCCTGCGAACACAGTGTTGCACACACACAAAAATGTTGCTGAAAGTAAAAAAAAAATTAGACGTTAAATGTTTTATCCTTTTTTAAGTTTAATCATTTGCTCCTGACACTAAGAAAATGGGAACTTCAAAGAATTTGTTTCTGGATTTTGGGCCAGTTTTGTGTAGTAATGGAAATTAAGGGAATCTTGTACTGAAATATTTGTGTTCATTATAAAATGTAGGTAAATCCAAAACAAAAGGCAAAAAGGGAGTAAAAATATGAATTTACCTATTTTTGTTGCACAAAGGTAAATTGATAATGTTTTTATTAGCACTTGTCACCAAAAACTGAAAGGCAGGCGATAAACTTTTTGACTCTGTTGTTTGTTTGTTGTGTTAACAAAACGTCTCTTGAACCACTGGATGCATTTTTATGAAACATTTATAAAGTAATCACTGGATATACAGCAACAACTGATAAACTGTGGAATCAACACAATTCAAGATGGCAGAAGTAGTGCCTGGGTTATGCCGGGGGGGGGGGGGGGGGGGGGGTGGGGGGGGGGGGGGGGGATACTGAAGATCCAGGGGTGGCACCAAACCCAAAAGCCAAAATAGAGTAATTGTCAAATGTAGGAAAATATGACTATAACTCAGTCCTTTTTCAACTCAAGACGTTCTTGTTTTGGAACGGCTGTCAGGGGTGTTGTCCAGTAACCATTGAGTTGCCAGTTCGATCCACCATTCTGTCCGTCTCAGTTGTTGTGTCCTTGTGCAAGACATTTCACCCACCTTGCCTGCTGGTTTTGGTCCAGAGGGTCCGGTGGCGCCAGTGCATGGCAACCTCACCTCTGTCAGTCTACCTTAGGGCAGCTGTGGTGGTGTGAATGGGTGAATATCTGCTATGTAAAGCAGTGTATCCATCCATTCATTATGTCAACTCGCTTCTTCCTTTCAGCGTCATGGGGTCACTGGTGTCCAAAGTGCTAGGTCTGCAATACATTTTATTTTTTAAAGAAAATGTATCAGTAAGGTTTTTGCTGATCAAAATGTACTTTATTTTTTTAATCAAAGTTACTTTTGTACATCCGTTATGTTTTTGGATTTGAAAAAATAAAATTATTTTTTTTCTCAAATGCTTTTGAGAAATTTGTTGTTTTAGAAAATATGAATAGAGTTATGTATAAATAAACGAATGTATAGATGATCTTCGTACCAAGCTAAATAAACAAAATATGCTAGTTAATTTATTTTATAAAAATCTGTAACAATGTAAAGCAAGTAAAAAGAAAAATGCAAAGAACGATAGCCTGTTTTCCTACTCTGACGTTGCACTAGGAACGCCTCACCGGAAGAGGTTCACTTTGGGGGCGAGGACTTGAAGAAGGATGTTTTTAGCTGCAGCTATGGATGAGTAAACACTGTCCTGTTCACATTTGGAAGTTGTACAGGTAGTCAAGTGTCATTGTAACACATACATTATGTTCAAACATCTTGTTTCAGCCTCGTGCCACCATGATTATATATTCGATGGTTTAAATGCAGTAACTAAATAGCAAAGTGCTATCTTGCTAACTTTAGCCTAACTTCTAACCAACTTAAATAACTGACCCTGAGAATATTTGTTTGGTTGAAAGACGCGACTTGTATGAAGAAGTTACCATTCATGCTGTCGAGTGGTCTTTTGGTCTAAATATTAACATTTATTAAGGGTTTTCTTTGCACAAAACAGCAAGTTCAGAAGCTAAGCTAGCTATGTCAACTATCAGCAAAAGTCTAACAAGCTTCCGCAAGTTACGCAAACTAACTAGTCTGTACTACGTGAATTACAACAATACGTTGAAAGTTGTATTTAATCTGTTTATGCCCACTAAATAACTAACGTTGGAATATAGTTGCATGGTGGTAAACTGCTCCTCCAAGTGGGGTAATTGTTCGCATGCTAACTCTTTGTTTTCACATTTTAAAAGAATTTTAAAACATCAAAAAGAGAACAACGGTCAATCTCACACAGTTGGGTCCAATCCTGGTGCTCAAGGGCCACTATCCTGCATGTTTTAGTTATTTCCCTGCTCTTCTCGTCATGTATTAAAATTCTGCAAAAGTGTGTCAATTTTAAATGAACTGAAATCAGGTGTGTCAAAGCAGAGAAATGTTCAAACATGCAGGACAGTGGCCCCCGATTACCATGATTGGACACCACTGACTTAGAATAATGTCACCTCTGTACTTGTCATACATGTTACTGGACAGCTAAACTTCCTATTATAGGGGTTAATTACCAATTAAAGCTGTATCAAACTGTTGCTGCAACCGATAAATATCTTAGAATAGTAAAAGCTATTTCATTACAAAAACGTTTTTATAAACTTTTTTATAATCCTTAAATAAAATTGTTAGAATAAAGATTATTTTTTAGAGTATTCAGCTTTTTCTTGTCAATCTTCTTGTCTTAATCTTATATAAACTTTCATTTTGGAGCATGTGTCCTGTTTCCAAGCCCAGACATTTTCCCGATGCTGTAATGGTTCTTTCCTGTGGCAGCAGAGTTGCTCTGTAAGCAAACTGTAATCAGATCACTGTCTAGGTTGAACTCTGCCCCTGTGTGGGAGGTGATACTGAGGCATTGGTTGAACAGATATGTGTGGTTTGCTTGGATGGTCTAAAAAGTCAGAGTAGAAGCACTGGTATGACCTTGTCTGTTGTCATTGAACACAACACACTACAAGCACACAGGTTACAGAGCAATATTGTATGGTGTATATAAATATATATAACAATTCCTCTCCTTTACCTCAAATTCTCTCTGTGACCAGTGATGGGCTGAGATTGACCTCCTTTCAAAATGACAGCGAACAGAAGGTGTATCCTTTGTGAAACCGTTTGCGTTTCCAAGCAGGTAATTAACCATCAGTGGTAACTCTATAAATATGTAAATACAAAAAAATTGTTATATTCAAGAGCTCTGATTTTGCAAAATGTTTACGTAAACAGTTTGAAAACCGAACAAAAAGTATGTTTATTCAAAAATTTTGACATAAAAAACTTTGCTTTTCTCTGTGCAGGTCATTGCATTCACATACATCTGAATTATTTATTGCACATGGTTCTAAAATATATACATGGCAAAGTTGTTGTTTTTTTTTTACTTCTAAACGTATTTTATGTGCATTCTCCAGTATCTTTTTCTGTTTTTCAGTGTTCGCTTTCATGGAAAGAATTTATGAAAGTGTTATCTCTTATTGTAACCAAGAGTCACATTAAAAATGTCTTTTCTGATTTGTAGGAGATGGAGGAGCACATGAGGAGTATGCTTCACCACCGTGAACTGGAAAAGCTCAAAGGCCGGTGAGTTTTATTCAAAAGATAATGTACTTAAATGTTAATGTTGTTATTTTACTGTTTTAAATTTCATACCATAAATCACCGTAAGAATTGGCTGAAATTGGCTAATATAAAGTTTAAAAATTTCTCTTAAATGCCATTATTAAAATATGTTAGATCACTTTTATCATATAAAAAATGTTTGCCCTCCCCCCAAAAAACAAAACTACCGTTGATGGCTTTAAACATGTGCTTTAAAAATTTAGTAATAATGCACATACAAAAAGTATGACTTTCTCTTAACAGTTTGGCTTGTTCTGTTTTGTCCAAAGCATGTGAGCATTCATGCATGTGTCCACAGATGTAGGGCAAGTGGATAAACGTGCAGCTGTCTCAACTACAGCTTATATATTTAGACACAACCTCTCTGAAACACAGGCGTGACCGTTTGAAGGCTAATGACTCGCTTGTGACTCTTGGGTAGATTACTGAAAATATGTAGCCTGTTGCTGAAATTCAAGAACCTAAAGTAAAGTACTCAAGGTCAGGATTGTTACTGAGTTTTCTAGGATTTTGTACCATAAAAAAATACTATGCAAATTTTGTGTCTTTTAAAGTCAGGAGTAGTTCTGGTAATCCCAATGAAAGCTGTTTAAAGTGAGTGTTAAAATATAGCTTTTGCCAAGAGTATGAGTATAACATCACGTGAGATAATGTTGTTTTCATAGTTTGACCACAATGACTACAACTGTGTCATTTCTCAACACAAAAGGATCTTTGTCTAAAACTCTGTCTTGAAAGGTGGTGGTTGAAATGCATTCTTTCAAGGAATGGTGGGCCTTTAATTTTGTCTGTACTTATGTACGTGGTATATTATTTTCCCAACAAATACGTCAGAGAAGTGTGTGAGAAATGAGTAACTGTATCTTTGTGATGCTTGCCAACTGCATGGGAGGTCATAAAATGGTGGCGTGCCATGACACAGATTTGAAAAAGAAACTGAGAACGAGCCAGCAAAGCTACTGAGCTTTACAAAATCACAAGACTTGATACATGGGAAAGCTTTGAGATGTATTCTTTTAAGAGTTCGTCTAGATCCATTTTGTCCAAAGCACGTGAGCATGCATGCTTGTTTCCACAAATATGGGGCAAGTTTCTAAATGTACAGCGGTCTCAACTGCAGCTTATACATTTAGATACAACCTCTCCGAAACAACAGGCTGTTTGAAGGCTAATGACTCGCCCGTAACTCCTGTGTAGGTTACTAAAAGTATGTAGCCTGTTTCTGAAATTCAAAAACCTACAGTAAAGTATTTAAGGTCAGGAGTGTTATTAAGTTATAGGATTTTGTATAAACATAGTGTCCAAAAACAGTACCTTTCAGAACTGAATAAAGCTGTTTAAAGTGAGTATTAGAATGTAGTTTCAGTCAAGGGTATGATGTTTTGTCGTGCCATCAGACAAGTTTAATTAAAACATGCAGAATGTAATCATAAAATGCACATTTAGAGCTGATTTAGTTTTGGAGTCAACCTAGTTTAAGATGGGAGCCACGGCCAATTGTAAGCAGCTGCACTCAGCTTTGGTTTCACAGACTTATCATTGGGTGGGTTGTCAGGATCTGGAGGCCTGTTCTAATAACACATGCTGTCGGGGGGGTGGGGACTAGGTTCCGGCTGTCGGAACACAAAGATAGGTCAAATACAGACATTGCCTTCTGCAGAGTGTCAGAGCGCAGCAGACTCCATCATGAAGGCAAACTAAGCCTAGGGCGCTGGCCACCCTTCCCTCCACGCGTCCCAGCGCTGTGCTGCGTGGCTGGACCTGAACAGCTAGATTAGTCTGCTGCCAGGGTTCAGCTGAGCTGCTCCTCCTGTCCTCGCCCTGCTGCTTATGGTCTGCTGAGGAAAAGAAAATAAGAAAGATCAGGATGATATAAATAGTACTTTTTTTTAATAAGAAGAAAATTTTAAGTTAGATACCTCCTGATCTGTGACAGATAGACAATTTGGATTTGTAACAAGGATTGTTGAGTATTCTCCTTTCCTGAAATTTTTTCAACTTTTAAGAGAAAGTGGAATCAGCGTGTGTCGTTGTAGATAAAACCAAACCAGACGAGACCAGAACCATGCCAGAAGGAACAATCGAACGACCGCTCTCGCCCTCTCTTCCCAGGGACTGCGGACATGAGTGCAGAGTGTGTAAGGTGATGGTTGGAAGCCTGACTGATTATGCCAGCCACATCTCCAGCCCCACGCACAAGCAGAATGTGGAGGCTGCAGACAAACAACCTGCTGGGCACAACTACGATGAAGACTACTTTGACCAGGCTATGGTGGACCTGATAGAAAAGAGAAACGAACAGAAAAGGCAAGTCCTTTGACCTAATCTACTAGCTTCTTAGCCGTTAGCATTGCTTTTAGCAAGAAAAAGTTTACCAGTTTTAAACCTTTAGTTTATAAGTTTGGTTTCAGTCCAAAGTATTATATGAAACAATAGTTATTCAATTAAATTAAAATAAACAAGTGTTTTAAATTTTTAGTTACTTAACAGAAATATACACATAAGTGAGAGTTTCCAAGCTGTTGAATGTGTCTGCAAATGCCATGTATAGTCATATTTTGCTCAGCGACACTCACAGTCTCTTTTTAGTCGCAGCTTCATGCTGAGGTGTGGCTGGAGTCATATGTCAGGCCTGTAGGCTAAAATAAAAAGCATGACCACAAATAAAGGATTCCAGCAGATGCAGGCTTAAATTAACCCTGTCTCTAAATAATCACCAGTCAAGCAGCCAAAATGCTGGTTTTTAGGAACACATGTTTTTGGGATGGTAAAATATCAGAAATACATTGTATGTTCATTCTGTTTTGATTGTAGAAAAGAGAAGGAAGCGGCGGCTGCAAAGCTAGCAAAAGAAGAAGAAGAACGAAAGAAGAAGGAAGAGCTTCAGCAGAGACTAAAGGAAGTTAGGGAGCGTTATCACCTAAAGAATGGGTTTCAACCACCTTTCCAGGACTTCAGAGGTTCAAGTCAGCACAGGTCTTGGCACAGGGGCAATTGCTATAATGTTAGCGCAGACGAGTTAGGACCGTGGCACCATAATAACCATCAGGGGAAGAGCGCCACCTGGCATGCTCAGGAGCCCCCTAACTTTCAAAGATGGGCATCTAATGAGTTTATGGGTGGAAGGAATGACAGCCAAGTACGACGAAGTAACAACACTTGGGGCTGTGGTGCATATTATGGCAATCAGCAAAGTCGACAGCCTTGGCTCAGCAGTGAAGGTAGTAGATTTGGGCTCTATGGTCAAAACAATATTGCCAGCTATGCACAAAGGGCCCAGCACAAGAGCTTCCTAGGACCTCCTGTATTTCAAACTCAATCCAGATATTATGCCCCAGCTTTTAACCAGTTTCAAGGTACAGGGAACTATAAAGGGAGTCCGCAAGAAGCAGGGCTTCAAAATGAGGTGGCAGAAACAGACCTCAACAGTAGTAAGAACTCTAAGACTTTAGGTAGCAATCCAAAGCTAGACAAAGGCTGTCGCTGGACGCCCTATTCAGTCACTTCTGGACCACATAGTGATATTCATCCAAATATATCAGAGAAGCACCCCACAGCTTCTAAACAGCAAAAGCGAGACATCATTAGCTTTAACAGGAACTCCCAACCACAACGTGAACAAGAACACATAATCTCAAGTAGACAAGGTGAGGAACACAAAGTGAGGAAGCAAAAAAAGCCACAATCGGATCTCAGTCATAGGAGCAGTGCTAAAGAGAAAAGTTCTGAGACAGGTGGGAGCCTAAACTTAACATCTGGTACCTCCAGTCAAAAGACTAATAAGGCATCGAGTCATTCTTTTGTTTCTGGTGCAAAAGGTGGAGCTCAGCCCAACAACAACTCCAGTGAAGATCTACCACAGTCAAAACCAACTGGAAAGCAAAGTGGATCCAAAGAATCTGTGAGGTTATTTCAGCCACAGCAGGAAAGGCCCCTCCCAGAATCACTGCACAAAGCCAGACAGATTGCTTCTGAAAAGAGGGGCTCTTTGAGTAGCTCAGTTTACAACAAGCGGAAGGTGACGCATCACACGGAGGAGCAGCCAAATGAGCAGGGGCACGATCAAATTGAAGCGAACAATGAAAAACACCATTGTCTCAATTCAGTTAAACCATCATCCCCTGTTGCTGACGGGCTAGAAAAGCCTGCATTGCCATCTGCAGATAGCAGCAAGTTTGTCCAGTCGCTGCAAATTAGCACCTCTACTACACAGAGCTCAGAGTCTGCAGCAGCAGTTAATAATCATCAAGAAATCAAAATCAAAGTGGAGAAACCCACCTGCTCAGTGGTTTCAGAAGAGGCCATGCAGGTCACAGAGGCAGGGCAGACCTCAGAGAGCGACACCTCTAGAAGCTGTGAAGCGAACACAGTCTCAGGGACGAATGTTTCAACTTTATCCAAACTCGACCTTCCCTCTGTCTTAAAACGTGATCTCACCAAACACATAAGCTCCAAGAGCAAAACAACCAGCCACGAGCCAAACCTCAACATCGCCAGACGAGTGCACAATGTAAGCGAGTCACGTAGGAGTGACACCGAAAAAGATTCTGGCCTCAAACCGACGGTGAGGCAGCTCATCAGCTCATCTGGATCGCGCCGCAATGTGAACTGGGAGCAGGTGTATCAGGAAGTTAAAAAGAAGCAGGACAAGGGAAAAGGCATGCCAAGGTGAGAGCTTAAGTTTAGAGTTGAACATTTGTATCTATGGTCTTTTTGTTTTGAAAGCCATCACTTTGTCTGCTCTTCTTCAGGTTTGGTATAGAGATGGTGCCATGTGAGCCGGCAAGCCACAGCCAAGAGGAAGATGAAGTACCTCTCCTTGAAGGTTTTCACTGGGATTCTTTAATGGACGTCTCCGCCCAGGGCACCTCCCGAAAACGCTCCTTGTCAGAGAGTAGCTTCGCCCCGGCATCGACTCATTCCCTGTTTGCATCCTTTGCTTCAGAGGAGACAGCCCAGAGAGAACATCTCGGTTCAGAGCACCTGAGACCCACAGGTTCTCCCAGATCCATATCTGCATCAGAGAAAGTGGACCATCAGTGTCAGTCAGAGAGCAAAGTACTGAAGCATCCAGACAAACTAACATCTACAGCTGTGAAAGTTCTTCAGCAGTCTGACTCGGTGCTCTGCGACAGCAGCTCAGAAATGGAGCCAAACGATGGTCAGGGAACAGGAAAGAGGCGAAGGGCGGTCAGGGTGAGTTTGGGACACAAGTTCTCGCTTTTTACTGTACAACTTTCAAGTTATCAAGCAAATTGTACAATCAGTTCTATTCTTATCTTGGGTTTTGTAGGATGTTCCCAGTGCAGAGACAGCTGGTCTGGAACACAACAGCAAAAGAAGGAAGGTGAAATCCAAAAAAGGTTTGTGGCTCGAATCCAAAAGATGAACAGATTTATGCACACTGTGTTTTCTGCAACTGATGTCTCAAACGTACTTGTTTTTCTATTCTTCCAGAGCGTTTACAGATTGACCAGCTGCTTACAGTGTCACTGAGGGAAGAGGAGCTGAGTCGGTCTTTGCAGGATGTTGACACCAGCTTGATCCAGGCCCGGGCGGTACTGGAGGCTGCCTATGTGAAGGTGCAGCGACTCATGGTGCTTAAACAGCAGGTATATCATCAAACAGTTGATCACCATTGAATAAAAACCATCTGTCTTAGTAATTAAATATATATTTTTTAATTATTTCAAAACTTCAGATCATCTAAAATAATTTGGTGTAAAATATTTACATTCACAAATGTTTAAACTCAAACAAGTTCACACGTATCTTTGTTTTTTTCCCCAGATTACTGTGGAGATGGGAACGCTGAGAAACAAACGAATCGAGTTACTTAAAGGAATGCAAGGTAAAAACATATTGTACTAAGAGTGTCCAGTGTTTCTCAAACCGTGTATGAGTACAAATACTTGTAAAAATGCTGGTATTGGGCCCGACACTGATACCAGTATTAGTATCGGGACGCCACTATATTGTATGTATTTTTAGGAAACTACCATTTTTTTTTACAATTATAGCTATTAAACTCTGTAGTAGCACTCAGACAAAATAGTTAAATATTTGTTGTGTGTACTAATCTGTAGAATAAGGTAGTTTTTGTGCATTTTTAGGTACAAGTAAAGAAGCACCTCAGGTCAAGGTGAAAGAGGAAAAGATGGATTCATGTGAAACTGAGCCATCAGTCATGCCCTTCTCTGTTTTGGACACTGCTGTTTCCAGTCCTAAACATGCCACAGAATGTGCTTCTCCTCCATCGTCCAGCCTTCCTTTGTCTGTAGTTATCAAGGAAGAGCCCCTGTCCCCAATCTATGTCAGCTCAGAGGTGAACACTGGCCACAGTCTGACCCTCTTTCCTCACAGCACAACTCCAGAGCTGCCAGTCGCTCCTGCTACAGCTTCACCAGGTAACATTATCCAGTCCAAAAAGTGTTGTAGTGCTGCTTGTAGCAGATAACTACAGCAACATTACACATTCGTCAATATTAATGGTACTATTCACTGATTATTGTGTCTTGTATGACTAGACATCCTCATCTAGGAATTTCCAATTTTCCTTCCATAGATTTAAATATTATCAATTTTTTATGTTCTTTTTTTAAATTAAATGAAATATTTAGAGGTAAAAGTTATTTGTATCCTCTTAGTGTTGTTGTTTTTTTCTGTTATATATGATTACAACTAAATGCATCTATTTTCACTGTAAACTTTCCACAGATCCTGTGTGTAACCGTCAGCCATCCCCTGAAAGAAAACTTAAGCCTTTTCAAACTACCGTTGTTGAACCTGCAGAGCCCAAAGAGAAGTTTCATGTACAAGATGAGATGGCAGAAAAGTCTGTTGAAGCACTGAGTAACTACAGCAGCTCTCTGCCTGACTCAAAAGGCTTTGTAAAGCTGCTCAGCAGAAGAGCTTCTGAGGTCGGGACCATTGTGGACTGTGCAGACAACCAGTCGGCATCGTCCCCTACTGTCTTTAATGTGCCCGCCTCGCCATCTGATCCGAAGGGTGGGAAGCGAGTGAGGAAGCTGAAGAAGAAGAAGGTGTTGAAAAAGGCTCAAGGCACAGAGCAGCCTGAGAGTAGTGACTCTGAGATAGAGGAAGAGGTCGTGAGGCCAAGGTGGCTGCGACAGCGTCGGAGACCCAGCGGTGCCTCTCAGGTCAGTACCTCCAGTCAGCCCACGGATGACAGAGATGCTAACATGGAAGCAGATGGCAACAAGGAACTGCTTAGTTTACCAATTACAATCATAAAACTTGATGTGGAAGAGGACCAAACATCCACGGACAAAATAGCGGATCTCCAAGCCCCTCCTCCTGATCTTAACACTGATGTGGAGGAAAGAATGGAGGTCACCGCAGCCTGTCAGCAGCATCCAATAAATACCCTGCTGCCACCTCACACCGCAGAACTGGCCCCAGACTCCTGGAGACCTGGGACAGAGAACCTAGCCTGCAACGAGGTCTCCTCCACCAGTGACATGGATCTGTGTAAATCCTCTGAGAGGTGAGGCGTTAAACTAAAGAAAAAAAAATGACAGGCCCAACATATACAAGTCAAAAGAAGCTGAAAAAACTTGACATGAGATAGTTTTGTTATTGTTATTCAGGGCTGTGCGCTGAATGAGTGCTTCACACTGCTGAGAAAGCTAAAACTAAAGAAGCAGAACACTAGCTAAAACCTTAAAAAATATTTCAAAAAGTTTTGAAATGTAAGCTAAAAAAAGTAGCAAAAGGTAGATTGTAAACTTATGGCCGTAGTTTTTAACAATCTTGGCCAGCTGCTTCTCAGCGGAGCAGTCAAAGCGAAATGACAGCAGTGTAGTTTACCTGCTCACCACAAACTTCTGACCAATCTCTTTATAGGTGACACATACAGGAGGAAAACCTCTGCCCAGACCTTGTGCACAGAATGGGTTCCCAGAACTCATTCGAGAACATTACATAATTTTTGTCACTCAACTCAGTCAGTTTAAGCGGATTTCTTCACTTCTCGCTGAGTAAGAATTCATTTTATGTAGAAGTAGTTACATTGCTAATACGTACAGAAATATAAAAAACAGCAAACTATGAAAAACAGGAAAATTAATTTAAGTTATGTCGGAGGCCAGTGGTAATAATAACTGACATCCTGCCTTTGTACTGAATGTAATGCTTAAATGTTTTTTATGTTTTTTTTTTCCTTCAGTGATTTGCAGTTTTCCACCACATTGCCCAAGAATTCATCAGGTATGTTAACCTTTGGAGAACTGATTAAGATTGGAAGGACATGTTAGTTTAAAGGATGGAGTTTGTGTTGCAAACCTTTTCCCAAATTCTAATCAATCATGCTGGGATTGAAAAACAAACCAGCATCCTTATTATCCAAACTGATCACATGGTTAATTATTTAAAAAGACATGATGATGGCAAATGCCTGAGTGGGTGACTATATTATATAAGCTTGGCAGACACATTAAGTGATTGTATTTCAAGTAAAGGTGTAGTTTATTTATTGTTTATTGTGCCTGATTGTGTTGATTCTGTTTGTGTGATGTAAGTATTATTTATTTGTTTGTTTCTTAGATGCACTTTCAGACCACTGTGGTGATGATATTCTGACTGAAGGGGCGTTTGAGGGCCACCAAGAGGAGGTGAATGCCATTCAGATCCACAACGGGCTGCTCTACACGTGCTCAGGAGATCAAACCATCAAAGTTTTTGACCTAGCGGTGGGTGAAGATGCAAGATGCTGTGTTCACTTCACTTGCTTCGAAAATTGTAGCTGTTTATTTTTACTTTGTTGCAGAGTCATAAATGTCTGGGTGTGTTTGAGGGTCACAGCTCCAAAGTCACATGTTTACTGGTATCAGCTGCTCCAGGCCTGCACCACCGCCTTTATTCTGGTTCCAGTGACCAGACCATCCGCTGCTACAGTCTAAAGGTAAAAAAAGACCACACTCATTTCGATAGGATGCAGAACAACACCAGGCGGCACTATGGACTGATGCTCTTTAATGCTGGGTGTTGTCCACAGACACAAGAGTTGGAGCAACACTTCTCTTTGACCGACCGAGTCCTCTGCCTTCACAGCCGCTGGAAGACTTTATACGCTGGTCTGGGGAACGGCACAGTGGTGTCGTTCAACCTGAGGGTAAAATAGGCTTAGAAAATCAGTGAAAATAGCAGGGTTTTTTTAAATACTTGCAAATCACAGATATGATCACAACAAGCTCTCATCCAGCCGTATGCCTAGCTCTGCTAGCCTGAGTTGACAATAGTTTTTTTTAACCCCCCAAATCATTTAGACAAACAAGCAGATGGAAGTGTTTGAGTGCCACGGCCCGCGTGGCGTGAGCTGCCTGGCCTCATCACAGGAGGGAGCCCAGAGGATCCTGCTGGTCGGCTCGTACGACAACACCATCAGCGTGAGAGCGGCCAAGAACGGACTGCTGCTGCGCACCCTGGAGGGCCACACCAAGAGCGTTCTGTGCATGACGGTAGGTCGTGCCTGACATCTTGGCTTCAGCTGGCAGACTTTGTCTCTGTTAGAACTGAGTTCATGGCATCTGAGAAAAACAGAATGAGGATTTAGAAAATATGTCGACTAGTGGGACAAAACAAGTCAGCATCTCAACAAATGGGTGAAAAACCTTCCAAGGAAAAGCACAGCCAGTGATTAAGATGACTAGTTTAATTTGCGTCCTGTAGTTGTGCAGTAGATGTTAGTTTGGGATGTTTAAAGGTACAAGCAAGTTAAACTACTAAAACAGGTTATGGTTGGTTGTTTTAAAATAGATTTCATTGTTTGACTTTTCTGCTTCCTTTCAGGTGGTCAATGATCTTGTCTTTAGTGGATCCAGTGATTATTTTGTCTGCGCTCACAACATCCACGTGAGTCCATGTTCTGCGTGGATTTTGAGTTCTTGACAATTGATAGAAGTGTTACTTACCTTTATTCTTTCACGCTGTGCCTCAGACGGGGGCGCTGGTGCACATTTATAAGGGCCACAGCCATGCTGTTACCGTGGTGACCGTCCTGGGGAACGTGATGGTGACCGCCTGTCTGGATAAACTGGTTCGAGTCTACGACCTTCAGGTTGACATTCCCCAACAGTTCGAGACTAAATAATGCTTTATACCAGAAAGACGGATTGTTTTGAATTATGGGATTTGTTCTTTTCTGTGATTTTTCTCTGTAGTCTCAGAAACGGCTGCAGGTTTACGGTGGACACAAGGACATGGTGTTGTGTATGGCTGTCTACAAGAACATGGTAAGTAATCTTCAGAAATCTTCTACTAGCACTTTACAGAGTATCAGCGGTTGGTTTGAAAAAAATGTGAATACTGGAATATGTTTTATGGGTTGAAATTATGCCTGAGAAATGTAATTGTAAATTTTTTTTAGCTTTTAAAACTAAAACAGTTTATTTGTTTCAGATCTACACAGGATGCTATGATGGCAGCGTGCAAGCTGTCAAGCTGAACCTGATGCAGAACTACCGCTGCTGGGTACGACAGAGAGCAGGCTGACGTGTGTTTAGAAGACCCAAACTCTCACAAACTTTTTCAACCTTGTTCAGATATTTAAAACCAACGCTTTGTGCTTACAGCAGATTTTGTGAAACATCTGAAAATGACTCACATATTTGCCTATGTTTAATAATTTCTCACTCACTTTTCCCAACTGCAAAATTCATCCAAAACAGCATGTGTTCACAGCTTTGTGCCCCAAATAACAAAATAACATCACAAAACTGATGTGCGACTCATTCGAAGACTTTGTTGTTTAGTTGTGTTAAACTTAGTTATGTTTAGTGTTGTTTAGTTGTGTTAAACTTAGTTATGTTTAGTTCTGTTACACTTTTGTCCCATCACTGTTTTCCGTCAAGAGTTTTTCTGTAGACTTTCTTTGTGTGCATGATGGCTGAGAGGAAGTTTTGTGTTAACAGTG
>JAVKLF010000002.1:5035975-5052192 GCA_034783495.1 Millerichthys robustus
CTTGGATTACAGTCACCAAAACAGGAAGTAATCCAGCCCTATCAGAGGCAACTTCCGGTTGTCGTGAAAAAGGTCTAGTGACACCATCCAATCCGCAACAACCAGACTCATTTCCGGTTAGGATTTCCAAAATAAACAGTATCTTGCGGTGAATTGTCGCAAGAGTACAATTTATGGTTGTGTATTCTTATATTTATTTAATTTAGCATGGCAAAATTACTTTTTTCAATCAGCTGAAAACAAAATACAACCAAAACGATTTTAACATAATTTTACTGTGTGAGGTGAGGAGTCAAAACGTCTAGATTACTTACAATAAAATACTATTTTTATTTGCTAACTTACATATTGTCAAACTAGACACATAGAGACACCCACACTCTCACTCACACCTAGGGTCAATTAAGACTGACTAATTAACCTAACATGCATGTTTTTAGTTTGTTGGAAGGAAAATGGAGTAGGCCTACCTAGAGAAAACCCACACAAGCACAAGGAGAACATGCAAACTCGGAAGGTGACCTGACTGTCGTCCTGCCCATCTTAAATTTAGTTCAACTGAATTTAAGTGGGTAAAAAGGAAGAAATCGCATTTTAAAAAAATAAATGTGAAACTCAATGAATCCCAGGAATGTCCTCAATAAACACAAAAATGGTTCTAAAAATATGTCCTCTGTCCCCTCTAGTGGACAACGCGCGAAACTACAGGGAAAATCCTGCCGGTCCGGACCTGGAGGCGGATTCGAGTCTGACCTGTAGTTAAAAAAAATTCCAAGTGAAGATGCCAGATGCTGTGGAGCTCCTGTCATGTTTGCTGCTTCTAGCTTCGGTTTTCCGTGTCGGGAGAGCGGCGGAGGTTTCGGTGTGGAGCGTGAGCATCAACTCCTCGGTCAGTCAGTGTTGTACCTTCAATGGAGACGTTTTTGCACATATTGCATAGCCTGCTGTGCTAAATCTTCAGCAGCTGGTAGCTGAGGAAGCTAACTAGCAGACCTTTCGGTTGGATGGACCACCTGTCATGAACATTTAGGACGCTTTCATTCTCGCTAAGTGTGCTTTTTAAAACTCAATTTTAGGTTCAAAACGGTGTCTTCTTGCATACTTGTATTAGTTTTATTTTAGATTGAAAAAAACTGTGACCTGTTCCTCGAAAGTAAAGGTAATTCTGTTGTGTTATTGCACCATTTTGGAGAGTGTTTTAGGTGGGCCTTGTTATTATGATGTGGCAGGTTATATAATAAAGGGATTTTAATTGGAGGGAATGATAGATTAACAGCTGCCTTAAATGTGTTTTATGGAAAAAAAAATCGGTCAGAATAATGCATTACCTGTTTGTACGAAAAATAACAACAAACCTCTCCAGATTGTTCAGTTAAAAAAAAAAGGTTAGAGTATAAATGAGCTGATCAACTGTGGTTGAGACCAATACTTCTGAATGTGATCTTATCATCAATAGGAGTCATTAGTAGAGTTCTGATGTGGGTCAATGAATACAATGAAGGAAAGCCAGGTTCACCCAGGTTACTTTAGTTCGTTGAGATTTGCAGACATTGATTTCTGCTCATATCTTTTTAAGGACCCAACACAGCAGCTGAGGTCTGAACTTTGGCTAGGCCAGGGGTGTTGAACGCCGGTCCTCGAGGGACGCTATCCTGCATGTTTTAGAGGTTTTCCTGCTCCAACTGATTTGCATGAGTGGATGATTAAAGTCTTCTGTACATACAGTTTATTCAACCAATGAATCAGGTGTCTTGGAGCAGAAAAACCTCTAAAACGTGCAGGATAGCGGCCTTTGAGGAGTAGAGTTTGACACCCCTGGACTAAGCTGTTGGACCACTGTTAATTTCATTCATTTTCAGTAATTCTGTTGTGGATGGAGATATTGGTCTTGTCATTTCTTTGAGCATTGCAGCAACAATTACTTCTCTAAAGGTCATTGCTGATGTCTGTTCACCTTGGCGTTGTGTTAACACACTCCTGTATGCTCCAGAGCAGCAAGCTGACTGAACTTTCAATGTTTTGTGTGATTTTGTACACTTTTATTTAGATTTAAATAACTTTAAAACCTGGTATGGGCAGGATCATTTTAATTTTGTCCTGGTACAGAAAACCCTAGTATTGAAAGAGCGTGACCTTTCTTTTTCCCATGATTGAAAAAAAGTTGTGCTTTGTCCAGCATAAACATGTTTGCAGTTGTACCATTTATTAGTCCTTTTTATCTTTTGAATATTTGTGGAGATGTCTGTTGCATTTATTGCATTTTCACATAACATTTTTTTTTCATTTAAATTCAGAATTATCTACTGTCATGCAGACCAGTGTCCATTGTTTCAGGAAAGAGTTGTGATTGCTGATGGCGTGTTGTGTAACCTGAAGTATTACTCTGTTGTTTTCAGACACAGGATGCAGTGTTTCGAAAGACGCTGTATGCCAACACCACTATATTTATGAAGTGTAAGTAGTCAAACATCTTCATTGCAGTTTGTTTATTCTAGAATAATGTTTTTGTAACATACAGAGCACATTTTCTCTGCTTCCAATGAGAAAGTCCTTTTTATAGTATTAACCATTCAGTACTTGTACATGACCATTATTCTGAAGATTATTTTTTTTTCATCAGGCCCCAAAGCCCTGCTCTGGTTTTATGTTCTGCACGTGATAGTCTGTGTTATAAGATTACAATTGTGGTCACTTTACAGCCTAATATTTCAGTCTGCTACCCTCTGAGACATTGTTCATCTCCTCTTGGTGTAGTTCAGAACGATTCGGGGTCATGTGACCGAAACCTGGCCTTTAACATCAGCTGGTACCTGCGCTCCTCTGTTTGTTATAATGAGGTCTTCAATACCCCTGTGAGTATTACTTCTGTTTGTTGATGTCTTATGATAACATTTTATTATTAACTATTTGAAGTAAACACTTTCTATGTGTTGGTAAAATAGATCAGAAACCCCTGGATGAATGTTCAGGAAATAAGCATTAGATTTTCATCTAGCGGATATATCTCTTATGAAACTAGTTATTAGACTTTAGTTCCATTTATGCAAGCACTGGCTCTTTGTCCAGAAGTATGTCCAACTCAGCTGCATACCTGAAGTGGGACACAAAGCAGAGATATATTTGGACCACTTGCAGTGCACTGAGAATATTTTTGTTCAGATGTATTGTGGAAGATCATTGTCGACTTTATTCAGGCTCAAAGTTTTCCTCAAGAACATGTTTTCATCCATGATGGGCAAGTGATTCATAATATCCTGAAATTTATCTGTCAAGAAGGAATACATGTAATTATTAGCAAGCTTTGCTTTAATATATATAATGTATTTAATATTTCAGAAATTAATCTAAAATTATCCAAATGGGACGTTATAGTAGTAGTTGGCAAAAATCCTAACAGGATCCTTCTAACTGAATGAAAGTTGAGTTTTTACCATCATGTTTCTGTGAAGAACAACAAAGCGATGAACATGTTTGGCATGGACCACATGCTGAGAGACGGATGGAGTGGTTTCTACAGCCAAGGCTACATGTACTTCGAAAACTGCTCCTTCCTCTTTATGCCAAAGGTGACGACAAACACATGTACTCAATTTAACTCTCTTTCTATTTAAGTAAATGAATTTTATACAGTATACCGCTGCATTTGAGTGCTGCATTTTGAGATTATTATGGTCACTGAGTTTTTAATTGTTCTGATTTTTTATAGGTTTATTTTACAGACTTTAACACTTATCAGCCACTTTCGAGCCCAAAGGTGGGTGTTTGATCACACTGACTTTAATTTTCTAAGTTGTTAAACATCTAGCACAGATTTTAGCATTTTTTTTGCTCTTTGATTTTTCACTTAAACTGTGCTTTTCATTTCAGAGTGACCCATCAAATCAGACTCTTTCTTGGCCTGATAAGCCGGTGAGGCATGTGTTCAGATCATTTAACCAAAACAACACAAATCGACATTACATATGTTTTTTAGGATTTTATAGTTTCCTTTTCCTAATGTTTTCATTTGCGTATTTGGGAATTTCAATCTGAAATTGTTTTTATCGTTACCTTCAAGATACTAAGCTTTTCTTTTTCTTCAGGATGTCAGTGCTGTTGCCAAAGCTTGGGAGGATGGCCCCTATCTGTTCATAGTGAAGGTTCAGCCTGTGTTTCATGCGGTTGATGATGAAGACGTCGCAGCTGAGCAGCTCAGTTTTTCTTTCACAAGTAAGAAAGAATCCTTTTTTCATAAAGACTTTTACAAATTTTGAAAAGTTAGGACAGTGTGTACAACTATAAACAACAACAGAATGCAGTAATTTGAGAATCTCATAAAACCTGTATTTTATTCACAATGCAACATAAAATTAATATCAAACGTTGAATGTTGAGGAACTATTAAGCTTGTCTTTTACACACAGATATTTCTCCAGATTCCTAAAATCTTCTGATGATATGAGCTGTAAATTATGAGCAGTTCAGTCTTCCCAGTTTTCCATTAAGGAACATTATTCTGAAATTGTTCCTCTGCTTTTAGACAGTTTATTTCAGACTGGTGAACATCTTCCCATCTTTACTTCTGAGAGGTTCATCCTCACTTTTTATACCCAGTTCTCTCACTGACCTGTTGTCACGTTACTACATAATTAATTGCAAATTCCTCCTCCTGCTGTTTCTTAATAGTACTACTATCTTTTACAGCCTTTTTGTTACCCCCTGTCCTGTCTTCTTTTGAGATGTTACTATGAAATTAAAAAATTGCTATATAAAGATTTTTTTTTAAATTGGAGTCTCTTAAACTTCTAATATGTTTAATATGTTTTGTTGTGAATAAAATATTTGCATCATTGCATTCTGTTATTTACATTTTACGCCGTGTCACGTTTTTAGAATAACGGTTGTATCATTTTGTACACAGTACTCCGAAAAGAAGTCTTAGAACAACTAACAAATTTCTTCTTGATCCCCAGTGAAAGTAGAGATGAAAGGACCACATGACTACTCTTCCCCAGCAGACTGGCCTCTAATGATAGTATGTAGCACGATTTTTAGTGAGGATAATTGACCTTTACTCTAGATTCATCTGCTGTTGTATGTGTTGAGTTTCAGTCCTGTATGAATGTTTTGGAGTTGGTAGGTCAGACGGAAGTGAAGCATCTGTTTCTTTTCCCTCCTCCCCTGCCCATCACAGTTCTTCATGGTCATGTGTATCGTGTACGTGCTGTTCGGGGTGCTCTGGCTCTTCTGGTGCGCCTGCTACTGGAGGGATCTGCTGCGGATCCAGTTCTGGATCGGGGCCGTCATCATCCTTGGCATGCTGGAGAAAGCAGTGTTCTACTCTGAATACCAGAGCATTCGTTACAAAGGAGATTACGGTTGGAAATGGTTTCTTGTATCTGACGTAGTTTGTTTTGTTCAATCATAATTGTCATTTTTATTTTTTTTTTTTAATGCAGTCCTTGGTGCAGTGATTTTTGCCGAGCTGCTTTCTGCACTCAAAAGATCCCTGGCTCGAATCCTGGTTCTTATCGTCAGTCTTGGCTATGGCATAGTCAAGTATGTTGACTACTTTGACAATTTTTTGAACAGTATTTCAGTTCATTCTCATTTAAAATACAGGCTTTATTTTTTAAAGTGTAAAACTATCTCCCTCTTGTAGGCCGAGACTGGGTACCACAGTGCATCGTCTGGTAGCCGTCGGGCTTCTTTACCTTCTCTTCTCCTCTGTGGACGGTGTCCTCAGAGTGACAGGGGTGAGTAAATATAGATTTATACGATGTATTCCAGAACCAAAACTAAGAAAGATATAATTACAAACAAAATTGTATATGAAAACTTGACAAAAGCCTTCTAGAAACATAAAACAAACTTTTGGTTGTTGAAATACCCAGCAATGATATATCTCAGATTCTTTAATGATGATTTGCAGTCAAAGTGGAGAAATTGGAAAATCCCTTCCATTGTATTTTAGGCAACATTTTAACACTTTATTGTTGTTGGTTTTAAACAACAAGAAAACATCTCACATTTTGTTGACTTTCTCGAAGCTTTTTCATCCCTTTTATGACTATAGCTTTCATATCAAATAATAAATACAATCAACTTTTTAAACAATTTATTTACTGTATGTATTTATTGGATTGCTAACATCTTAACCTTTTCTTTTGGAATATGTTGCTGTTGGTTACAAAGGGATCCGAACTGCAAGAGGCAGACTAAATATAATGAAAAGGGCTGGTTTGATCTAAGACTAAATTTCCAAATGAGATAATTTTACAACAAATTAAGCAATGACTGTGAAAACATGGGATAGAATGTTTCTTTGACATTTTAAAGTGCAATGAATTGTTTCTCTCCATTTCAGATTAATATTGTTTTCTTTTTTCACCCCATTTACGATGTTTACAAAGTTTGCTTTCTTTTCTCTACAGGGTTTTTATGGCACGGTCGCGCTTGTGGCAAATCTTAGCCTCTCCCTCATCGACTCTTGTGTCATGT
The DNA here is from genome assembly GCA_034783495.1 of Millerichthys robustus. Taxonomy (NCBI): domain Eukaryota; kingdom Metazoa; phylum Chordata; class Actinopteri; order Cyprinodontiformes; family Rivulidae; genus Millerichthys; species Millerichthys robustus. The sequence goes on from JAVKLF010000002.1 coordinate 5,042,456, forward strand.
GGTGGATATCCTTTACTCAGCCAACCTAAAGTGCTTCTCAGACCTGATCAGTCACTGTCCCATTTAGGCGCATTATTTCCATGTTTACATACAACATTATTCTCCTTAATTAGTGTTCACATTTTCATCAGCCTCTCACAAACGACTCGTCTCTTGAAGCTGCGCAGGAATGTGGTGAAGCTCTCCTTATATCGACACTTCACCAACACGCTCATCTTTTTTGTTGTCGGTGAGCTGACGCTGTTTGAATAAAACTACAAACACTGTTAGTCTGAGATGTGTTTAAAGTCACGTGAAAATGGAGTTGTACATGTTTCAGGTTCTTTTTTTGTAAAATACTTTGAAAGATTATATGGGTGCTGTAGTTCATATGGAGTTTGTAGCAGTTTAAAAAGTAGAACAAATCACAATTCTATACATCTTTGTCTATTTCTGTGTGAAAAATGTGTGTGTTTTAAAAATGTGGGTGAATAAAGTATGGATTTATGAGGTTTCAAAGCATTTGCAGAGTGTCTACAAACATCTGAATCACATTAGTGTTCACTTGCTGCTTTCAGCTTCTATCATATTTATCATCTGGACTACCAAAGTCTTCAGACTGGTTGACTGCCAGAGGGTGAGTTATTTTTTTTGTCTTCTTTATAGACAGGGATATTGTTGCATATTCTTCTGAACGTTCTGTTTACTGTGTTCAGAAGGAGAAAAGTTAGCCTGCTTAAACTACATCCTGTTTATGTTGGTTCTAGAGTTGGCGGGACTTGTGGGTGGACGATGCCTTCTGGCGTCTCCTGTTTTCCACTATTCTTCTGGTCATCATGGTGCTGCTGCGTCCCTCTGCTAACAGCCAGAGGTCAGAGACAGTGTGGCGCTTGAGCCGACCTCAGTGCCCAAACAAATGTCTCTACAAATCACATTAGATTTCATCTTGTGTTCTTCCTCCTCTTAGGTTCTCTCATTCCCCTCTTATTGATGAAGACGATGATGAAGAAGATGAGGCTAAAGAACCCATGATGAATGAGGCTTTTGGTAAGTATACCAAGGTTGTTTTAATTTTTACGTGTTAATCTTACTAAATGGTCTTTGAAATTAATCTAATTGGTACATCAGGAACAGTTGAAGGCTGATAAGACAAACTGAAAGTTAGTTATCTTTATTTTTGTTAGAGTACAAGCACAGCTAACATTTAAAATGTCTTTAAAAAAGCATAAGTTTTATACTTAAGATATTAAATAGGAGTAAACTCATTTTAGTCTTGTTATAAATTTCTTGTTGATCTTAAAAGTAGATTAAATTTCCTGACTCTCCTGCCTGGCCTTCTTTTTAAAAATATCCTGTAAATATACTTATCTTCCCAGATGTCTTGTGTGTTTCATAACAGGATCTAATCAGCCAGCTGTTGTGGATGTCTGTGATGGGCTCTTGTTTTTAGAAAAAATTGTACTTTGGACAGTATTTCTTTATTTAATACTCAACAACAAACCTAAATGAATTGCCTACAGCTTATCTTGGACCCATGACCTCGGTGTTTACGGTGGTTTATTGTATAAGTCGTTGCCACAGGAAGTATGATGTCAGTGTTTTCCCTCATACATTCAGACATTATCCATCAAAAACTGCTTTTCTGGTGATAAAAGATCAGTAACTGTGTTATATTGTAATTATGTTATGGGTCATTTGACCTCAACTGGTGTTTATATATGTTTTTAATATTTGCAGAAGGAATGAAGATGAGAGGCTCAAAGCCTGACACTAATGGCTCCCAAAAACTGTTGAGTAAAGAAGTGGGTTTCTTGTCCTTTTGCTACTTTCTTTCTACTTTCAATCCTGTTTTTCATACGTCAAGTTTGTGTTTCTAATCTCTGTTTTTTGTCAGGATGAGGACATGAAATGGGTTGAAGAAAATATTCCTACATCTGTTGCTGATGTGTAAGTAAAGTAAAAATCTTTTTGCAGTATAGCTACACTGTCTGCTCTCAGAGGGCTTCTTTGAAAATGGCCCCTAAAAATTTCACATAGTCATTTTTAGCTAAAAATCAGTAAAGACACACCACCCAAAAATGCATTTCTAATGAAATTTATGAAATAGCTGATAATGCACAGCTAAGACTAGAGATCAGTGGGTAATACTCAAATAGCTTAAAGCAAACCGTAGAAGAATGTCTTAAAATGTTGGGTTTTTTATGTCCCTGCTCTACGTTTTTTTTTCCACAGAGCTCTTCCAGTAATGCTTGATGAGGAAGAGGTAAGGTATTTTTATCCTTGTCAATCCCATGATTCTATTCATTTTTTAATTAAGCCAGTATCTCACTGTCGGTGACTAGTTTGTGAGCAGCGTCTGTGTCAAATAGATTTTTGACTGATGGACCGCCTCAGTCAAACTTCCCAGCTGCAAATGTCTCTGAACCGGGTCACAGTGGCACAGTCTGAGCTCTTGACATCAATCTGGGCTCTCCTCCCCAGATAATTTTAAAAAAAGATACAACAAGAGTCATTTTGCTGTGGTCAATAAAGTTTTGAATTCCTGAAAAGTCTTCAGCAGCTGTAGTCAAGTGAGATACTGGCTTTAAAGAAAACTTGCTGCAGACATTTAACTTGCCAGTATTTTCCAGTGAGACTGCTGCAAATGCATTAATGCCTGTTTCTGTCTTCTAGGAAATCTTGAAAACTAAGATGGAGAGATCCAAGATGGAGTAGGAAGAAAATTGTAAAGTAAAAGAAAACTTTGTCACTGAGGCAGAACTGAATGCACTCCAAGTAATTTGATTAACTAAAATGATGAAAAAAGCTAAGTGTTCTTGCCAGACACTTTTTTTTATACACAAGTTGTGTAACACTGTTATAACCTTGGAAGCATGGATAGTGTGAGTAAGAAACTGTTGTGTTGCTCTGAGCTGGATGGTTTAACTGAAGGTGAATCTTATGTATAATATAATTATTATTTCTTCCTAAATACTTTATTTCTTTTGCTTCTGTTTCTACATAGTTAGCCAAATCCAACCAGATATTTTGATTTTGCACAACACCTCTCTGGAAAATAACTTTTTTTAGGTCTGGTTCTACTGTTTTTTTTCCTTTAAAAAAAATAGAGTTGTACAATACATAAACCCCTCTCTTAAGGATGAAAACCTCGGAGTCAATGTCCACTGGCACCTTCCAAATGCAGACGTCCCACCCAACTGGATTAGATATGGAACGTGTTGCTCATGATGCTCGGCAATTGTCTGGGGGCGCGGGGGAAAATCAGAATTTAATTTAGGGTACAGTCAAGAAAAAGCAAGGAGCTCATTGTCCCTCGCCTGGATGTGGGTTACCAGATCCCCACCCAGGAGGGTAAGGTCTATTCAGGGGTGCTGGAGAAGAGTCTGGTCGACAGCAAACCTCAGATTCAGGAGTAACAATGTGAGTTCCGTCCCAGTTGTGAAACACCAGACCAGCTCTTGGGAGTTTGCCCAACCAGTCTACATGTGTTTTTTTTCTAGTTGGATTAAAGTAGGTATAAAACCTGCAGAAAATGGCACGCTTTTGTTACCTGTGCAAATTCTCAGTTATCCAGGTCATCACAACAGCAAACAGGCTTAAATCGGAGGCAACCGGACAAGAACTGATCTAAGTCCGGTTGCCTCCGATTTAAGCCTGTTTGCTGTAACGCTTTTGTTGTTTAAAACTGACTGAGGCCAATGCAGCATTGTGGTAGTACTAAATTATGTTGGGAAAAAATATGTTTTCATGTTTTCTTCTGTTGTTAATATCATCATGTGATGAAATAAAATGGTATAAGGAAGTGCATCATATGATTAAGCATTTAGTCACAAAAGTGACTTTTTTTTGTTCAGCTGTGCCAACAAAGGAAATGTGTGCATCTTACTGTGAACACTCAATAACATCTGTGTTGTCTGGCTATCAGTGATCTGTTGTATGCCATCAGTGAATATTGATTCTTAAAGCATACCTCAAATGTTGGCAACACTGGTCATTTAAATTGGCTAAATGTGATGATACTGGTTAAGGGACACCAAAGCAAAGCATATACTGCGCTCAGTGCATTAGTATCTTCAGAATGATTTTACAAGATTTTTCTGAAAAATTACACTAATCCTTCATAAGCTAAATGTATAAAGTTAAGCTTATTTTATTGATAAAGGTTATTTAGTTGCTTTTCACAATAGAATTGTTTTTCAGGTATACTTAATATTGTAGTGAATAATGTCATGTGTCCATAAGCCTCAGGAATGTGGCCTAAATTCATACACATGGTTTATGGCATGTACAGTCTGTCAGATTTCTTCACTACACCAATGATAAGAATAAATGTAAATTTGTAATTAGATTGTTTTTCTTTAAATCTTTTTCTGTTGCATTGTAAAATTTTGCGTGGATGCTCTAAAATCCTTATTTTATGTAGATTCAAGTATTAAGAATAATGAGATATTAGGAGAGCTGTTTAGGCTCTCCCAGGATTTTGGTTTGCATTGTATTATGAACCGTATATTGTTTGGCTTTTTGCATATGTTCTGCAAAGAAAATTTCTAATAAACTGATAAAAATGAGTTATTGCATAAATTTGTTTAATTGCACTATATAACAAAGAAAAGGGTGGCTTTACAGATTGAAATATCATAGATGTTTTTTAGTTTTAAATAAATGTCCATATTTTGTTTATAAAATTTAAATAACTAATAATTAAAGTATAGATGCCTGACCAGAAATACCTTATTTACTCTTTCTCCACATGGCTTCCAACCCTCTCCTCTGTCCCTGCTGTTTCTGATTTGCTTATTTTGGTTGTGAACGCATCATCAGGTCCCTGGTTGATTGGACCGTCCTGCTGTCTACAGGTGGACGGTCCAATCAACCCACTGATGTAGCATCAGTCCTGGTGCTAGCTAAAAGCTAGTTTACATCATATTATAATATCTGTGATTGGTTAAAGTTCCAGGGCATGTGTGTATCAGATGTGTCTGTGTGAGAGTGTGAAGTGTGGTGAAGCAGGACTGCGCCTGTCAGCAGGAAGAATTAAATACCTTCTGCTTGACAAAGTCCTTTAGGGACAACAAATAAAGCAGAGCCGGAGTAATGGCTTTGTACGCGCAGCTGCACCTTTAACACGTTCCTCGTGAGTTCAGTCACGTGCCTGTCAAAAGCCAACTTGCCTTGCTCGCGCAGCTGCCGTTACAAGCGAGGAAGTAGCGAAACGCTTCGCAATAAAACGGAAACTAATGCGCTACGATTAATATTGTATTTATTAGTAGGGGTATATAGTTACGTCACATCATTTAGATAAAGTACATGAAAGCTTCCGCTCTGTCTTCAGCTGGGCTGCAGTGAAGGAGAACAATGTTTGGGAGCGGTAGCTGCTAGCTTCCGGGCTAACATGCTAACGATCAGCTGATGTTTTGGTTGGAGAAAGAGCTATCTGACGAGCTTAACCGCATAACATTACAACAGGGGAGGATACCAGGATATACCAGACATTTTATCAATTTACCGTCGACGACTCGTTTGGTGAATGGCGACATATGAAGCTTTGTGTCTCTGACGAACTCGAGACACCTCTGAGCAGGGATTGATTCAACAGTACGACGCATTATTGAATTAGCATATTAGCTTCAAGATGCATGAGGCTTATGAGTCAGTGCCTATGTTAGAAAAGCTTCCTCTTCAGATAGACTGCCTAGCGGCTTGGGGTAAGTCTTAAACATCTATACTTTTCTGGCTGAGCGTGTTCTCAGAAGTGTGTCTGACCCAGAATTTACTCTTCCAAAGAGGACTGGCTGCTTGTTGGAACAAAGCAAGGACATCTCCTCCTGTACAGAATAAAGAAAGATGCAGGTAACAACTTATCTTGATTTATTGTGGCCATTTCTGAAGAAAAGTTTGTTTCACAAAGTTGTTTTCTTGTGTTCTTAGCTACCAACCGGTTTGAAGTGACTTTAGAAAAATCCAATAAGAACTTTTCAAAGAAAATCCAGCAGGTAGGTCAAGATGATGAATAAGAATTGCCTACATCACAGCATTTTGGTGGAGTATTTGAATTCTGTGAGGGAAGTAACACAAACACAGGTTTAGACATACTTCCTGTTTTGGCATAATATCAACTGTGTTGTTTTTACCTCTATAGTGCAGCACTAGTTATTTTACTCCTTTATTGACTTCTATCAGCAAAGGAAGACAATTCTTATTCATAAGTGGTTAACAGATTACAATCCAACAAACTGCGTTCATGATATCAAGTCTTTGTTCTCCACGACTTCCTCAAACTGAATAATGACAAAACAGAGCTTCTTCTCATTAGCAACAAATTCACTTTTGCAAAAACCGTCAACTTCTCCATTTTTATTGACAACGTCTCAGTTTCCCTTCCCTCAGGTTAAGATTCTGGGTGTCATCCCAGCCAATAAATGTTGGTGTGTTGCACTGTTATCATTCGCTGCTTATTCTGGATTTGCATAGATTGTGCTAATTTTGTTTCTTGTTCTCTCATTAGCTTTACGTTGTCTCCCAGTACAAAATCCTTGTCAGTCTTCTGGGTAAGTTTTTAGCTACATATTGTTATCTGTTTTAAATGCTATATTAATTTAAAGTTCATTCATAACTTTGGTGTAACAATTTACATCCTTTTGGGAATCCTGTACTTCTTAAGAGTTGTAAATATCTTTAAATGCCTTTAAAGTAAACTTTTTGTTTTGACATGCATTAATACAGTAGCATATGCAGTTATTGTCAAGATATTCACACAGAAATCTCCTCCTTTCCCTTCTTCTCTTCTAGAAAATAACATCCATGTCCATGACCTGCTGACTTTTCAGCAAATCACTGTGGTGTCTAAAGCCAAAGGAGCCACGCTCTTTGCATGTGACTTAAAGGTCAGTTACAGCCTTCTTGTGGCTGCACCTTTTCATGTTCATAAAATTAAAACAATTTTTGAATGGAAAATATGTTGCTTAATTTTTTCATAAACTGAAATAAAATGTATCAATACCAATGATGTTACGTCTGTGTACTGTACCAAAAATGAATATAACCAGCATTTGCCTTGGAAACTGCGAAATGTATGTCAAATTATAAAAATATACACATTTGAATGAAGTTACAAATATTGGTTTTCATTTTTGTAGCCAAAAATGTCAAAGTAATTTTTTTACAATTATTTGATACACTTTTTTTTAAAGCTTATTTGCGTGTGAAGGTGTGCATTTGTCTTTTGTTTTCAGCAAAACAGCTCAGGAGAGGAAAGGCTCAGAATGTGTGTGGCAGTAAAAAAGAAGCTCCAGCTTTATTACTGGAAGGACAGAGAATTCCATGAACTGCAGGTAAAATCAAATCACACTGAACATGTGAGTCACTGCAGTGTGATTCCAGTTTATTTTTCCTAACCGCTTGATATATTCGGGCCATCTCACTGTTTTATTCTTGTTTCCAAGGGCGACTTGGGTGTGCCTGATATTCCCAAGTCAATGGCTTGGTGTGAAAATTCCATTTGCGTTGGTTTTAAACGAGACTATTACCTCATTCGGGTATGTGTTGCTGGAAAAACACACAAATCTTTGTTTTAGATGTATTTATTTACTTACTTGCTTTCATACATGATATTAATGCATCTAGGATGTGCTTAATTGTTTATGAATCTCTTGACTCACTTTCTTATCAACTAGATGGACGGTCGTGGTAGCATTAAAGAGCTCTTCCCCACTGGGAAACAGTTAGAACCTTTGGTTGCCCCACTGGCTGATGGGAAGGTTGCTGTTGGGCAGGATGACCTGACTGTGGTACTTAATGAAGAAGGAACTTGCACCCAGAAATGTGCCCTGAATTGGACAGATATTCCTATTACTATGGGTAAGAAAAATAGACAATCAAGTTTTTTTCCCCTTCTATTCTCAACCAAATCTTTAGCTGTGTTTGTTTTCTGAGGTCATCTTTGGAACAAACTAATTTGTTGTTTTTCTATTATTTGGATTTGCTAAAAATTTAAAAAGCAATGAAAGATTGTAATGTAACATGTTCTTTTTAATTTTTTTTTCTCAGAGCACCAGCCTCCCTACATCATTGCAGTTCTTCCGAGGTACGTGGAGATCCGGACTTTTGAGCCCAGGTTGTTGGTGCAGAGTGTGGAGCTGCAGAGACCCCGCTTCATCACCTCAGCAGGGTGAGACAAGCAGTTCATTTTAATGCAAGACACAAAACATTACAAGGCAGAGACAATACAAGTAGATGTAAGAAATAAGATAAAAATATCAGGTGAGAGCATAGCAACATGAGTAGTAGGTGTCAATGACCTTATATAATGCACACTGAATGCTGATTGCCTGACTAAGACAATATCAGGTGGACAAATTGCTTTAACCAAATAAAAGTAAAATGCTAGATTTTAGAGAAATTCAGCTGTTTGTGTTTACGTAGAGGTCTAATCTTACATTATTATCATTGAATGCGTTGTTGCATTACTGCAGAGTTCAGTTCAGTAAAGATTTTTAGATGTGTGTGACCTCACAGAAGGTGAGATATGAGAAAACACTGATAATCTGTTAAATAAAGATGCATCTATTTGAAAATATGAACATTATGAATCTCAGTTTAGCAACAAAAATATATATTGTAAATATAATGTAAAAAGGATAATTGTGAACATAGAACAGTGTTGTTCAGTTCTCTGGCATTACAGTGGATAATGCTTTACTGTTACATTTGATCATGAATGTTGGCCTCTTTTGATGTTCCATGTCGAGTATCATTTGTTGCTTTCATCAATTCACCTAGTTTATTTTTCTTATGTTAAAGATGTTGTTGGTCTATCTTTAAAAATAAAATGCAGTGATGTAAATCACTTTGAATTTGTTTTCTATTTTGTCTACAGCCCTAATATTTTGTATGTAGCCAGCAACCACTTTGTGTGGCGCCTGGTGCCTGTGTCAATAGCCAGCCAGATCAGGCAGCTTCTTCAGGACAAACAGTTTGAGCTGGCTCTTCAGCTGGCGGTAAGCAGAATCACAGATTCACAACATGACCGTAAAAAGGGCATCATTTTTTATGGTAAAATGCTCATCTTTCTGCATCACAAGTACTTTCTAAATCAAGTTTTTTAAAGAGATTTTAAAAAATATATATTCTTCTTGAAATCCAGCTTCTTTTCCAGCCAAACAGGAAGGTTTTAACGTTGCAGAACAAACTTTTGTTTGCTTTTTTTTTGTCCTGTCAGAAGATGAAGGATGATTCAGACGGTGATAAGAAACAGCAGATACACCACATCCAGAATCTGTACGCCTTTAATCTGTTTTGTCAGAAGAGATTTGATGATTCGATGCAGGTGTTTGCCAAACTTGGAACAGGTAGGACTTCCTCCATTTTACACTAGATTTCTTCTTTTAGGGTAAAGTTGTTGGTTTAATAGGTCAAACTGAATTTGGACAAAATATTTTTTTGTTAAACATGAACAATTAGTACCTACAGCTTGAGTATTTTTTTTATTAATTTTTTTTCAGTTTATGCTTTTTGACTTTCTTGTTTCTGTCTGAACAACCATTTTTAATGATTAATTATCATGATGTAGCGATTGGATAAGCATTAAAATACTTATTAATAAGCTACACCTTCTCATAATTTGATTACGAGGAAAAGGGGTTCTTCTGAAGTAATTAAATCTTTCTCTGTGTTAGTACATCACCAATAAGTACTCAGGGCAAATGTTTTAAGTTTGATCTTAATAAACTGATCATTTATTATACAATCAAATTAAAATA
>JAVKLF010000002.1:5080833-5107122 GCA_034783495.1 Millerichthys robustus
AGTGCTAAAAATAGTGTGACTTTACAGAAACAGGTCATTATGACAACAAACCCCTCTTTGGAACTGACAATACCTTTTGTTTTTGCACATTTTAAACACATTTGCAGACTTTAAAGCTAGGGTTGTAATTTCGGAGAGCTAGCAAAATTTGAAAGAGGCAGCTCCTCTAAGCTTCACCCCCTCCAGTCAATGCTCCGTTCAAAGCCACGCCCCATCTGGAGTGTATTAAAACTTTACAATGATACAATGTTCAATCTTATTGAACATTTGTGTCCTGTGATTTGCTTCCCACGCAGGGATTAAAAGATGTATTCTTACAATATGTTTCATGATTTAACCCAACAAACAGTGACGTGGTGGGTTGTTAGCTCAGGAACAGTCAGTACATTTTAGAAAAGCTTGAATGTAATTAGATAAGGTCAGCTTCCAGGACAATAGTCGGACACAGGGAGGGTCACTTGTGCACGTAGAAGCAGAAAGAATTTGATAAGTCAGGAAAGTACAAACATGAACCACATTGTGTCTAGAAAAGGTGGGAGACAGGGGGTCAGAGAACAGTTCTTTATAAAGTAGCTAAAAATGAAAACAACTTATGTACCTCTTCTGTGACACCCAAAGAAAACTATAAAGTCTATAAAACCCTTAAAGGGTCAGAACCTGCTTGTCTGCTGTCTGAGAACTGTGTTGTCTTAATCAATGGTTTCCTGGTGATTTGTTAAACATCAAACTTTGTTAAAGTGAACACCACTTCAGCAGAAACACAAAATGTTTTTCATTGTTGTTACAAAAGAAATACTGTATATCTGCCTACCTCCAAGCAGGTTCCAACCACTCACGAGAGCGGAAATATTTCCTCATTCCTTCTGAAGGTTTGTCATCGCTCAGATGAAGCTACACTGTTCGGTCATAAAGACTCTTTAAAGTTTTGATGTAAACAGCTTCCAGTTTCTTGGCACAGAAGTCGGTGCCATTTCTCCTGCAGGTTGGGAGTTTTCTGTCTTCTTTCAACATGTGCTGTAGGAGAGAAGCCCCGTGGAAAATAATACTGAAAATCATGTGTCAGCTTCTGTGGGTAAGTAAAACTTGTTTTGTGTTTCTCATCTCGAGTAACTCTTGTATTTTTTTCAACAACTTGAGTGACTTATTCTCACAAAAATCAAGTAAACTAAAAACTATAAAATAGATCTACCCTGGTGGTCTTTTTGACCCTTTATGGATTTTTAACTGCAGACATGTTCGGCCCACTTGTCAGCATGTGACAGATGGGAACAATAGGTAAGAATGTGAGCGAAACAGAATCAAGTTCCTGTTTAGTTGTTCATTAGTTTCTGACACAACTTTGAAAACAAAAACTACTGTTTGTTTCTCTGTACTGTAAAATATATTTAGAAAATATAGAAATGTAAATCAAAAAACCTATAGCTGATTATAGAAATAAAATAAAATATAAAGTCAGGCCCTTTCACCAAGAGAATCTTTTAAGAATAGTCTGGAAAATGTTTTAGTGTTTATGTTCTTCTCAATAAACCTTTTAATATCCAAAAAAGTATGATGGTCAGTTTCTGTGTTTTAAAAAACTAGACTCAAACTATTATCCTTAAAACTCAAGATGTTATTATAACAGGTTTTCATTTATTAAATTACCAATATTTGTAAACATTTTTAAATTAGAAATATTTTGCTGACAAAACCAAATCCAGGGACAACAAATGAAAAATAGCCTTTTGGCTAATAATGTCCATACCAAATAAATAAAAAAAATGAAAAATAACTGAACTCCCACCACTAACAACTACTAACTTCAGATGACTGATATAGTAAGTTGGCAAAAAAAAATACTTTGAGGCTTTCAGTTGCAAAGCAGAAGTTGTGTAGCCTGGAGGAACTATCTCTGGACCTGTGGTTACTAAACAGCTCTCCAGCACCGAGCAAAACTCTGGGAGTGGATGAGATCCATTTTGAGTTCTGAAGGGCCCTGAATATGGATGTTGATGAGAAGTCTTGGTTGACAGGTCTGTGCAACACTCAGGTAAGGGACAGTCTTTGGAGTGGAAGACCTGTATCCTAACCCGCTTCTTGCTTTCGGAGTCACGGGGGACACCCTGGACAGGTCTCCAGTCCATCACAGGGACACAGAGACAAAGGAGACAAACAACCATTCACTCTCTCACTCACACCTAGGGACAGTTTAGAGTTACCAATTAACCTAACAGTCATGTTTTTGGTCTGTGGGAGGAAACCCACATTTGCACGGAGAGAACGTGTAAACTCCACCCAGAAATGTCCCCGGCCGGGATTCAATCCAGCGACCATCTTGCTAAAAGGCAACAGCTCTACAAACTGATCCACCGTATGGCCCCTGCATTTACAACATTTGTATCTTTAATTTACCAGGTGGTGGGGCTAGCTGTGGCCCTGACTGGACTCAACTTTCTGTTCAAGTACAAAGACTACAGCCTGCTTACCTCTCAGACGTACATCACCATTCCAGCTGTCCTTGCAATCTGCAGTGGTGCCTTTCTGTTTGTCACCGGGTGCCTCGGCTCCTGGATGCACCTCAAGGACTCCTACTGTCACCAAGGACTGGTGGGGTTCTTAAATTTGCTGCACAGTATCAGTGTTTGTGGCTGCATGCATTCATTTTCCCTCCCTCCAGTTTGTTTATCTCCTAGTTGTGGTGTTTTGTCTGCAAAGCACGGCTTCAATGTTTGCTTTTTTCCATTATAAACAGGTATGTATACAAAAAACAATATTGATTTGGTTGTTGTGTTGTAATCACACCAGATTATTCTTACAGCAAATGTTTCTGCTCCTCTTTTTTGTCATCTTATTTGTTTAGGCAGATTTAGAGGTAGCTCCTGTCAGTGAAATGTTTCAGAAATACACCGGCAGCAGTCAGGATACTAACTCACGAAATGTTGACATGGCTCAAGAAAAGGTGTGTGCACATTGAACCGGATTGTAATTTGTCAGCATGAATGTTGTGCAGCATGTTTTAACTTTATATATCAGTCAGATTTCATGCTGTAAAAGCAGAAGCCTTATAAAATGCATTTAATCAAAAGTAAACCCAACAAAGTTTCCCCTTTATGTTTGGCAAAATTCTGTTTTTAAACGATTTACAGGATTTTTTAGTGATTGATGACAAGTTTTTTATTTTGATTACCATTAGCTCCAGTGTTGTGGTGTCCATAACTATACAGACTGGCTGAAAACCTCTTGGTTCACTGAAAATGGTGGACTTTCAGTTCCTCACAGCTGCTGTAACCCCATCTTCATCTCATGTAATGCCACTGTGAATCAACCATGGCTGCTTTACAAAGAGGTAGATTTAATACCGCTCAAAACATTTATAAGGCACTCTGTGAACATTAAAAGCATTCACTGTTTTGATTTTCTTGTCACTCTCTCCTTTTTAGGGCTGTCAGGTACAGCTGAAGACGACCTTACAGCTCATGTTGGATCCTATTATTTTTGGCTTCCTGTTGGTTTATCTCACAGAGGTGCGACACATTTTAAAACAGTTCGGATCTTGAATCACACTGATCAATCAAACACTTATACGCAGTATAACCACAAAGACAGTTCTTAAATTAAATTTACTTTAGCCAAACAAATGAACATAATGCTGACATAGCACCGAAATTTGCCCTTTAGGAAATGTAACATAAATTCATCATAAGTTTGACCACTCTGTGAATAGTCTTTTAACTTAATTCTAAATTTCACTCTACTGTTTATTGCAGTTTTGTTAAGACAAAAGAAGCTGTTTCAAAATGTGTTTAAAAAGAGTCACTGAAGCAGTGGTAGAGCCAGTTTTTATATAAATATTGGGATGCCCTTCCTGACACAACCTGGGCTGGAACCTGCTTGTGTAGAACCTAAATTACATTTATTAATGTGACACTTGCATAATAAAAAAACACCCTGATCATTTCCACACCTACTACAGGTTTGTAAAGCTCTTTTTTACTGAGGGCCGCATGAGCATTATGGTTTCCATCAAAGGCCAGTTGTAATAAAGCTCAGCTTTTTATATTTAACTTTGACTAAACGCGAAACATCACGTTCCTCGACGTAATGCTACGGCTTAGCACAACTAACAAACAATAGCTCTATGTGGTATTTCCTGCATAAAAAAGTATTTTAACACGTCCTCTTATAAGTCCTCTGAAAAGTATGACACGTACAACCAACTAAACGTGAAATACTTTTAAAATTAAAAGTAAGAGAATTTTACTCGCTGCTGAGATGTGGCGAATTGCCACCATCTTGAATTCTGAACTGGGGTAGATGGGAGTTGCTCCCACTTTCAGACAAAGTATTCCCACTGGAGGTGCCTTTTTGTTTAAATTTGCAACTTGCAAGTGGGAAATTCTCACTTCAACTGGACAGCAGTAAAAGTAGCCAGTGAAAATGCAGCTAAATGGAGATTAGTGCTGGCTTTAAAGCAGCCTGCACTCATTTCAAGACATGGATACCTCTTTGAAGGTCTCGCGGGCCACAACAAATGCCCTAGAAGTCCACATTTAGCCTGCAGGCCTTGAGTTTGACACATGCGCCGTACATATTAAGTTCTAAAGCTAATGTAAAGTATTTTTACCCATAGCAACAGGAAGTAATGTCTTAAGCTTTTCAAAAATTAATACTTGCTGCAATGCGTTTTCTCCTTGGCAGCTAAGATCAGCTTTGAGTATCTAATATCTACCTATCTAATAATATCTATCTGTCTATCTATCTAGTCTATATGGGTTCTATTTATATTTATTTTTTGTATGCTTTTTGCTCAAAGTATTTGAATGGCATTTAGTAATTACATTAAAAGCGTATCAGTTTTATGCTTTATTTTTTACAGCTAACTACAATTCTGCTTTACTTTATTATGCAGGCTTCTGTGCTTCTGGTGATGAGACAGTTGATGAACAAACAATTTGTAACATATCAAGCTCTGGACAAATACTAATGCCATTAATACAGATGGAGGAAAACTGTACAGTACAACGGGAACAGATACAGTTCTACTACCTGATATATTATATTATGCAAATTGTGTGTTAATTGTCTGTTAATTGAAGTTTTATTAAAAAACAACTTGTAACATAAACGTGGTAGAAGATATTGAGCATTGTTATATCATAAATAATGTTAGAATCACGTTATGACTTTTTCTTTTAACAAATGCAGAACCCTTTGAGGTCAGTTTTGAAGCTCATTGGTGCAGTCTAATTCCTGACTAAAAGGACAAAAAACAGTCAGTAATGGATCACATCCTGTTTTGGGAGGAATGTTTGTGACTAGAGTGAAAGTACAGATCGTTTAAGGTTGCACATGTCTGATTTGCTTCTTGCATACCTCTGTTACAACATGACATGGTTTGGGTTTTAAAGGCTACATTGTATGTTCTTGCTATTAATGGAAAGCACATTTTTCAAGTTTTTATGAATGTATTTCTGTTTTTGTCTAAAACTGCCACAAGCAAAAGTTTGATTTTTACACAAACAGTTACTTTAACTTAACAGTTTTAACTTCAACATCTTGATGCCTCTATGGTCTGATTTTGCACATTGACAGACTTTGTGTACATATTTTTGTAACCCTAATTCCAAATCTACCCCCACCTGCTGGAAGGTTGAATAAACTGATGGCAAGCTTATTTGTGTATTTGATTTGATTTGATTTTTACATTTTTGTTTACTTTTGTTTAATGCCTTCACATAACTCCTATTAAGGAGCCCAACTGAATTAAACTTGCACCACAAAGAGGTACAAATAAAATGATTTAACACAAGTCATTCATACAACATGAATTATAGTTATATGTCATTGTTATTTATTTGTGTTTCATTTATTATTTCCATCAAGCAGTTTCTTCAGTTTGTAATTTAGGATTATATGTATTTATATATGTATTTATTAATAACATTTACAGTAGGCTATATGGTTGGTTTACAATTTTGATTCATCTTTAAGATAGTCAGTTTTACCTCCAGTAAATGTAGAGATAATTTAATTTGTAAGCCTTTTCTTACAAACTGAAATAAAGGCGTACAAATAAATAAAATTGTAGATTTTACACACGGGATGGTACAGTTTGGTGGCGACTGCCTGATAAGGGCAGTTCACTTTCTCTGTGTCCTGCGGAACAGCGTTACGTCATTACGTATGTACGTCCTCGGTTTCTTCTCGACGTGAGGCCCAACTAGAAGGCAAGTTAACGTCGCTAAAAATAAAAAAGGATAAAGGAGAACGGGGGCAGAAACAGCTACTACCACCCGGGAAAACTGGTAAGGTTTTGAGATGGTAACCGTCTTACGAAGCCATTCAGGTGTGAAAATCAAGGTTTAGGATTTGGGCAGTTTGTGAAAATGACTGCCACGCGGCTTTCTGGGCCCGTCGAGCTAGCGGAGGCTAGCGTGGCCTGTGGACAGGCGGTTGGAGTTTGGGCACGTGAGCTGAAAAGCTTGAAGAAATCGCTCTCAAAAATCAGGACGCGGTGCTTTACGTTAGCTAAGGGACGAGCACTAAAACGCGACCTCCCTTTTGAGACACAGATGGCGTTTTTGTTCATTTATCTAAATAAAAGTTAAATACGTATTAATTTATTTTGTTAACAACAAAAGTACAATATAGTTGACCTTGTAATCTGGAATAAAAGAGAACACGCACATCGTTAGCATGCTAACGCTATTAGCTTGCAGAAACAGGCCTGTACACGTTTCCATGTTTGAGATTTAGTAAATTCCAGTACGCAGTAATCTTGAGACGAGTTATGCACAAATATGCATTTATGTTTAAACATTTACGAGATAAAATACTTAAATCCCGTTCCCTAGACGAAACGTGAATATATCCTCTTTATCACTGTAGCTGTGCAACAGATTGTACACGTACATTTTTTTCAATAATTAAATAACTTTGTTCTTTTACATAGCACAAAGTAGGGACTGATATCTTTGTGTAGCGGTGGCTACATTAACTATTCATAAAAAGGCAAATACTGCAGATGAAATACAGTGTCGTTAGCCGTCTTGATCTGTGTTGTGTGGATTTGATATACTGTACATCCATGAATTAGATAAACCTAATTGAGTATCTCAGGACATTACTTTGTGCAAGCAGCATAAAACCCTAGTAATTACATTGGAGGTATTATAAACGGTGCTTTTATCAGCACCAGGTTCCAGAAGTTCCTAATATACCAGTGCTGTGCAAGTGCATCAGAGATGACTCATAATAATTGCATAATAATGTTGTTGTAGTTTGTTTATAATACAATATACTACCCTAGGGCAAGGCAAGGCAACTTTATTTATATAGCACCTTTCAGCCAAAGACAATTCAAAGTGCTTGTACAAGAAAATTAAAAACATGAAAAATCAAGCAGATTAAAAATAGACAAAATAAACATTAAAATCTTGAATATAGTGAGTGAATAGAATTTAAAAAGGGGTTAAATTAGTGTTGCACTCTGCAATTAGTGCGTTACCATGGCCCAACGGTGTATGCTACTTTTTCCAGTTGTATCCTGAATCAGAGAGCTTAGTTTCACAAATTAAACTTAATGTTGTATTAAAGAACGCCTTAACTATGCAGTTAAGACAATTAATGTGGAACATTTTTCTGTTTTGTTTTGTTTGCCCAAAAGTGTAATTTCCTGCTTTTCATCTTTTATTTGCAATCAAGAGTCAAAAATAGCTAAAACTTATTTAAAAAAACATTTTAGGTATGAGAAAGTCAAGAATTTTAAAACAGTGCGTTTGTTTTGTTCTGTTTACTTAAGCACATTTGTCAGTAAGAGTCATCTGAATTGCTTAGATTAGCATACTAATTAGTGTACTGTACTTGTACAGGAGACACTAGGCATCACTTCACCTGCCTCTCTTCTTACCCTGATGTGATCGCCCATCATGATCATTCGGGATTTTTTTCCGCCCACATTTCTTCCTTAAAGACAATGGGTCCCCACTTTCCATCCAGTTTTTAATAATGTGTAGGACAGTTCTTAACCCAACTTTGGTAGTTTCTCTGCTTGATGCAAGCCAATGATTTGACCATTCTGAAACAGATTGACGTCTTTCCCATAACCACAGGATGTGTCTTTTGCCATGGTTGTTTAAGAAATAAGAAGCGACTCATTGCACCAGTTGGGGTTAAATAACTTGTTACCATCTGAAACATAATCACCCATGTAGTAGTTATCCAATGGGAGGCTTGTACCTATTTGCTTAGTTAAATCCAGAAGGCAACTTTCTTTTTGGCCAGTCATTCCACATATCTTGAATTGATACTGATATGAGGTCAATATTTATTTATCCATTCACTGATGTTAAGATTCAGTTCACTGCACCAGTGTTGTGACCATAAAACAAGAAATTGTTCAGTTGAGTTTTTATTTATTTATTTTGGTCAGTGCAAAGATTTGGGCACTGCAGTTTGAAAAGATACTAGTCATTTTTTGTATTTATAACTGATCTACAATAATAAGTAAATAAGTAAACTTTATTTCTATAGCACCTTTCACAGACATGAAAAATCACAAATTGCTTTACAAAAAGGTAATGTAAAAGTAAAAACAATTTATAAACAGTGAATAAATATTAACTAAAAGCCAGTCTGAATAAATAAGTCAAGACTTTTTTAAAAAGAGTCAGTGGAGTCACAGCAGCGCAGTGACAGTCATATGTGCCAATAGATTTGTGATGTCTTTAAATTAATAGAAACATTCAAGGTCAAACAAACTTTTGTGGTGGTTGTAAGTGTGCCATTTTACATTTTTACGTTTGTCTCATAATAAAAGCTCAACATGGAAATGTATTTAACATTACTTACAAAAGATGATTGTAGCACTTTTTACTGCCATGTTTCTTCAGAAAGTTGATCCCCCGTTTGCCATCGTTTGTTAGTGTTATAATTTATTTACATAATAAATTACCGGTATCTCACTTCCCCCAGGATTTATAGTTGTGTCCTAGCAGTTGTCTCACAATCAGCCAAGTTTTTGCTCAGAATCAGTAGGAGACTTTAAGAAATATTTATTTAACAGCCTACTTTGTTCTGCTCCTCTGGAAAAAATAGTCAAATCAATTGCAGCTACACAAAAGTATACAGATTTTTGTGACATTGTCTGCACCAAATTTGTAGAACAAAAATCAAAAGTAGATTTTGGTATTAATGTTCGTCAGACTATGCGTTGGCTTGTTTAGACACAGTCACGTTGTCTGATTTTTGTCTCATCTCTGCTCAGCTTCGGGAGCAGTGAAGTGTCTTCATGGCAGTTCGTCGAGGACATAATAAGTACTTAAAAGTGAGTATTTTATCCTAGCTCCCATTACAAGCAGTGTGCTAGTTTGTGTCCCATCTGTTGGCAAAAAAAGTTTTTGATATTTGGTTATCAGACAGACAAATAAATGCTGACAGTAATCACTGTTGTGGATCGGTTTCCCTTCAGACTGTAAATTTGACAACGCCCTCTAGCTATTTGTCGACTCCACAGCTCTGCCCATGTTTACGCGTTTAATAGTCTGTCTCATGCTGACCATTGGTGTATTTCACCCACCAGAATACACAATCAGTCCCTTTCTGGTTTGAATGGTCCTCTGTCAGATCAACTCTTGGCTCATTTCCCATTTCAGACACAGTCTCATTGAAAATATGTCCAGCAGGACAACTCGGCTGAATAGATAGCATAAAACAGCCTTTAAGTTTGTCAACCTTCATCCTTGTTGTAGATTCTTAACATTATTGTCTAAACTATTCAGACACTTTAATAATCTGCTAGGTTTTTTCCAGTGAGTTAAAGGTACTGAACAAAATGATAATGAAAGCTTTCTCTGTACTGAGGACAGCCCAGAAGCTCTCACAGGTGTTTGTGGAAATATATTTGGTTTTTAACTATATCTTATAGTGTTCATTTTTATTGTCTGCTGCTTAGATGAATAGCTATTTAAAGACTATGTAGCCAAAAAAATCCTGTCACATGTATATAATTACTTTTTATGGTCTTGCAATTCATAGCCATTTTCTTTTTATATATTTTTTAATACTACTACTGTGCTGTTTGTAAGCCTTAACCCTGTTTTGAGCTAGTAGTTTTACCAGCCAGGAGACATTTGACTGTAAAAAAGTCAGTTTTATTTTTTCTTGTCAGTATTGCAGTTTAAAGACTGGAAGTATAAAACAAAATTGGGTGATTTTGTTAAAATGTAATATGATACATTTTTGTTTTATTTTAGTAAACTGAAAATACAAATTGACCATAATAAATGGTGATGTATATCACCTATCGGTTGTCAATATTTTTAAACATTGGACACAAAGAAACACATTGGTTGACCTCTACTCTAGTTTGTATGCAAATATCATTCCCTGCAATCTTCAACAACTCTGCCAATAGGTCCTTTGTGATCTATTTAGCACTTTTCTAATGAATGCAATAGAGTGGGGCGTGTATGTAGAAAATATAAAAATTTCAGTGTTGGTTTAGTTAGCTTTTTTGTATTTAGTGTTTTTTGTAGGAGCTTGATGTTATTTGGAGGAGGAACAGTTCTTTAATGTTATTAAAAGTCTAAGGTTAGTAAAACTGCAGTCCTTGTCAATCGTATTATATAATTTGTTTTGCATGATTTTTGTAAACTTGCTAGCTTATTATATTGTAACATTTGTGTCCCAATATGTTAAATACATTGTCATCATGTTATAGAGATCAGTTGGAAGTAAAGCTGAATTTATACAATGAGAGAAGTGAAGTAATCTTCTCTTGTTGATGTAGTCAGAAGTTGTTCTTTTCTGCCTGCACATTAAAAAACTGCAGCGCAAAACTCCTGGAAAGCCCTTTCCACAGTACCTGAACTGGTTTCTTCCTGTTGTGGTCTCCACTCTTTCGTCCCTGTAAATTTGTCACTGTTTTGACAGTCTGTGCACGGAAGCTATTCTATCTTTATGTGTTTTGCTGGAAGAGTTTTTAAAATGGCTGTGTTTTCTGGCAGTCGAAAATATGCTCCTCAGCTCTGCAGTTAAAGCAAAATAACATCATTGCAGTTTGCAAGCTTTTCTGCATAAACACCACCCCCCGAACAAGTTATTGATTAATCACACGACACGACTCACCGCTGAAAGAACTTCTGCTCAGATAATGTGTTGTGAACGAGTTCTTGGAGCACATGCAAGAAAATTTTCATCTAACAGCTACAACAAGAGCAGATTTCTTCAATTCCTGCAGAGTATGAATCTAGCTAAAATCTTATTTGTCTTGCTGACATGCAGGAGGTGTATGAGATGTCTAACGGTTATGAAGATCACATGGGAGGGGATGAGGCGAAGGATGCTAAGACAAACCTGATAGTGAACTACCTGCCTCAGAGCATGTCACAGGATGAGCTGCGAAGTCTCTTCAACAGCATCGGAGAGGTGGAGTCTGCTAAGCTGGTGCGGGACAAAGTTGCAGGTATGCTGGACACGGGAGCAGTAACACATGCGACAAATTTAAATGCTTAGTCTCAAAAAATTGCCATAACTGATAATACAAGAAGCCAACAAATGAAAAGCTTTGCTCCAACAAAAAGCTAAAATGACATTGTCCTTTTTCAGATCTTCTTGATGGGTTACACTACTGTAAAAATTTTACCTTTTCTTTACATTTTGGCTTTTAAAGTATGTTTAAATGGAAAAGTTCCTCCATTTCTAACTGTCAAAAGAAAAGAAAATGCGGATCCATCTTCTGAATTTTTCATTGACAGTTCGGCCTCATTGTTTAGTTATAGTTATATTTTTTATTTTCAGATGTCTTTATCTTTGCCATGTCGTCTTTTATTGGCTTACCTGGGTTTTTGGTCATTGGGGATTTTGTTTATTTAAAAGATGTTGCAAATTTTTTGCTAGATATTTAATTTAAGCATAGTTTTTGACCGTTAGGCTTGTTTTATCGGCAGTAGTTTATCTATTTAACTGTAGACAAGTTTGATTGCTTAAGATAGCATGCAATGTTAAAATTTGGTTTTGTTTTAAATATTTGTTTGCAGATTATTTTGAACAATACGTTTTTTTGTTTTATTGTTTTCCTTTTTTTTTTTTTTCTAGGCCACAGTTTAGGGTACGGATTTGTTAACTATCTTAACCCTAGTGATGCAGAAAGAGCTATCAGTACTCTCAATGGACTAAGGCTACAGTCCAAAACTATCAAGGTAACGTGAAATAAGGTGTTCTACAATTCTCAAAGCAAAGATGTCATGTCATGTTACTCTCCTGTGGCACCTGAGGTCTCCGCTAAGTAGCTAGGACATGTCAGCCCCTGGAAAAGATTGCGATTTAACAGCTCACTTGCTTCCCCATCAGACATGTCTAACTTTGACTTAAAATTGAGACTTTTATAATTAGCTGTAAATGTTTTTAACGTTCATGGGTTTTTTTCCTAAAACTTTCATTGTTTTATCGCTGTAATGTTTGGGCTGAAACATGTGACAGTGAAAGAACAAATGGTTGACAGTCCATTTTATCAGATTATTTTAGTTTTGTTTTATCAACTCTGCAATATTTTATTTTTTTAAAACAAAGAGCTTCTCTGGTAAATTAGTAATTTACCGCAACACTGTAAATATTTTTCCCATTGAATCTACCTAAAGTTAGATGGTCACTTTAGGTCAAATTGATCATAAAATAATGTGTTTAAATACAGCAATTTTTTCTTTGTTCTCTCAGGTTTCCTTTGCTCGACCCAGCTCAGACACAATAAAGGATGCCAACCTGTATGTCAGCGGTCTGCCCAAGTCCATGTCACATAAGGATGTGGAAGATATGTTTTCACATTACGGTCGTATAATTAATTCTCGGGTACTCGCAGACCAGTCAACAGGTATGACAGGTGATTGACTTCCTTTTTTTTTAGAATTCACTACCAGGTATAGAACAAAATTTGCACTAAAGCACAGCTATTTTTTGACTGAGACATGCCTGTGATGTTTGCATTGGAGCAGGAAGTCATCATTTTCTCTCTTGTGTCCAGGCGTGTCCCGTGGCGTGGCTTTCATTCGTTTTGACAAGCGAGCAGAGGCTGAGGAAGCTGTCAAAAACCTGAATGGCCAAAAACCACCAGGAGCCACTGAACCCATCACAGTGAAATTCGCTGCCAACCCAAATCAGGTGAAGAACACGCAGCTCATCTCTCAGCTCTACCACAACCAGTCCCGACGCTTCGGGGGGCCGTTACACCACCAAGCGCAGCGATTTCGGTAAGATGGGACAGAAAAAAAGACTTGAATGGACCAAGTTTTTTTTAACTTATTTATTTATTTATTATTTTTTTTTTCAAATAATGGGCTGGGAAGAGATTCTTACAGTCTGTCATCACATTTGTGAGCATAAAGATCATGATTTCATGGTATGGAAGCAAAAGTTTAAAGTTGCATATTGCTATATAATATACTATATTAATGATTAACAGCCATTTTACAATTTATACGCAAACATATTTTTAATATATTTATTCTTTGAATAAACACAACATATATTACAGACAGTTCACCATGAGCAACTAGTTGAATGACACTCTGGTCAGTTTTTCACATAAACAAGTTCACTGCTGGAGCTTCCCCCTTTCAAAGTAGGACCCTATAAAATCCTTTTTATTTTTTCTAAATCCCACTTTTTCTGAATTTCACATTTTCATTGTAACCATTTTTAGTAACCTACAAATTGTAATTATAAAGTAACCCAAATACAGTTTAACAAATAAATGGCCACAGAATTCAACATTTATTGAATGTTTTTTTCTTTCACAAATATAACAAACTGCTGTGGTTCAGCAGAGCGTTAAATGCTTTTGAAAGTTATTTAAAAGTATTTACCTGTCTTTTTTAAAATTTAAGCGATAACATTCTTCACGTGTAAAACAGACTCTCACATTTAAAAAGTTATCATTTTGCCAAAAAAATGCTTTAAAGTTGTACTTTGTCTCATTAAAAAAACAACCTTTCATTAAAATTGCTGGTGTATTCTGCTCTAAACTTTATGCTAAGCTTCATATTTTTGGAGAACTTTGGTGTTTCAACGAGCCTCGTCTTCGCCACCGCTGACTTTTTTTCTTTCCTCTGTCTGTTGGGAGGGAGAGCTCACCCCACATGTGTTTAATTGGCTAACGGCAGGAATTCCACATCTGTTTTATCTGTAGCTGATTGTGTCATGTGTCTTAGAAAAGACGTGGGTTTACCTTTTAACAGAAATAAGAAAGAAAAAGTCGTAAAATACCAATTAATAAAGATTTTCTGAAGAAGTTAGCTGATTGTGTTGAATTTTTATGTCACTTTGTTGCAGTCGCTCATCCTGAGCAGCATATTGGCAACTGTGAAAGGGAGCATCTCCCTTATAACCGAAAGAAACATCTAACAAAACCAATATGAGTAGCCATCTTTTTAATCATTATTGTTATACCTTGAAACTGGGAACCAGCCCATACTTAGTTTCAAGAATTTTGTTAACTTTTTGTTTTGTTTCGTTTTTTAAGGTTGCTGATAAATGTTGACCACACAATGAAATACTTAATTGACAGTTATGTCAATAATTAAAAAAAAATTGTAAGTACATTTTAAAGGCAAAGATGTTTCTCAATTTCAGGTTTTCCCCAATGGGTGTTGATCACATGGGCAGCATGGGAGGCGTGAACGTTCCCGGAAACAACTCCGGCTGGTGCATCTTCATCTACAATCTGGGCCAGGATGCAGACGAGAGCATCCTGTGGCAGATGTTCGGTCCCTTCGGTGCCGTTACCAATGTCAAGGTTATCCGAGATTTCAACACCAACAAATGCAAGGGCTTCGGCTTTGTTACCATGACAAACTATGAGGAAGCGGCGATGGCTATCACCAGCCTGAATGGGTATCGACTCGGAGATAAAGTACTGCAAGTGTCCTTTAAAACCAGCAAGGGCCACAAGTAAAACAAGTTGGACACTTGAGTGTAGAGAAGTGCAGAAAATAATTAGGGTCAGGCTTCTGTTTTTGAATTTAAAAAAATGGTGAACCAAAAACAAAGTTGGGCACAGTTTGGTTTTATCGCATTCAGAGAAAAACAGGAAGTTCAATCTTCTGCACTTTTTGTACTTGTTTAAAAATGGTGTTTTTGTTTTTCACTATCATCATCATTATTTGTGTTTTGGTGAGTGACTGAGTATAGAGGTTAACCTGTACCTATTACCTTCCCTGTAAAATGTTCTCAAAAGCTTAAATACAATTACGTATGTCGCATGTTTCACTTTTAGGACAATACAACATAAAAGATGAACTCTGAGCGGGGCATCGACAATACAGAAAATTGAGAATCTGATACATGTTTTGAAGTGTAAACCTTGTAGTGTAAAGTTTGAAAACCTCATAAAATCTGTGCTCTGACTTGGATTTTAGCACCTGTAGAAGTCGATGCCTTAAATAATTTAAACACAGGTCCTTCCATACCATCCAATGTTTGTAAAGAATGGAAGCACTTTGTGTTTGAATATGTCCTGAAAATCAAACCATTTGATGTTAAACTAGAACTTTGCTCATGTTCTGACCAACAGTTAAATTCATGACGAGATTTGCTGCGAAGTCCTCTTAAATGACAAGCCCTGTGTTGAGTGTCCTGTTTTATTACAGGAGTCTTGTGTAAAGAAAAAAAAAGCCCATGATTGTGGCGTTCAGATGGACCAAAGGTGAGGAAAATTTTAATGTTTTAAACCCAGATATTTTTTTTTCAAAATGTAAATTTGACCATTTCAGGAAACATGTTCAAATGGTACTGACTTTGTTTCTGATGCATTCTGACAGCAGCATCCATGCTCTTTTTTTTCTTTCTCCCCCTTCCGTTTTTGAGTTTATATTTTGTTTGTTTGGTTTTTTTTTGTAGATTCGTCCATTTTTGTTTAAGTGTGAGGTGTGTAAAGAATTCTCACGTTTAGAGAAAACCTTATGGCCTTTGTTATTTTAGATTTGCTTTCTTTTTTGTTGTTTTGATTGTTTAATTTTGAGCATAAACCATTAAATTTTTTTTTTCATTTTGCTGAGTTTTGTTTGGTTTGTTTTTCTTTTTCCTTTCTTTCTTTCATTTTAATTTTCTTTTTTTTTTACATTAAATCAAAAATAGGTTTGAAGTTATGTTTTCTATTCAATTTGTTCTGTAATCCAAAATCAGACTGCTCCTGCAAGCGTATCCATCAAGCACTGAAACAGCTGAAATTCTTTGTTTTTATTGAAAAATGGACCAAAGCGAACAGAATTTGGCTGAGAATTATTTTTCCATAGTAGTTTGAATTGCTGACGGGTAAAATACGAACTAGAAGCTGTAAATTGGTTCTATTTGTGCATTTGTTTATTTATTTTTTCATTAGTTGTAGTCTGAAATCTGGGTTTATAAACGTTAATCTTTAGAAGGTATTGTAATAAATCAGCATTTCAATGGAGTACTTTTAGTAATGGCATTTAGCACAAGTACTGGACCAATATGCGAATCATGTCCTAAAATCTTTTAATCTAGATTCATTTCCATTTTTATGGTGAGCTGTTCATGTTTTTCTGCCTAATTTGAGAGCCAATTTGACATATCACTAATTTTCTGTTGTATTCAAAGGCAGAATATTTGCATTTCCATCACTTTTCTTCAGTAGAAACTTGCCTGAGGGAGATTTTGATGTTTTTTAAGCCCTTTTTTGCCCCACCATAATAAACTTTGTGACGCAGTGTTAAATGCGCTTTTTACTGTGCTTCTTTTAATAGAAGTGATTTAAATGGTTTAGATTCAGTCTTTTTTTGAGGTAAAATTCTCATTTTGTGTCACAGTCCTTAACTTTGTGCAATATTTTAAAACTTGCTCAAAGCAAGTGATCGTCTTGAAATTTCAACGTTTTAAGTTTTTTTTTCTACTAACCTGTTACTGCTTGAATTTGTTCTTTTTGGCAGTCATGTTAAAATGTGTAAAATATTCAAGTTAGTATTAGGAGGCAGTCAAATTAACTGCAGTCTGCCTTAATTTATATGTGGAACCTGTAATATACAGAAAAGTGGCTTTTATTTATTTGACAATGTACACCGTACTTGATACATATTCTAGTGTTTTTGTTTCTGTTTTGAACTTGTTTAACACTAAGTTCAACTCCATTAAATGATTTCTAACATTGAGTCATTTTATTTAAGTGTGAAAACTTTTAAGATTTGGGGGAAAAAATTAAATGTGTTCAAAAACGTATTGTCGATTTTCTTCGTGATTTTTCCTTTCACCCTTGCATCCTTTTTCATTTTGCAGGTTAGTGATTTTAAAATGGTTTTAAGAAGAATTGAACGATTTGACACACAAGTGGAGCATAACATGTCTTGTAGAGGTTTTCAGTCTGCACCGCCGGACACCTCATGGGTCAAGGATGACTTTCTCTATTTTGAGGTCCAAGGTCACATGTGGCCCCACTGGTTTAACCAAAGATGCAAAATGTAATGGTGTGTGTGTGTGTGTGTGTGTATTTGGCGTGACCACCGCGCTAAATTCTGGCACTATACCTTTAAGATCGACTTGGTTATAAATACTTTTATTATTTTATGGTCACGTGGCAGCCATCCTAATTTGGGTCGACTCCAACAGTTAAATCAGTTGGTGTATATCCAGTAGTTACTTTCTGCAGGTTTTATAAAAGTCTGTTCAGAGGTGCATGAGATATTTACACACCATACAAATATTGTCTTTGACCTCTAAAACTAACTACCAAAATGAATTAAAAAAACGTTTTCTGAATGTCATTTTCACTCAGTGGTCAAGTTATTTTTTTTATGAAACCGTTCCATGATTCATCAAAAAGTTATGTGCGATAAAAAACTTGCAGTTAATGAAGTAAAATAAAACCCCTCACTTGAGCCGTGGCGCATAGAAGGCTTTTTATTAGAAAACAGACTTCAAAGCATTGGTATAAAAACAAGAAATCCTTCTGTGCTTTGGTAGTTTCAATGATTCCATGTTGCTTTGATAATAATCTACAACTTGTCTAATATTGAATTATTTTTGTTTGCAAAGGAGTTAGTGTAAATTTTCAAGTCTTTCCATTACTAAGCTCTCAATAAGGCAGTTAAAACCTCAAAAATGAAACATGCTATCAAGTTCATCAGGATATCTCGGGCTGATCAGCCCTAGTTTCAGTTATTCATGTCACTACTATGCATTCTCACCTCTGCACTCAGACAATACCCTATATGTAGGATTCAGGTTGCATGTGAAGTGCATTTCCTTCCTTGCCATCCAGTTCAAACCAAATGAGGACAGCATGTCGCACTATTGTGCCCGTATGCCATCAAGCAAAGGATATTTCTGTTTTTAGGCATGGTACAGGCAAAATCCGTCTAGGCCACTCAGCCCTGACTCATCGATGTGCTTGACATTTGCTCTCACTGTAGCCAGAATTCAAGCAAGTCTTGAACTTTTCTGAGCTTTCATAGGCTCTTCAGTGTCCCGCCTGTCATCAGGGTCTCACACTTGGCAGAGATTGTAGCAGGGTAAAGGTTTCTCCAGCACATTGTCTCCGTCCACCTCGAACACATAATCGCAGCGTTGAGCGATCAGAGGAGCGTCAGACAGGGCCACGCTCTGATTGCCAAAGGAGATTACTGTGTCTCTCTGCAGGGAGCAAGAAAAGAGCACCAAAGTTAATTTGTGAGCGTCCTTGGAGTGACTTTTTCTGAAGATAACATACCACTGCAAAATAAAATTATTCCAACACATCTCCTGCCACATTCTCATTACCCTCAGCATTTGCATTGAATGACCTGTGACCCAGCCCCTTCGTGCATTTGTAACTATGAAATGGTCGATTAGGGGTGGTGTTATAAACATTTGCTTGGTCACATTTGCAAAGCTCTCAGGGGTCATTGATGTGTATCATGAACTGGTGTTGAGAAGCAAATCTTTCTTACCCGTCCATTATTGGCAGCAGAAGTGGCGGCAGACGCAGCAGCCGCTTTTTCAAAGTCTTTTTTACAGATATGAGCCATGATTCCAGCTGCTAAAGCATCACCCAGAACATTGATCATGGTCCGAAATCGATCACTGACAAAAGAAAAAAGGCAATTGTTGACTCGCTGCCCAAAGAAAATGCCAAATTCAACAACATTAAAATCATCTTAGATGAGACTCACAGAACCCAATCGATGGCTACAATCAGGGAGATGTCAGCTGGCGGTAAACCAACAGAGGTTAGGACAATCACCATGGTCACCAGACCTGCCTGAGGGATCCCAGCTGCCCCGATGCTTGCTGCTGTAGCTGTAATACTGACAAAAACAGAGGGAGAATGGAGGTAATGAATACTTTTTTGGCTCTCAACACAAAAGCTTCTGATGGACGGAATCTTCTCAGTGTCAATGCTCACCTAATAGTGACCAACTGGCCGAAGTCCAAGTCATACTCATTGACCTGAGCTATAAAGATGGCAGCTACTGCCTCATACAGGGCCGTTCCATCCATGTTGATGGTGGCTCCCACTGGCAGGACAAAGCGAGCTATCTGCCGGTCCACCCCACAGTTCTCCAGAAGACACTTCATAGTGATGGGCAGCGTGGCTGAGCTGAATTATGGGAAATGAGATAAAAGGAAGATGGGACGTGATAATCACACAATTAGTATGTGAGATAAGCAAACGTCTGTCTCTTCTTACCTGGATGAAGTTGCCAGTGCAATGACAAGAGCCTGCAACAGGCCTCTGATGAAGGGGAAGGGGTTTTTATGGGTGAAGAAGAAGTAGAACAGAGGCAGCAGGATGAGACCGTGCACAAGCAGACCACACAGAACAGTGAGGAAGTACATGCCGAGCTTCTCCCCAAGGTGGGCCGGGTCCTGCATGTCCAGGATCTTCCCAGCAACCAGGAACACAATACCGAATGGAAAGTACCTAAGCAGAGGAGAGGAAACATGGAAAGTTAGAGCTTTTCCACGTTTGATTCCATTTTCTATAGCAGTTATAAAATCAATATCAGAATGTGTCTTTGTGTCCTTGTGGTTTAAAGTTATCGAAGAAATGCTCTACATCAAACTCACGGCCCACGGGCCAAATCTGGTTCTCGCTAACATTTTATCTGGCCCCAAAAGTAGTACGATCC
Organism: Millerichthys robustus; assembly: GCA_034783495.1. Classification (NCBI taxonomy): domain Eukaryota; kingdom Metazoa; phylum Chordata; class Actinopteri; order Cyprinodontiformes; family Rivulidae; genus Millerichthys; species Millerichthys robustus. The sequence continues at coordinate 5,100,927 of JAVKLF010000002.1, forward strand.
TCAGTAATCTTTGATTTTAGAGTATAAAGAGCAACAGAGAATCAATTTGTTGTCCTATATTCTTTTTATCTCATTTTAAAGTCAAATAATTGGACTTTTGGTGAAGGTTTTCTTTTTTATTTTGCTGATTTGCTGGATTGTGATAAAACGCATCTCTAAGAAATAATAAATGAAAAAGTTGTTGATAAAGAGAAGAAGAAATTATTATTAATAATCTATCTGTTTGATTTTATTTTTTTTCTTTATCTTTTAGGTTACATATGCTCTAAATGCTACACTTAGTTTGATTTGGAAAATGTAATTTGTCTTTCAATAATTATAAAATAACATGTTCCAGTAAAAACTGAGCGATAGGCCCTTGAACCGAGTTTTGAATTTTGCCCCCCTTGTGTCGCTGAGTTTGACTCCTCTGCTCTTTGATATAAACAGAGACTATGATGTGTTCTGCAAATTCTTCCCTGATTTGCGTTGTCAGATTTACTTCTTCATGTAATCTGACTCTGTGCAACTTACCACATAGCAGCATTGATGATCTTCATCACACACTCGTTGATGCACTGACACACATTGACTAGTGGTAATCCACGTTCTCCCATCTTCCCCAGGAGCAGACCTAAGAGATGAAACAGAACAAATTTACTCTTAATTGTAGGTAAAAGACTTGATGTAGTATTGCAAAGGCCTGGGTCTGTGTCTTACCCATGGTGGCTGAGAAGATGACAATTCCCAAAACGTTCATGCCTTTGCTCGTACTGGGGACGATTTTATACTTGATGTCGGGGGCAGGCGTGATCTCTAAGAACACTGGGTGGCCCAGCTGAGGGTTGTGGTAGTCAGGCATGACGTACACAAAGTTGGCCTGAGACTCTTTCTCGTTGGAGCTCTGCACAGTTTGCACCAAATCTGTCCGATACTGGAAGAAAAACAACAACAGGTGTTAGCTGACGAACTGGTAGGCTTCACCGGCAATTTTACTGGAAGCTGTCACATATTTCCCCGCTCACCTGCTGGAAAGTAGCTTCAATTAGATTTGATGGGATCATGTTCCTATAGGAGAACAAACACAACAACATGAATGTTTTGTGTTACTGAGACACACGTGCTTTCACACATGGCCATGTTTGAGTATTAACATTTTAAACAGCATATTTTTACAGCATGACAACAAAATACTGTTGTTTTGATTTTAGTTTTGAATTTAGTTTATTTGTCATACAGATAGGTTCTCCTTTAAAAATCTGGATTTCTTATTTTAGTGTCTCTACAGGACTTTACTGCAGATTTTTAATGGGATTTACTTTTCCATATTTTCAGTTTTTATTCACCTAAATGGTGAAGAGTGGCTCAATTGGTTTTACTTCATTTAGATAAGCAAAAAGACCTAACATGAGACAGGAATCAAAATGACTCTATATTTTATTTAGCAATAATATTTTCTTTTTTAATGTTTCTGTATGTTTTGAATCATGAGCCTTCATTCTATTTTTCTTATTATTATCCTGTTTCAGAGTGTGTTTCAAACATTTGCAATTTTCTGAGCAATCTGTAGTTTAACAACTAAAGGAATAACCAAAGTATATATTATTTGAGCCTTTTAAAGGTTTTTATAACAGAGTTTTTATTCTAAAAGGATTTTTATACAATTCAGAAACAATTTACCCTGAGCATCTGGACTTCTAGCCGCTTTTATTTATTGTATTCCAAACAGTTTTACCATTCTACAAAACTCACAGGTTAAGATCAGAGGTATTCCCAGTTTGACTCTGTCAGACATCAGAACAACACAGGCAGCACGATGTTCTTGGACAGTATTTATTTATACAGCAGACGTCAGCAACTCTGGTAGTTATGTCATCAGACACATAACAAGGCTGAAGTGTCCTCATCACCAATCTCACCAATTTAATTAGCTTTAAGACGAAAGGTATTAGCAGACCTCAGACTTGTATGGCTCTGCATTAAGCCTGGGCAGACTGGACGTTCAGTCTTACAAAGTAAAACGGCGCACAGCGACCTTCTGACAAGGTGCAGGCTTAGCCGATCACAAATAATTGCCTCTCTATTCTTAGCCAAACTGCTGTGTGGGAGTGACTCTGCAACTCTTCTTCAAATGATTTGTTCTCCTGCCCATATTTGTGATTATATCAGATTTAAATGTAGATTTTGATTTACTTTATATTGCCTTATACTATTGTAATTAATGCAGTTCTCTGAGTAAGAATGTACTATTTCCTCTTTACCTGAACCTAATTTTGTACAACATTGTGAACTTTGGTGCAAAAATTCTAATTTCTGTTAGGGTGACTTATAAAAGGATTATTTTCTTTGAAATTGTAGTTTTAATAAAACCATTTAACCTGATGTAGCTGCATTTCATTAGTGTTTGTAGAAAATCCTGTATATTCACATCACAATCCCTGCTCAATGGCACTACAAAAAGCTGAAATTTTGATTAACCTGATGAGATCGAGCAGAGCGTCAGCAGAGGTCATGACCGGCCCAGTGCTGCCGTGGTGGCTTTCTTTCTCTGCTCCGGCCCCCGGGTGAATGATCAGCACCAGCACGATGCCTACGATGACAGCAATGAAGGTCGTCCACAGGTAGTAGGTGATGGTCAGGACTCCCAGCCGGCCGCTGGCCTTCGTGTCCATGGCTGACAGGCCTGACATCAAACTGGACAGGAAATGTAAAATAAATACAATAAAATATGTGTAGATGATTGTGTTGGTGTAGATTCTAAGTCATCCAAGACATGATTAAGCCAAAAGAAATGATAACAAAACAGCTGACTGAGAGGTCTGTTCAAAACTAACAGAGCCCTCTGAGAGAGTACTGGACCAAAACCTCAAACCCAAACTGAGCGGTGTGCAGTTCAGTGCAGTGAAGAATGCTCAGACTTCTATATTGGAGAAACTAAACATCTCCACAGATGTTTGACTCAGTACAAGAGAACCAGCTTTTCAGGACAAGACTCAGCAGTCCTACTTCTCTGGATTCAGGGACACTTAGCCTGATACCCAGTCAGTTTCACTCTAATTCACACCTCCATGCACGTAACCAAACCAAACCTCTCTAGTGAGCGAGGCAAACAAAGACACAAAGGAGAGGAGAAAGTTTAATCTGAGTGGGAATTTAGCTCCATAACTAAGCTTCTCACGCAGTTTAAAGCTTCAAACTCCACTCTCCAGTTTTAAATCGAAATACCTCCCTGGATGAGAAACGAAACATCTTCAACTAGGCTACAGAATAAAATTGTTTCATTGAATTTTTTTCTCTGTAGGCTATTTTGTTTTCCATACAAAAAACTTTTGCATTCTTCATGACATTTTAGCTATTCATATATTAAAACATTCATCTCATTTAGGAGATGGGTGCTACAACTTTTATACTTTTCAAAATAAGTTATTTATATAGCTTTTGTATAATGATAGAGTGAAAACTTTAATTCCTTCAGTAGCCTAATAAAATTTTAGAAAATCTGTTCAGAATCAGAATTCTTGCTGTTTTTGTCTTTTTTTGCTTCTTACAGTATTTAGCTACAATTCTGTTAATTTTAGCTTTTAGCTAGCCTTTTGCATCTTCTAATTAAGTTTTTGCTACTTTTTGCTTTAAGCTAGCAATTTGTTATTTTAGCTTCAAGCTAGCTCTTGGGTAACCTTATGCTACTTTTACCTTCTAGCTAGTCTTTTTCTACTCAGTTAGACCATTGCTACGTAAGTTTTTAGCTAGCATTTTGATACATTTAGCTTGAGTTTTGCTACTTTTAGCTTCAAGCTAAAAGTAGCATTTAGCATTTAGCAACTGTTTGCTTGTATTTTGTTCACTTAAGCTACTAAATACTTTTTAAATGTCTTGCCTCTTTTAGCTTTAACCACTCAATGTTAGCTATTTGAGTGGATTATATTCTGTCTCCTGTGATCTGTTTAACAGACTCAACAGATCCTCACCTGGAGGTGATGAGGGGCAGAATCAGCATCTTTAACATCCTCATCAGTAACTCTCCGGGGAAAGAAAAGTAGATCTTGGCCTGTGAGAAAAACAAAGTTTAAAGAGTTTATTAAGCCAAAAAATGATGATGTGTTCAAGCTGCTGAATGTTCATGATGTCACGTTTTCCTACAGGGACTCGTCACACTGCAGAACACTACCTGTAAATAATCTATTTATCAAATTATTAAATGAGCAAAAAGAAAAGCCCACATTTCAGAATGAGTGTAGAAGTGATGTGAAAGCAATGTTTAATTTTTAGGTTGTTCCAGATTAAGAATTTTACAATTTTTTCCACTGGGACTCATTTTTTGGGAGGTTATTGCAGTAACGAACGATTTACTTTGATTTAAAATCACTTTTATATGTCCCTTTTACAACACCTGACATGAAATTTAGAGTAAAATGTGTTATTTTTGTTAGTTGTTAATTATGTTAGTCTTATACAAATGAAATGTTACTAGTTTTGAATAACAATAAATTGATTTAGACACAATAATTGGAATTAAAATGATGTTAAATTGTTCAATTCTCCTTCACCTCTTTCAACACCTGGCATTTACTGAAGTGCATTCTGACTTAACGTTTGCATGATACATTTATTTGATTAAAAAACTGTAATAAAATTTAAATGTATTAGCAATAACTTCAAATTACATTTTTAAAGAATTAAAAATGTTGCATTGAGAGTCTTGGTTATAATCATTGGTTAACAAACTTTTAATACAGAAATCAAGCTATTAGGAGCTTTAAGTCTGTCTTTTTCTGACCTCTGACTTGACCCTGTCGTTACATCCAGTCCACTCTAAAGCTTACATAACTGACTTTAAGTGATTCTTTGCCAACAGAGCAGCTTTACTTTTGCCTTTCTACATCCGTTCATTTGTTTTTACACTCTGAGATGGTAGCTCAATGCCAACAAAAAAGTACAATTCCAGTCATTTGGTGTTTTTGTTTTTCTTGGCCATACCTGTGTGGACAGGTTTAATGTCCGCAGGGTAAATCCAAGGACACAGCCAGTAAGAACAGCAAAGACAGAGAGCGTCAGCAGTCCGTTCCTTCTGCAGTAGTCCCTCACATACGCTCTGACCTTCACAGAAACCACACGCTTGTACAGATTCTTCACCACCTCCATCCTGATTCCGCCTCAGGCCCCTCCACCCCTGCTTCCTGACCACAGATGTCAAAGTCTCTCTCTGTGGGCACGACAAGACCAGCACAGATCCCACTGAAGGCACGGGAGAGCCTGGGAACCTGCTCTGATTTGGGTTCTGTTAAACACTGAAGAGCTGATCCATTCTGAGAGAGGAAGTGTTGATGGAATGATTCCTGGTAAAGGAGCTCCTAAAAGGATTATCCATATCCCTCCCCCAGACTAACAGAGTCTCCTTCACAGCCACCAAGGCTTCAGGCTTAGAGGTTAAAGGCAGGACGTCAGCTCCAATTAACGCCCCCATTCAGAGCTCATTAAAGGGTACCGCTACCCACCTCCAAGCCATTTCATTCATAAAACAGGAGATCAGACATCACTTCTTTGACTTGACATGTATTTAAGACCAAGATTACAACAACATCACCCTCAAAATAAATGGATGTAATGGTTAAATGGTTAATAACTAAAGTTTGCTTAAAAGTTTAAATTTATCCTAGAATTTCATTAATAGCAAGAAGTTAAATCAGATCTAATTATCTCCTGCATTTGAAGGGAAAACAATTTGTTTCATGTCGTTGTTTTTAGCTGTTCCAGTTCTCAGTTTATTTTTGTGACCTGTTAGCAGGACTTCTTAATTCTGTGGTCATCCAGCACCTGAGAACGTCACTCTTACTGAGTCTGTGATGACCCAAGAGGAGTCGTTCCCGTCTAACAATGGCTGCTGACGTCACCTGGGAACAATCCAATAACACTTAATCTGTGCTCTGGTCTCAGAGCGGGACATCAACGAATTACACAAAACACAAAAGAAGAAACTTTTATTCTAAGAGGCTTTTATCTTAGCTTCACATTATAATTCTGTAAACTTACTTAAACTTAACAAATCTATGGGCAAAAAGCCTAAGATAAGTAAAAGGTAATGGATACTTTCTTATTATTTTTGTCAGAAATGAAAAAAAGGATCTTGTGAAATATAATTTACTGTCAAGGTCTGTTTTTCCTGTGTCCCTGTCTGAGTCTGATTGTCTCCTTTCACCTGTTGTGCTGCCCCAGGTGT
>JAVKLF010000002.1:5163723-5176900 GCA_034783495.1 Millerichthys robustus
CACCCACCAGCATAAACATTATTGTACATCTTTGTCTTTTGGCAGTGAACAATATTGTTTTGATTAACTGATTGAACAGTTTCAGATAAACTCACCTCAAGAAGTAATAGGTTTGTAGTCAAACTCAGCAGGTTGCTGTGGGTCACTGTGTGCCTGACTTCGTTCCTCAAGCTTATAAAAATATTGTCAGGTAATGGTTAAACTCCAGTAAAACAGGTTTTATTGAAACCCATCCCTCTATGACACGTTATCTATGTGTATAAAATTTTTATTCCACGCCCATATCAACCTTCATAGAGGATTCAAAAAGAACATTTAAAAAACCTACAAAAAACACCAAAGTTGTGTGATTATCTTGAGTATTAAGAAATTTATGGATGTTAGTTTATGTGAAATCAAGCTCATAATTTCTCCGACAGTTCATATAGCTAAACCAAGAGGGCCTTTGTGACCATTTTGCTTTGTCGTTCTCTATTTTGCACGTAACATCCCTAATATTCAAGATAGTCCATGAAATTTTAGGCAAAGATCTACCTTCTCACCATATCTCTAAGGAAGAGTACAGCTACCCTGCAGAGAAAACTCATTTTGACTGTATCCATAATCTTGTTCTTTCGGTCATTTCCCAAATTATGTGGCCATAGGTGAGGGTAGACCAAGCAGTTACCAGAGCTTTGCCTTACATCTCAGCTCCTTCTCCACCTCAACAGACTTACACAGAATTTACAAGGCTGCACTGATCCATCTGTTAATCTCACGCTTCCCTCACTTGTGAACAAAACCCCAAGATACTTGAACTCCTCCACTTGAGGCAGAACCTCCCCCGCCAACCCAGAGAAAGCAATCCACCCTTTTCTGATTGAGGACCAGTCAAAATACTGTTCTTGTTTTAACTAATCAAACAAGAAAACCTAGAATCCTTTAACATGGGATGAATGTAAAGTTAAAAAATTGCAAATTGATGATTCTGTTTTCTGTTTTCCCACTTATCAGCAAATTGAAGTGTCTCGTCTACAACCTGGATGTGTCCTAAAATAAAAAAAACAATAAAGCATTAGAAACGAAAACAGAGTCAACATAATGCAACACTTGTGATTTAATTCAACATCTATCAATTCTGCTCAATAATTTGAATGTACAAGATGCTCTCAACATGTTTATATTGTGATGCACATTTTTTACTCCTGCATTTGCCCACACAACAGTTGGACATTGTTTCTTTACTTACAGACAATAAAAAGTAAAAGCTTTTCACCCCACTCTATTTCTGTTTTCCCACAGTGCTTTGCTGCCTCTCTTCATGAATATCATGAATGTAACAACATACAGAACATGTTTTAAATGCAGGACACACTAATAATTATACAGCCTGGTGGTAGTTCAAGTTATTGGCTATGATTACAGAAAACAAGGGCAGAAGTGAAATATTAGGTTTCTGAATGATTTTATCTGCAGTAAGGGAAAAAAATAATGATTGCATAAATTTAAACTACTCTAAGAGTTGTGCAAATCTAGGATATTTTTAACGATGTTTCTGTGATTGTGGAGACGACATTCATTTAGGCTCAGAGGAAAATGAGCTGTGATTCAACATGCTTTGGTATTAAGAAATCTTGGTGTCACATGCTTATTTGTAAAAACCAAAGATAAAACAGACAAATGTTCACATATCTCACATTGACATCTTGACATGGATATCCATTTTGGAATACAAGGAATAAACTAAACAAAAAATATGGCTTGCTGCATCTTGAGATGTTAAAATGTAATCCAATGCAGTGAATAAAGATGATGTTATTTGGAGTAATGTTCTTTTAAGATAAACTATTAAACCAAAACTGCTAAAGCTAGACTTTTCTGTTGTGGGTTTAAAAAAACAACGAAAAAAGACAATCTCATGTTAGTTTTGGTTAGCTACAAAGAGTCACTGCAGAGGGACCAAAGAGCCCCTTTTGGCTCCAGAGCCACAGATTGTAGATCACTAAACTAGGATGTTAAATATAGAAAGTGAGTTAAATAATGAAAATGTGTTTGTGATACTTTTTAACATTTTGTTTTACACTTAGCTCCACATATCTAACAAATAAAGTGAAACTATCATAAATATATTGTTTTTTTTATTTTTCCAATCACTAGTTCCAAACAATTTAAACATTTCATGGCAAACATTTTGACTTAGAGTTTAGGAGTATTAATGAGGGCTGCATTCCATTCAGAGAAAGTTCTGCTCAGATTTTCTTACAAAAAAAAACAGCAGTGGCAGAAATGGAATACGGTTCTTATCAAAACACCTGAGCTTTCCCTTCTCTTTTGAGTCAAACTGTCTGCCATGAAACAGGACCATAATTCAAACAAGCAACAACAATATGAAAGGACAAATGCTGAGAGGACCGGGTGATCCTAGACCTGGATGGTAAAGTTTTATGAATACTGTCGACCCTTTGATCCCAGTCATTCTTTCACTTCTAGTTTCAGGATTACTTTGCCACATGAATACAATCAGATTCTTTACCTCTTATTTACAACTAGTAGGTAAACACGGTGACTCGTTTGTGATGCAACATAGAATAAAAACATAGTTTCTAAAACACAGTTTCTGATTACTACTTCTTGATGGTTGTAATTATATTTAAGAAAACACAAAGTGCCCTTTTTATCTTATAAAAGCGTTTAAAAGCCCAGTTCCAGATTTACAAGACTATAAGCACTAATATTAGATTACAATTACAGGAATAGTCTCAAGAACACAATTGTCATAAAGCTGTTGAATGTAATACAATAATGTAATCTTTCAGATTAAGTCTTTATCACTTGCTGGTGGCTAACAAGAAGTGAGAAAGTGTGTGTCAGTCTGATAAAAATCTTGACATGAAGGCCACAATGACACAAGACCTTTAAAAGCAGCTACAGCACAGTCTGTCTCACCACAAACATCTGACCACAAACTGGGAATTCTTTCACAATATGATGTTAGACTTAAGTTTTAATAAATGAGACAGTAGGAATACGCAATACAGCTCAGTGCCAACCAAGTACAAACCAGGTACTTACCAAATACTCACCAGGTAACTGATACCATACCCTATAGTCACGAGACTAAAAACCTAAAAAGCTAAGTAAACGCAGCCATATATTAAAAACACATAGAAATCAATTTAAATAAACTAAAAGGTCTACATCTCAGATGGTGTTGAGAAATAAGGAGTAGAGGTGTTTTTAGGAAGCAAATAAAAATCGTCGCACGGCTCTGTTCTCTGTCCTCACAAAGTCACTAAACTCCCTTTAACTGTTCTTAGATTTTTATACACTTGATAAATAAGTCCAGGTTGTGTCGGGATAATTTTTTTATCCAGCCCGCAGTAGAGGGATAACAGACGAGAGCAGTTGGCAGTATTTTATTCCCTGCAGTCACTGGCTTCAAATATGACAATAATTCAGAAAAACTTGATTTATTTATCATATCTCTGGTTTTACGTGACCGATCAGCACAATTTAAAACTTGGTTAATATTTTAAAATCTGTTTTATTGACACAAATTAAAAGTTTCAGAGCAGTTGTGTGTTTCCTGTTTATTCATTTTACTGTAAATACTAGCATGTAGCAATTGGTGTTTTCACGCCAGGAAGGTCCATCCAGGACGGTCCATCCAGGAAGGTCCATCCAGGACGGTTTTCTGGTGGAGCTGAGTCTTCTTGCCTTCATGGTGGTTTGCTCTAATCAGAACCTCCTTATTGATCAATAACTTAACTCCAACCTGTTCTACTTTGTTCTTCATCACTTGCAGATAACCCATTATATATATCCACTAAATAACTGGAACGTTCTCCACTTAAATCGTCTTCACTCCCATAGTCCTCCACCACAGATATGTCCTGCCTGTAGCACCTTCTTTGACCTCATCTGCCTTCAGCATTCATCTGCAATGTGGTCGGGTCTTTTCATGTCTGCGTGGGTATTTTTTATCTTTGTTTTTAAACTTGAATGTGAAAAAACATATAGTCATTCTACCACAGTGATTACCCGTTAAGGGCATTTGAGACTGTTATGCTGGGAGTTGACCATTAAAATGGGCATGAAATTTGCAAGAGTTGCAAGGTTTAGAGCAGTTTATTAGCGGAGGTTGGACAACTGCGTGTTTGAAATTGACAGGAACCTCATCAGAGGACAGACTGCTGTTAGTAAGAGTAAGAACAGAAATGGTTCAGTTTGAAAAACCTCTTAAAATAATTGAGGAGGGACAGCATCATGGAGAACCTGGACGTTTCTCATGTTTAACAATCTCTTGCAAAGAGGAACCAGGTTCTTACCAGATTCATACCAGGTATTTACAGGGCACATACTAGGTACTTACAAAATTTTTACAGGGTACTTACCAGGTACTTATAGGCTTTGTACCAAGTACTTTGAAGTGCGTACTGGACACGTGCTGGGTACCTCTTTGGTACTCATAGAACACAGTCATTGACTGTAAATTAACAGGTATGTATCCTGTAAAAGTAAATAAGGTCTATACTGAGTACATACCGTGTATTTATGGGATGTAGACTGTGTGCATTCAGGGTTTGTACCAGTTACTTACAGAGAACATAGCAAAACTGTATTTGCAGGGAACATACTGGGTAAGCACTGGGCTGTATCATGTAATGCTACCAATAAGTTGAAAATTTGGAAAATTAAATATAATGCAAACAATGATTTTTACCTTTACAATTTTATACATATGGTCAGATGGTTAGATGTTGAATCAGAGGCAGTAAACTCTGACCATATTTGCAGGCTTGTAGATTTTCACTCTGTTATTTAATTGATCTACAGCATCAGTTTCATGTGACTCTATTTGTTTGCAGGCTGACACATTTCTCTTGCAGTCAGTTATAACTCCTCTTCCATTTTGCACAAGGTCATTGGTGAGAAAAGCATGCAATATTCCCCAAAGACACGCGTGATCCACACCTACAAAAGAAGCTCAATGTGTTAAAAGCCTCTTATCTACTCTGTCTGGTACATGCAGAAAACAACAGCAGTTCCTCTAAATGTCTGCCTCTTACTCCCTTAGATCTTCTGTAACTGTTATAAGCATATTTCATTGGACTTTCCATGTTACACGATGTCTCAGTCTGCCTCAGAATTCAATCTTACAGGCAGGAAAGGTCTCATCCTGCATAGCAACTGTGCTGTTAGATCCCAGGACGGTAATGCTCAGCTCCCGCTGCCTGTCCAGCGTCTGCTGGTACCACTCCTGCATTGATGCCGACTCAAAGGTGGGGATCACTGTCACCTGAACACAGAAATAGACATTAAGTCATTTATTTAAACTCATGAGTGCACATAACATTACAGTGTTTGCAGCCAAAATAAGCTTTGTTCTTGAATCCCCCATATGGTTCATGGTTTATTTTAAGGACGTTATGTTTGCCACTTGTTGCAGAACTCTTTGTTGCTTTTTCCTTTCACGTCCCACTTAGATTTTCATCTTTACTTTGGTTTAACCCCAAAAGGGTTCAGTCAAGTTGATTATTCTTTTCCTACATTATATTCAAGGATTTCTGCTCCCTGTACAGTAAATATTAGATGTACATCTAACTTTTGTAGTCAGCCTGATATAAGACAGCCACCACAGCTTACTGACTTTAGCGAACAAAATATGGATCCAACTTAGTCAGTTATACAGATATTTAACTAACATTTGGTGTGACTAGCTGTGAGCTGTTCTCATCACAGAATCTGATTGCACAAAATGTTTGTTTAAACCATTGGCATTCAAGGTGGTAGGCAAAATGCTGCTTTTTTGTTGTTTGTTTCTCTAGTCCACCTACACATTGGTAAATCTGTCTATTTGCCTCTCTTTGTAATATTTTTTGTTCATGGATGTCCACCTTGTGCTTTGACTTGCTTTCTTGTACCAGCTCCCTTTAATTTGAAGTGTCTGTAAATAATGTACTTACCCACAAAGCAAAAATAGTCTGGCCCAGTTCTGGACCGCACAATGCACTAACACCTGGCCCAGACATCATAAAGAATGATGGCCCTGTGGTGGCCAAGATGTGGTTTCCCAGAGGTGGTCTATGCATGGATCAGCACCACACAAACTGAACCGCAACCAGATCAGGTGTAGAATGGACTGATTTGAGCCACATAAACCAAATCACAATTGGGCCAGTTGTGGCATGCCATCTTAAAAACAGCATCTTCATTTCCAGACCTGGCCCATGTCTGGTTGGCAAACCACTTGCCACGTCAGAAGTTAGCCAGCAGTGTCAGCTTGACACCAGATCTGGCCCACAACTATTTACCATGTGGGTATATTCTGTATCTGAGTAGTGCAAAAATGCAGAAGAAACAAGTTCTCTTGAGAACTTTTAAATACCTCATATATTCACTCCTTTTTTGCCTAAACTTTAATTATATCTGCACAAGTTTAGAGTTAAATTGACTTGTGATGTTGTATACAGTTCTGTACGAGAACTTTGCCATTTGAAAAATGCTGTCAATAATGTGCATAAATCAATACATTTGAGTATTCCTACCTGCATAGTGTCCGGCCAGAACGTTTTGCCATCCAGCAGAGCATCCAGAGTTTGTCTCAACAGCTCTTCCCGCTCTGGACTATTGCCACTGAGGATGTAGCAAGAAGAGCGAATACACCTGAAGAAGTCCACAGTGACTGTGGGAGATGAGGATCCAGAGGGAATATAGGCTAGGTCCACATAGACACCAACTTCACTAGCAGAGGTAGCCTTCGAGCCTGAGGCAGACACATAGATGATAAATTGACACCTCATTAGACAACAAGTGAGTCATACCGAAGAAAGATGTAAAATAAATAGATGTACCTGGACTGGTCGTGGATTTTGCTGGTGCTGAGCGAGTGCTGGAGGAAGGCGCACGAGTAAGATTCCCTTTGATGACTCCACTCTGGCTCCCGGTCCGGTTTTTTACTGAGCCTGATTTTAAGGGGCTGTCGATAACCTGGTAGTAAAACTATAGTTAATTTGGGTTCAGATTCAGTGCTGACATTGATTCAAATGCGAGTCTGATATGACATTGTGAATAATCAAGGACAAAAAATTATTTTGACAAAACAAATTTATACACTTCTGTTAAAACATCATTACAAACATACTCACAGCTGATATATTTTTGACTCTGCTTCCTGTGGCTTTTGCTCTTTTCCCATGAGCTTCAGAGTCTGACTGAGGAACTGGCATGGAGGTGTCAGGGTGGGGCGGCAGGGGAGGACTGTCTCTGAGAGGGGCTGGAAGAGGGTCAGGGGGCAGGGCCTGACTGCTTTTGTGGTCACACGGGGAGTTGGATGGGTCACTGCATGACTCATCAGAGTCTGAGTCCAGGACTCCATCAGCTGTGGTGGACGGGCAATCCTCTGTGCAGGCTGGGGCATTTGATTCACTTGGTGACCGGTCCTTGGGGTTGTTGTTGTCGCCATGGTGATTTGATGCAAAGGCTCCTCTGGAGGAATCACTGGTGCCTGAACTAGAGTCAGGCTGCTTGTAATGCTTAAACTCGCATGGAGAAACCAGACACAGGTCCACGTCATGAGCTGATGCCTCAAAGTGGAGTGTGTTAGGTGCAAAAGGTCTCCCCATGTCTGAACTCTGACCCAAAGATCTAGGTGGCTTCTTCACGGACAAAGGCATTCCCACAAAATAACCTCCGTTTGAGTGAGACTGATAAACACTGTTGTCTCCTTCTCTCTGGCCCACAGTAGTTGGGCCTTGCTCAAAGGACATGGACAGCGATTCGTCTACTTCTGTGGACTGAGGCGAGCTCACCTCGGCTGGTAACGAATGTGTAGTGGTGGTGGTCACAGAGGGAGAGGGCTCTGAAGATCCATCTTTGAATGAACCCAAAGAAAGGAAACTGAGATGCTTCTCTTTAGAGTTTGTGCAGTTTTCAGGAACACTTTTGGGCTCATCACTCTGCCTGGATGACCCATCAGGATCGTAGGCATCTGCTGAATCAGGGTTCCCCACCTGGTCCTGTAGTCTGCTCAGAGCGGTCCTGTTGCACCACACGTCATCTGGGGACAGACAGTACGGCGTGTGGCCTGCACTGTTGGGACGTGAGTCAGGGGAAGCAGGCTCCACTGTCTCTTCATCTGGGCTGTTAGGGGTCTGGTTCTCAGGAGAGGCCTGTGAGGGAGGGGTGTTCCTCAAAGCCCCATCCAGAAGCGTGTACTCGGTTGGGGTTACATCTAACTGGACAGTACATTCCATCTTTGACGCCTTGTTTAAAGGAGATGGAAAACCTACAACTTTCACTGGTCTGCTTGATTTAACGGGTTCATCTGGAAGGATTTTCTTGAGGTCTTTTTCTGCTCTCTTACCAGCCCCAGGTGTATGTTGCATTTGGCTAACGCCACTTTCCACTTCTATTAGCTCTGACCCAACTGCTGATTCCTCTTCTAATCTGTCAGCAGTTTTATTGCATGACTCTTCACTCAAGTCTCCAAGTCTCTTTATATTTCCTAACTCACTGCTTTTCTGTTTTTCTTTATCAGCTGTATCCACCTGTGCCTCTTCTTGTTCACTTTCCTGTCTGAGCCTGAGAAAATCCTCTGTCATGTCCTCTGGGGTAGACATTTTGGAGCCACGGTGGTTCTCTGTCTCCCTGTTTTGATTCTCTTTCTCCTTACCGAGAATTTCTAACTCTACAGTTTTTTGCTTTGTTGACTTGTTGTTTGGCAGTTCAGTGTTTACATGTACTTTCTTGTTATCTTTACCCTCATTTCCTGGTTGTTTTTGTGCTTTCTTCTCTCCTGCTTTAGAGTCATTTTTTGCATCCTTTTTGGGTTTTGTTTTATTTTCAGTCTTTGCTTTTGAAGGGACACTATTCCTTTTTGTCTGTTCAGTCCTTTTATCACTGTTCTCTTCTTTATCACCAGTCTTCTCCTCTTTTTTCCCACCCTTCCCAACTCCTTTCTTTGAGATATTTTTTTCAAAAAGTGATGCTTTATGTTTTAAACTTATTTGCTTGAATTTGGCTTTGTCCATGTCTTTTCCACCAACTCCAAATAAAGTCTTCCCTTTTTCTTTGCCCTCTTCTCTAACTCCTCGTTCTTTCTCATATTTGGGTGATCCCTCCTTCCCTTGTGACCTGCCACTGTCCAGGCTATCTGTCCAGTTGACCTTTCGGTCCTCCCCCAGTTGTTCAAGGTCTCCAGTAGTCACTGATGGTTTCTGAAGGAAGTCCAACCCCTTGAGCTTCTCCAGGCCCTGGAGCAGCTTTGCCTGTGGTGTTACACCCGGGAACAGCACCCTGACCAGCTTTTCTTGGGGACACGCTGGATGCCACACAAGCAGGGCAGAGACTGAGGCCAGGGTGGTGAGAGGGAGACTTTGCGATTTGGATGATGGTGTGTTTCCATCAGGCCAGTTTTGCATGAATGTCTCATACTCCTGGCTGGTTTTCCCTGGACTGAGGATGTATAAATCCAGCTGTCCCACTCCCATCTTTTGGAACAGGGTTAGCGGTTTAATGGGTACTCCTTGTGGTCGAAACATTGGTTGCGGCTTAATGTCTAATTTCTTCAGCAGCTGTAGGGTTACAGCTGCCTGCTGTATGCTCCTCAGCACATTGTCTTCACCTTATAAATATATATAAAAAAACAATAGCTCTAATTACTTTTATTTATAAATCTACAACGTTTACTCCCCAAAAAATTAAAATCTAAGCAAAAACAAGATGTTTTGATTTACAAATACATCTAAAGGCTGACATCTAGTACTATTGCTAAAATCTGTTCTTGGTCAGCAACAGGCCATCTATGTAACTGGAGCTGAACTAGTGCTACCCCAACTATGTCCCAGATGTAATTTGCCAGAGATGTCATCTGGGCCACTAAAGGGGTGTTATTCATTGCTGCATTTTGACTGAGTTAGTTGGTGCATGATGTGGAGCCAGAACTGGGAAAAATTCATTTCTCTATGTGCATGACATTTTGCTGACATCTGATGCCATTGCTAAAATCTGTTCTGGGCCAGCACCATGCCATCAGTGTATCTTCAGCTGGCCTGGTGCTGGCCCATGCATGGCCCACCTCTGGCGAACTGCACCTAGGCCACCAAAGGGCCGTTATTCTTTGTGGTATCTGGCGGGGCCAGTTTAGGGTCAGGTGTTAGTGTATCATTGGGCCAGATCTGGGCCAGGCAAATTTTGTCATTAAACGAAGAAATTGTAATATATGTATATATATATATATATTTGCAAAACTCACAAGAAGGTTGATGTTCCTGCAGTCGGTTCGGTGCATTTAGAAAAACAACTCCAAGCTCTGGAGAGATAAGCCTCTTAGACAAGTCATCTGTGCAAACAAAAATGAGGGCATTCAAAAAAAATGACAACATTTCTTCTTGATTCCCCTCAAGATGAGGAAGCAATCTTACCTTTTATATCAGAACTCAGTTCCTTTTCAGCCACCTTCCTCTCCAAGAAAGATATGACACCAGGCAGGTTTTCGGTGCTGATGTGCGTCAACAAAACTGCATCTACTCTGTCAAGATGGCGAACAAGCTTCCAGAAACAGGCCTGAGAGTCTGAGCCCCCGTCCACCAGCACTGTGAAACCATTAATGGCGAAGAAAGCGCAGTCGCCACGGCCGGCAGGGAACACGTAGCAACAGGGACGGGACAGTTTGAGGAAACCAACGGTGGTTGGAGGCGGGAGGAGGTCAAAGGGGGATGCAGGGCAAATGGTCCCGGAGATGAGGGACGTAAATTCCCCCAGAGACTGCATGGCAGGGAGCACCTCTGGAGGGTTGATTTGAAGCGCTAAAGGACCCTGCAGGAGCGAGTTTTCCAAGAGAGTCTTCCTCCACCGACCGGTGTTGGGACAGCTGAGAGTCAGGTGGGTTTTGATGATGGGAAGGCAGGAAGCAGAACTCTCATTATCTTCAAACTGAAAAAAACAGACGTTTTTCAGTATACTTGCAAGTACAAGTACAAAATTACTTTGACGAGTACTTCCCAATGTTAAAATTATCTTTGGTCACCAAAAAATTCAAGGTGGGCAGTAGTGCCTTCGTCTATATGTACCTGTTTTTCTGCTGTGTTAGCAAAATACCTCATGACACACTGGATGGATTTGAATAAAAAGTAATATCTGATTACTTTATATCTGACAATGAATAAGCCTTAGCAAATACAAAAATGGCTACAACTCAGCTCAGATTAACAGATATTAAGCGCAGACTTGGTTTAGTTGTATCTGAGAGTCATCGCCTCCCCATTTACCACATTTGTTCACCATACTCAGTTAGTTGGAGGTCTGTTTTCCTTGTCTGAATGGTGTATTTTCTATTTGTTAGCCATGCCTTCAGATCTACAAGCTTCATTTCACCATCAAGTTTTTGCTAAAGATTTTATTTTCCAAACTGATGCAAAAGAAAACATGAAGGATTTTAGGCCTGTTGTTGCCTGGGTGAAACATTGTACCTGCTTTGATATTAGTTGCCTCAGATGTTCTGGTGAAAACAGTCCTCTGTTAAACAGCAGGTCTCCGCTGTCCTCCACACTCAGGCCGGCCAAGATCAACAGCTTATGAGCCGATTCCTGGGACAGTAGGGCAAACACCTGGCAGTGGAGCAGAGATGGAAAATTCCTTTCAGTGTCACTCAGAAAATAAGGGAAAAAGCTGAAGATATTTAGAAAGAAGGGGAAAAAAATCTAAAGTTGAACCCTTCTTGAGCTAAGAAATACAGTATAATTACTTGTTTGACTGGTTGAACAAACATAACAATTTTAGGTAATAGGAATATTTGTAGAGAAAAACACTAAATGTAGTCTTTATTTAATCATATTTATTACCCACTACTGCATATGAAATGGCAATAATGTTTTCACTTGTGTTTATGTGTGTATGCAAATTCAGTTGACTGCCATGTTAGTAAAATATCTTATGAACTAATGAACAGATTTTATTGAAATTCTCAGAAACTGTTGGGAGTCAACTTAATTCAAAATGGCCACCACAGCTAAGTAATGTGTTTTAATTCTAATTTGATACATCAAAATTCCAGATTTAATTTTTTTTCAGTTTACAGCCAGCGGTCTGCCCTCACCTCTGAATGAGCTGACTCCTGAGACGGATTGATCAGCACCTGAGTGTCCAACGCTTTGGTTGAGTGGCGAAGACACTTCTGCCCTGAAGAGGCAAAGACGACGAGACACGGACAGAGAGGGACAGAAAGCAAAGAAAGAGCAGCGAGAGGACAGTCAGAGCTGGCGAAACAGGATCCAAACGTGGAGCAGGGGCCATAAAAAAAGTCACGGAGAGACTTGGTGGGGAGTCGATCCAGTGAGGAGAAACAGAAAAAGGAAGGAAGAAAGTAGAGCAGCTGAGTCAGACGAGCTGTGTGAGGAGGATGTGCCAAGTTTATTCCATCTGCAGGGAAAGTCCATTCTGAAGGGTCTAAAACAACATACCTGATAATAGTAGCCTTAATGTGATGGGAAGTTTTTGGAGCTTTTGTTACATAATGATGATGCGTTATATGACTGCAATGAATAAACAGATGTTTAAGTAAACAGTAATTTGTAATGTGCTGCTTTTTTGTACTTGTTTTTACTCCAGTTTTGACTATCCATGCATTATTTTTCTTTACCTGCTTGTTCTTTTCAGGATGTTTGTTAAGTTTGTGTCTTTTTGATAATCATATGTATTTATTGTGATGCTTTTGTTTGGCTTTTAATTTGTTTTTCTGTGTGCCCTGAGCACTTAAACCTGTTCTCAATCAGCATTAATCCCACCTGTCTTCAGTTTCCCATCAACCCCTGTCCATTTATACTCTCATCTTTCTTCCACTCAGCAGTCCATCATTGTGAGCTTCACATTTTGTCAGGTTCGTCTCTGGGTCTCTTTGAATGTCCATTTGTTATTTTGTTTTTATTTTCTGCCTTGTTGGTCTTTTATTTTGAAAAACTAAAAATTGAAGTTTTTATTTTATTTCTTTGTGTTCAGTCTGCATTTCTGGGTTCAATTCTTCTCTAAAAAAAAGGGAACATACGATCAAACAGCAAGTTTTAATTCTTTTACTAAATTCCTTTAGGTTTCATGCATCCTCTCAGTTTTGAGCTGCTGCTTTCAGCTGCTGCTTTCAGCTGCTTATTTACAGCAATACAATAAGATATTGATCCTCCCATCTTGGCAAGACAGCACATAA
>JAVKLF010000002.1:5208260-5218437 GCA_034783495.1 Millerichthys robustus
CGGGGTAAACGGATCTGATGAATATTTAGAGTCAGTCTAATTCAAAATGGCCACAACAGTTGTTCAACGTTAAACATAACGCAGTTAACTTTACAGATGTTGAGCTACAGTTTGTAGTAGCAGCTGAGTAATCTTCAACATTTGGAGCCAACTAATCTCATTGTTTCCAAGGTTCGGATAAAAAAAAATCCAAAATTTGTCTTAGATGATCGTTAAACTCTAGCATAAAAGGTGGAAGTGATGAGTATTGATTCCTGTTCTCTTTTTAAAGGTAAAATTTAGCATTTGAACATAAAACAGCTGCAAGTCAATGTTTTCTTTTTGAAAAAAGTTTAGTTTCCACTTATGTAACTGACTTCTTGTGTGCCTAATGTGTTTCAGCAGTACAATATCCAGGTGTTTCTGCTGCAGCACTTTGTTCATTTCCCATTAAAAAAACAGGAAAGTTCAAGTTTTGTACCTTTTTTTGAAAATGTATAAACATTGATTATTTACTGTTCTTGCTGCTAAAACTTGTCCTAAAAGGGTTTCCCTTTAACCTGTGGCTTTTTCATCAGTTTGTTTCTTAGCACAACTTGTACAAAACCAATCACTTTTAATCACAACTTTTATTTGTAAGGCACCAGAGGAGCTTCCTTACTGCTAAAAGGTTGATTCATTCTCACGAGTACACAGTTGCTTACATCATTTTTTTTTGTCCAAGGTATTTTAAAATGTGTTCATAAACACACTTAGAACAGTTTAGCACAAATTAAAAAAGAAAAACATGTACAAACCTAGAATGAATGTTACATTTTACAACCTAAGAGAGTAGAAGGAAAAAAAATTATTTTAAAACACACCTTTAGGCTTGTAATGCTCACACTCACACCACCACCAGTCTTTCATGATACGCACACATTTAAAAAGCAGCTTTGAAACATACAAAAATGCTTTTAAAAAATATGTATATTGATATATCCACATGTGTACAAATTTCCCCCTTCACAGCAAAAACCAACACAGGAACCTTTCACGTGTCTAAAATTGGCCAAAGAGTTTAACGCCGGTGTTTGGAGTTCTGGCGTTCCGTATATTAAGTCAAATCTCAGAAAAATAAAATAAAAACATGAAGGACAAGTTTGACGTTGATCTCAGATTTAACGAGGGTTGAAAGCACTTACAGTACAAAATGTTGATAGTGAACAAGAAATATGAGCGGGGAGGAAAAAGACTGATTTGGACCCAGTATTACATGTTCTGTACACAAACCTTCCCAACTTCCTCAGACAGAGCTGCTCAAATCAACCAGACATGCAAACAAACTCCCATGTGCATCATGTTTTTGCAGCTGGAATAAAAAAATGCTACAACTATGCAACACACATCCCACTCACTGAATTTCAAAAATAAATACAAGGTTTTAAAAGACAAGTGCCAAAATAATTGCAGTGTGTGCAGTTTACACACAAAGTTCTATTCCAAAAGTTGTCTCGCTATTGTTGAATTTGTGTAATGAACAGAGGAAACAATTAACAGCAAACTCAGAAATCAAGCAAAAAGCTCGTTATATAAAGTTTTGTCCACCCACACTCTAATCTCTGTTATTGACAGTAGGCCGTTTTTAGAGCACAGAAAAATCGACAATGTTTAAAATGGTGTCAGTATATTGAGGAACAAACTGAAATGGTTACAGTTTATCAACAATATGTGCTCTTTAAGTGCCATTTGAGATCTTCACAAAACTTGAATGAATGAAGGAAGTGAGGGCCAAATGGTGCTCCTCTGAAGCTCGTTTTGAAAAAAGGTTCATTTCTCGAAGATTTTCAAAGAGGTCCTTTTTGGCGCCATCTGGTGGCCAAAAGTATAATCAGCTTAAAACTACAAACCTAAATAAACTGCTTCATCATGACGGTCCATTAAACGAAGTTGACAGCTGTTTTGTGGGCAGAAGAATAAACAACAGTGTGCCATGTCATGATGTCATTTAGCTTGTGACTTAAAATACATTTTTATAAAATGATACTCAATTGTGCTGCAAGTTCTCTGGCTCCATGACCTTGACAGGAGTTAGCCAGTTTGTGTTTACTGGGAGATTGTGTTGTAATTTACATACAGAGGTTTGTTTTGTTTTTTGTTCCCATGGGGTGTAGAAGTGCCTATGAACTGGTAAATTAAACATAAGGCTGTCTGTCTCTGTCTTACTTTGTGTTGCTTGCTTGTTTGTTTATACTTTGCACAACTTTTGCCACAAACTCAGTCAATGAGTGACTTCTTTAAGCCTTTAAATTACGTAGCTTTGGTGCTTTCAGGCGTTATTGATCACATGACCCTGGCCAAACAAATTAAGCTCAGAAACAGTGCTTCTAAAACAGAGTTTATTTTTGTACATGCACCGGAGCTTCCGTTTCAAACGGCCCATCACTACCTGAGCTGAGATTATTCAGGATTATGACTAAATTGTTGCTTATAGCAGAGGTCTTCAAACCTGTTCCTCGTGACCCACTGTCCTGTGTGTTTTAGTGGTTTCCCTGCTTCAGCTACCATCTTTCAAACAATGGAATTACCTTCTCAGAATGTCAACAAGTTTAGCACAAGGCTATCAATCACTCATTCATTCATTCGAGTCGTGTGTGGAAGCATGGAAACACTTAAAACATGCAGGGCAGTGTGTCACAATGAACACCTCTGCACTACAGTTGATGACTTCTGAAATGCTGCTCATCTTAATGTAGGTTTGGTTTTTGTAATTTAGTAAAAAATACATGTTTTCTTAGGTGGCATTTTCTGTTGCCCAAGTCTGAACACAGCTGCATATCTGAAAAAGACAATGTAGAACTTTAAAACTTTTAATTTTACATCATACTAAACTTTATGTTGACTAAAAGCATGAGTTACTTCTGTAATCAAACCGCTGCGGTCAACCTTTTTCATATTGGGACGAATGTGAAAACATTTTCTCTAAACAAGGGGGTGGGACTAAAACAATATTTTAAATTGCTTATTGTGACTGGCAGGCAGCCGCCACCGAGACGCAACCAGGTTGTAGAAAGAAACCAAGTGAATTCAGAAAAAAAAACCTGCAGCAGATACAAGTACAGAAATCTGCTGTAATTCTTTCAACCTCGACTCTCGCTCCAAATGAGATATTTATATTGGTTAACCAAACAATAATGACTTACACACTAAAAAAAACATCTATTATAAATTTGAATGCTTCAACTGGGTCTATGACCACTAAGTAACAGGAACGGTAACTTCCAGTTTCAGTCTTTGAGGATCTTTTGCATATCCTAAAGATTCTGCTGAGTCCTCATTTTCTACAGCACTGAGCGGATGGATGTGCGTCAACATCAACTTACAGCCAATCTTTACTCTGAAACTCGACACCGAACACCCGCCCTCAACCCTCCACCTCACTGTGTCTTCTGCTAGTCGGACTTGTCCCCGTCCTCTCCTCTGGGCGCTCTCTCCGCGGCGTCTCTGGCCTTGTCCTCCTTCACCGCCTGCGGCTGACCGTGGGAGTAGTTGGCCAAGATGGAGGAGAGGGAGAGCAGGCCGGAGCTGGAGGAGACGGCAGGCAGGGAGGGCGGGGTGAGGCCCAGGGGCAGCGGGGCCACCGGCAGGGTCAGGCCCTGGAGCTGGGACAGGTGCTGCACCTGCAGCTGTTGCTGCAAACAGGTGGGCAGGAAATAAGAGAAGACTTTAGACGAAAACATTTAGTATACTAATAAGATTTTAGTGAAACTTTCAAGTAATATTTAGCCAAACAAGATATCTACCACAGCCAAGTGACTTTAGAACACCCATAAATGGATAGAATTCAGTAAAAATTTTTACAGGTGTTGTGTTATGAATTGGTGTGGTTGTAGCGGACTCATTCACAATAATGGTATTTTTAAAAGTTCAACCGGAACAGCTACCATTCCAGTGTTTTGCCACATAACATGATCTTAGTTCATAACTCTGGTATGAAAGGTCTCGATATTTACACACAGACGTGAGCAATCGCATCTTCCTAATGATGGTGGGCAGACTGAACACGTGGTGCAGACCTGTGATGTTCTCACCCGTATGATGGAGTTCATCTCAGGAGGTGTGACCTGCTTGGCTCGCTCTATGGCACCCATGACTTGCTGTTGGTGCTGAAACGATCACATTTCATAAAACATATATGTGGTGTAATATCACTTTAACTACCAAGCAGGAAAAAAAGAAGCAAAACTTTCAGATTTCTCACTTGACTAGGGCTACGTTTCCACCGCAAGTCTTACTGCTCCAATTCCATTTCTTTTGCTCAAATCTGATTGTTTTGCTCAGTGGTTCATAATATAATTCATACGTGACCTCCATCAGACTCCAGTGGGTCCAGTGACCCACATAAACAAAACGTGACATCACTAGCAGCACGCCATGTTTACGGACGTAAATACGGATGCCTCGCGTGTTGGCATGCGTGGATCGATTCTGAATTTGTGCAATAAGAGCTGACTAAAGTATTATCTGTCGAACTCAGCGTTCACATCCGCCACTTCCCACCTACTCTGGTGCAGCAATACAATCCGACACCATCACATGTTGGTGTAGATTCTGAGTCATCCAGGACATATTTAAAATTAAGACAAAGCAACTGACTTTTGTGTTGATTTATTTATTTTTTAGATGAAGACAGGTGGAGTTTTAAACTGCACAATGCTGATAACAATATGAATATTTGAATCGATGCATATAACCCTATTTCAGTGATGTAAAAGTCTGAAGAAATGCAACATGACCGTTCAGACTGAAGTCGCTTTAAAAAAGTACAGATACGTATCCAATTTAGTACCACATATGAAAAAGCCCAGGGTCAGATTAGAAAAAAATTGAATTTGTCATGTTCAGACTGAGAAAAAAAAACTATTTTGGTTTTATATGGGCAAAAAAACCAACCAACCAAAACAGATTTGGTTTTGCCTGTAGTGTGAACGTAACCCAAGTTCACATTTGAGTGAAGTAAAAATAAACTGAGATACACTTCAAGTGTTTGTGTCATTACCTCCTGTGACAGGTAAGGCAGCACCTGAGCACAGATCCCATTCAGCCTCTTCACTATTTCAGCCTGAAAAATGTAAACATCCGGTCAGACAAGCAAATCACCAGAACTGAACTATTAGAAGGATTTTATGTTATTTACCTGTTTGTGCATTTCAATGTTCAGACCGTAGGACATTTCGTAATACTGTAATACAAACAAAAACCAACAAAACATTTTAAACAAACTTGTTTTTTAAGCGGTCTGTAACTAAAACTCTAGAACTACTCAGAATTAGGAATACTTATTTTTAATAAATAAACTTTATACTTTATAAGAGTGGCTTACAAATTAACATTTTTCTTCAACTTTGAAAGTTTTTTAGAGAAACTTTGAAAGCATGTTGTTGATTCAGAGTAAATTAGTTCAGGTTGACCTAAATGTTTAGTGATAAATCAGAAGATGAAGATCAGCTGCATGACAACAATCGATGCCTTGCTTACCATGATGTAGTGGCGCTGCATCTCTGACTTTTCAGAGGCCAGTTTATCACACTCCAACTTCAAACTGGAGGGACAAAATATGAATATTAAAAATTTTAAAAAGAAAAAAAACTTGGTTTCAGTCAATTTATACTTGTGAAACTCCTAAAAAATTAAACTACCGTAAACAACTGAACATCTAGTTTATGGTTTAAGATAATTCACTTGCTTCCCATCCAAGGAGTTTTAAATATATATATTTTTTTTTTTACCATGTACTGGTTGAGTGAGAATCACTTAACAGGATATATCAGGCTTTTTTTATCCTCACAATTTTTTCCTAATATTCTTATTTTAACACCAAACAATCAAAAAGTTCCTATTTATGAAACTTAATTTTCAATAAGGTAAAAAAAAAATACAAGCTAGAATTCTAAAACAACTGGGACATTGTGTATTTTATTCACAATGGAACATAATTTCAACCTTTGATATTTGCATCGAACTGAACTTAACATCTGATATTGTTACCAAGTTCCACTGTGAATAAAATGTGGGCTCACAAGACGTGAAAATCATTGCATTCTGCTTTGAATTAAAACATTACACAACACCCAACTTTTCAGAAGTGAGGTAATATTTGAATGCATCATTCTAAAGTGAATAATCATTAAAAGGCATTAAATTTACACACCTATAAACCTTTTGTCTAAACTTCATCATTTGCCTGATTCGATCAATAATAATTGTATCAATTATATAAATACCTTTAAGGTGTCAAAGAAAAAGACTCCCATTGAAGCAGCTTTTCATCTTTGTGAGAGTGTGTTTGTGTTTGCTTTTGGGTGTGTACCTGTGGTACTGTGCTTGGAGAAACTGGAACTCATCCTTGATCCGATCACAAGAGTCAGATGTGGTGAACTTCAGAGCTTGACTGGACTGAGATGACGCCTTGAGAAACAAAGTGACGACACTGCGTCAAACTTACAAAAAGTTATTTTACATTGTGCAGGAGTTTAGATCAGTGTGTAGATAAAGACCCCCTTGCATTTAAAAAAATAATAATAATTCTAAGACTAAGCCAGTGGGGAACGGGAAAGACATGTCTTGCAGATTGTTGGTTGTGTGCGAGACAAGTCTGTCCTGCAGCCCTTGAGTGAATTTTAATCAAAGTGTGTTCGAGTTTGTTTAAAAAAAACAGCAGCTTGACCTCGCAGATTAACCCCATGAGATGACAGCCAAAGTAAAGTTTGGTCTAAACTCATCAGCGTTTTGGAACGTGTGCACAGAACATCAAACAAGATAAGAAATGAAGTGTGTTGGGTTGATGCAGCAGTTGTACGCAACAGTCTTAAAAGAAATGATATGCAACATCTGTCACGACACAGAAGCACATCACTGATCAACAGTGTGTGTGTTGGCATTAGTGTGGTCATGCTCGTGTAGACCATATGTTACAGGCTGTGTTAGAAGTCTGGTTATGTTTAGACTATATCTAAACCTGTAATCCAGCGTTTATCTGGATCCCTAAACCTTATTACTCTCTAAATAAGTGGTACAAGGGCAGGAGGTTTCCCAGCTGGATTATGGGATTGAACAGAGAAGTAGTCATTCGGTTGCACAAAGGACAACACTGCATGTGGAATTTGTTTGAGATCATAGACTTTTGTTTGTCTAAAAGCAAAAAGGTGCCCACTTGTCACAAGGAGAGTTGTTTTGGTTTAATCAATAATCCAATTAGGTGATAAAGAACATTTCCTTCCACTGACAAAGGCACAAACTGGTTGTATATCTTTTAGATTTTGTTCTAAATACATTTAGAAGGAACATTTGTTGCCTTTGGAGCTTTTTTGGGACTAAAAGATAAACTTATAAAATCAACTTTTTAAAAATGACATGAATTTTAAAATGCTCAAAGAACGATTTGCAATCGTTTTTGCAATTAGGCAGACAATGATTCTGTTGGCAGTGTTTGTGAATATTTAAAGCACCACTGGGCGGATTATGTTGAAATTTTCATGAAACAAACAGACGTAAATCGACAACTGAATACACTTTGGAGCCACACCAATTTAAGATGGCCACCACAGCCAAACTGACCTTGGAAAACACAAAAACTGCTAAAACCCAGTCATTTTATTGATTTATATATATATTTTTTAAAGACGTTAAGCTAAAATTTGATACGGTAGTAGCTGAGAGTGATTCCAACCACATACTGAACGTGACATCTTGTAACATCTTATGAGACTGAACCTAACGTTATTGTCAAGGTTTAACCAAAACAACTTACTTCTCAACATAAGAGCTAAAGGTCCTGTCACACTGCAACCTTTTATGCCGACTTGTGAAAATTTGGTTAAGACTAAATTGTTCATATAGATTATATATTCACCCTAATGGTTAGGATTGCAGTATGTTTACGTCCAAACGAGGCTTTCAGTAGACTTTTTTAAACTCCATCTTAAGTATTGGATAAATTTTTCACAAGTTAGCATAACTTGTCCAAAACGTTTGGCCTTTAGCCTAAAACTCGTGAAATTTGGCAGGCGATATGAATTCTTTCAAAGAATCTCTGCACTTAAGTTTTCAAAGATTTTGAAATTATGATTAAAATGTGAACAGTCATGAAGGCTGGCTGCCTGTTACAAATTAAGAACGTGAGCCCAACATTCAACTTCAAATAACATGTTCTCCCTTTTTCAGACTTGTGTTTTGATTCTTTTACAAGTGTTATGGTAAACTATAATTTGAATAATGATGTTAAAGTTTTCAGCTTGTTCCTAATGAGTAGGTGGATTTTCAGAACCTTAATGTGTCACTACTTTTTTTGTCCAGTAGAACTGAACCAAACAATTTAAAAAAACAAGTTTAAGTTTTATGGCTTGTGTCTGCATTTATTTATTTAGTAAATGTTATACATTTATAAAAAGAGAATTGCACTCTGGCTTTAGCAGTGAAAATTCGGTGAGCAAGAGACCAGCAGGGTATTTACTGTCATCACCCAAGTTAGCTGTTTGAGTAAGTATGCTAGCTAAAGACAAGATTGTTAGCAGTTAAATCAAAGCAAAATGGATGTTACAGCTCGTATCTACACGGCTTTAATGTTAGCAGTGGTCATCGTTTATCATTACAGACTGTGTGAAGTGAGGTAAAGAGGTCGGGACTTGCAGGAGACGAGCTGGAAGCTACACGCAGCCAGCAGCGCTCCTGTTTGGATCAGCTGCCGGGCTGCTAGCTAACGTTAGCTTCAGCTATGCTCCGTTTCCACCCGGGACGAGTTCCAGCAGCCAACTTACCGAGTGCCTGGATTGAGGAAACATCATGTCAGCAGCGCGTCTTGTCGTCTTTCCTTGGCCTAAACGAACTACCAGGTCAGCTAACTAAGCTAGCCAGGTCCCCAGATATTATTAAATAACTGGAGACGCTATTTGAACTCAGTCATCCTTTTAAATTTAGATTAAAGCGGCGGGAGTTGTGGACTGTTTTTTCGGTTCTTGCAGTCGCTGGCTAACGAAAAGGTAACGGCGTGTTTCGGGATAATATGCTACGCCTCTCAGGGGTGGTGGTGGCGAAGATCCTGGATGTTGACACACAACCCCTGACTTTCCTCTCTGCTCCTTTGAAGGAAAGAGCAACATCACCCGGAACACAAACCGAGCGGGGGAGGAGCGAGCGCCCCCCTGTGACCAGAAGCTGAATTTCTACGGGAGAGGCCGATCAGGGCCGGAGGTAGGGAACCTGGGGTCGCTGAAAAAAGAAGTGACACCAGGGGCCCAAATGTTCATCATCCCTGTAGTTATTTATTTATTAAATAGATGAATAAAATAAAACAACATGTTTTGTACTTGAGGATTATGAATTCTGACAGGAATCTTGCAGTGGCACCTTCAGAATTTCTTTTTATAGGGTGGCCATGTGGTGGCCACTGAAAACCTGGTGTGTCACACTAACACCAAAAACAGAACTGAATGTTAGGAGAATGCTATGTTATATAGAAGTTATTTGACATATACAGCAATACAGGAGTTAGGGAATCACCTTCTGTTATATAAAAAAACTTTCGTTTTTAAATTATTATTTACAGTTAGCCTATTGATTGTTGAGAAAATCGCTGTCAGTACTCCGCTTAATTGAAGCTTGTCCTTTCCTAATTTTATATTTATTAAAAAGAGACTGGTTTGAGATTCCCACAACTATGACTATTTTGAGAGAAAATGGGTTGCTCAAATATTTTTTGAACACGTTCAAAACTCTTTCAAGACTGCGCAACTCTGAGACTTACGAAAGGTAGACCTGTATGAACATTTCAAATATTTTGGAGACTCCTTCACAAACTAGTCTCCACCAGTCACAGCCCAGTAAAACTCTGACTTACGGTAAGTGGTTTTCTCTAAAACATTTAATCATAATGCACATATTCTGAAAAAATGTTTTTAAATGCAAAGACGTATTTGCATACATCTTTGTCAATTTTTCATCTTTCCAAACTTGTGAAAGGCTCAGCTTCTCTGAGCTGCTTTTTGTAAACCAGTCACATTTTGCCAACTAACTTTATTGAAATATTTCTCCACTAAAATCCTAGAATGCTGGGTCCCTTTCATTCTATTTTAAACTAATGTTAAATGAGAAGACTGATGGAAAAAACAGTTAGTCATTTTGGTCAAACAAATGATGCTATGCCCATGCTCAAGTGAGATCT
>JAVKLF010000002.1:5238997-5279715 GCA_034783495.1 Millerichthys robustus
AAGCTGACGTGCAGCAGCTCTATTTTCCTTCTTTACTGCCAGATCGATGGCCTTCAACTTAAATGCGGCATCATATGTGTTTTCCATGATAAGGGGGTATGGGTTTGAAAAAAATTCTCCGTTGTGCCTGCTGCTTGCATGTGCTAAACTTTGACT
This sequence comes from Millerichthys robustus, assembly GCA_034783495.1. Taxonomy (NCBI): domain Eukaryota; kingdom Metazoa; phylum Chordata; class Actinopteri; order Cyprinodontiformes; family Rivulidae; genus Millerichthys; species Millerichthys robustus. Next base: position 5,239,154 of record JAVKLF010000002.1, read on the forward strand.
TCCCACCTGTTTCACTTTCTGCTAAAGCACCCCCTTGGCAGGTGAAGAAAAACCTACAGGATAGCCGCACCTCATTATAAGCCGCATGGTTCAATATGTGGGAAAAAAGAAGCGGCTTATAGTTGGGAAAATACAATAAACTATTTAAGTACAGAACTGGGCTCAAGCAGGTTTGCATGTCTATTGGTAATTTAAAGTATGAGTCAGGGAGAAACAATGCCAACCAAGAGGTAGCGTGGGTTCTTAATGTTTTACTAAAATCATCTTGGAAACCAGCCCATTTCAGACATATAAAGACACAGAGCTAAGATAACCTGAAGCAAGACGAGCGAACACCTGCCAATTCAACTGTAGACACATGAATTGTGTGGTCCACCTCGAGGTATGGATATTACCTCCACTGGATTGGCCTATTTCCTACTCTTTCACTGCCATGGCCGAGGCCACACTGGCTGTGGATGGCTTTGAAAAAACACACGCACAGAGACAAAGTGGAGGTGCTATTGCTGCTTGCTGTCAGAGTCCATTGTGCTTTATTGCTGTCTGGATATGCTGCTTTGTGCTGATGTCTTTGCATCCGCCAAGCACTCCGTGTGTGGGTGTCAGAACTGTAAATCGAAGATACATGCTGCAGCATGCACCAAACACTGTACACAGCTTTCTGTGATCACCTTAGGACAGCCTTGTCTGCTGCGTGTGCCTGTGTGTTAGTAATGCAATGGTTAAGTGGAAATGGAAGCAAAAAGGAAGGCAAACAGATTTAAAGGTGACAGCAACATCATGTTTAACTGCAACACACATTTTGAGCTCAACTGCTCAGACCTAAATCAGACATATCCACAGATGTGTAGGTTTTTTAGTTCAATTCCACTTTTAAGGAATAAAATGAAGCTGTACTGAGAGATGGACTACTTTATCATTGCAAGCTATGATCTATATGCTCAATTGTGTCCATTTTTACTTGTATTTGTGTCTGTTAGTAGAACTGCACGATAAATCATTTGAGCATCGTCATTGCAACCTATGTGTGCACAATAGTCTAACTGTAGGTCCTCCAATATAGGGAGCAAGTTAAATTAATATATTATAAGAACTGAACTACTAAGTCATAAGTCATTGCACTAAACGATGACGTGTTACAGCTTTTATTTTGACAAGTTGCTTCCGCTAGCGGAAGTGTGCAGTTAGGTGGTAAAGCTAAAACTATCATTTTGTTGTGAAACTTCTGGGACAATGACGGCAACAATATTCAGAGAAGTGTTGTTAAAATTCTCGAGCTGTGGAGAAAGAGAAATGGAAGAAAAAAGGTAAAATGAGATTAGTAATAATAATAATATAATATTAAAGCATGATGGAAACAGAAACTAAGATGGACACAGAAGCAACTGATTATTCAATTAACACACACAACAGACAAGAAAAGCTCAGGATAAGCCTGGTCTGGCAGCAATAAGTGACAGAGGAAATGGTATGAGCACAGAAAAGTGCAGGTTGTGCACAGCAGCTTGTGGGATACATGAATAAACATGCCCCCCTGTCACCACGGAGAGGGATGATGAAACCAGCAACCAGAAATGTAGGGGATGTCACAGTCCTGTCTGGGGACAGGGGAAGCAGAGGTATATGGGACAGTCTCCATCCAGGCTTATATCTACAGAGAGCAACCAGTGACCCCTTTTAAGAAGGTGAGCATGTGTTTATCTGCAGTAAGCTAACTGTGGAAAAGACACCATTACAGAAAAAGTCCATCTGTAAACCATGATAAGAAGCAAACAAGCAGAGAAATAAGTTTAGATGGAAATGGTACCGTCTCATGGGAACAAGTTAGTAGATGCCCATGCATCATGAGTTTAATGAGAATAAAGTGAAGAGGAAGCCCTTACACTTGATATGAAAATACGCTTTTATACCATAAACCATATTGTCATTTTACTGAGACAAAGAGGCAACAAAATGAACTCAAGCTCCATCAGTAACAATTAGCCCAGCACGCTGCGTCTACTCAGCTCATTTATCTGTAATATGAGTCAGTTACAAAATTGTTCTTAAGCTGTTCATCACATACAAACAAAATCTGTGGAAGAATAAAGCATAAAAAGGCCTAGAGATTAGGGTTGGGTGATACTGGCAATTTTTTTTATCTTGATTAATTGTGGCATTTAGCCAATAATGATAAATATGATTTATAAATGACAATTGCACTAGCATGTTTTTAACGCTAAATCAGATACCCTGTGTTCTAAAATTATACTTACAAATCATCAGTCAGACTAACTTCTTCATTTTACCAGGTATGGCCTTGCATTCTCCTTCCTGTGCTTACTTTATTGCTCTTAAGAGACAGATCGATTGAGTGCGTCATAGATTCTCGACTGAGTAGATTTGTTTTCACCATTTGTTAGAAGAGAGTTTAATGTAGCCAACGTTGTGGCCATGGTATGCATTTTCTGGCTTTTCTTGTAGTCCGGTTCAGGCAATTAAACAAGCTCGTAGTGTTAGCGTTAACTGATACACACCGCCTTCTGCCGTTCTATACAACTATTTTTGTAGAACTTTTGATTTTAAACAGCTTAAAATCTAATTAAGTTCCAGGTTGTAAGGAAATAAAATTAAAATAATTAAATAAAAAATTACCCAGCGAGAAGAGTACCTCTACAAGGCACTGCAGGCCTTTAACCCCTCTCCTCCATTTTGCTCTCTCTTATTAAATCTTGCAAAAACCTACACCTGATACCAGTGCAAACATTTTTTGTATACCCTTAAAACCTAAAATAATTTCAAGTAAAGTCTAATAAAACAAAAAAAAATGTGAAAAAAGAAACAGAATGCTTTGATCTAATGTTGGATGTGTTGGATTGTTTCATACTTTATTTCATCCAATATACTTAAATGGATAACTGCAAGAATGTGAGGTAGTAAGAAGAAAGATCTGCAGGAGGACTTTGTACACTTCAAACATCCATCCAAAACTACAGGTTCATTGTATATTAATCTGTAAAGTTAGAAGCATCTGACATTTGTTTGCTGGATGGCAAAAACAAAAATGTTTAGAAAATTATAATCTATTTTACATATAACATAATGTTGCAAAACATCTAATGAATATGTTGTCCGTTTAATGCTGCTTTTACACAGGAAGCTGTGTGTGAGGCGCTCGCTGCAGTTAAAGGACATAGAGTTGGGAACGTGAACAAACTGTGTCCAAGTTTGGCGCTGATTGCTCAGAAACTAAAAATATATCCAAGAAGCTACATCTTCCAGCTCTAGAGTTAAAAGGTAGAATGTCTCTGAAAAAGTGCCAGATGAAAGACCAGGCATTACCCTTACTAATGAGGATAAAGAAAAAAATGAGTAGCATATAAAAGTGTGAGGGTTTAAAATACCTTCACAGTTCAGAGAGCTTAGGCTCATTCAGGAGCTACAGCTGTACAATGACTGCTTCCTGTTAACTTCAGTCCCAGTAAGTTGGGACTGATTGGGGGGGTGTCACACCAAGTCTCATATAAAAAGAAGGAAACTTCCAACTGCAAATAACCTCTGCATTTTACCCGTATTTATGTGCCAAAGTGAATTATTTCTAGGTCATGATTCAGTGGCTGGAAAACAAACACATAAAAAGGCTCACGCATATTCTACGCATACTTTGGATTGAAACTTACTGGAGAGAACAAAACCTTGGCAAAATGTCATCAAACTTAAATTTTGTTTGGAAGAGGACGTAAATTTTGGGTGTGGAACTAAGCAATGGTGTGTATATTATAAGAAACTTAAAGAACAGGTGCAAAAATGTGAACAATGAGGTGTTTGTTTTGTTTTTTGATTGTATCACACAGACCTGACTTTTGCCGAACAACTGTTGTCACCTGATCTTCAGATTCTTCACACTGATTCCTAGTGGTGTCACAACACCAGCATTTTTACAAGTACTAGTACAAAATGCCCAGATACTCAGGACAATAACAGATAGTTTTTTTCCAATATTGTGCAACCCTGACATAACGATTTTTTCTAACTCTGCGATATATATTAAGATATGAAAAATTACAGGAATTTTCAACAGATGACTTGAATGACACAAAGTTCTGCTGCCATCCTGCCATCTTGATGATGAACCTGCACTAATCTTACCCATTTCTTGAGCATGTTACAAGCATGATTTGTCTGAATTTGCAAGTGATTCTTGTTAGCTTTATTGTTATGAAGCGGTCATCTCATGTATTCTTACATTAGTTTTAAATCGTTTGTGTAAAACATGAGTTTATCAGTGTGTATCAATCTTAGAAAAAACAAAACCTAACCAATTCTAAATGCGATTATTTCTGCATTTCTATATTTAAGAACAGTGTGTCATGATTTCAGCAATATCTAAACATCAGAGTTGTTCCACATTTACAGACATTACAGAACAAAACCTGCACACAGAGGAGACGAACTAGAACATCACTACTACCATATATGATCAAAATAGGACTGCTTGGCTGGAGGAGTGGGGTCAGCAATAAACATCAGAGCCTAACCTCTGATCCTTTTTCTGGCTCAATCAGACTGTTCTGCTAAAAATGTTTGAACCTGGTATCAAGCGGTTCGAATGACAAGCAGGATCAGCAAGAACAATAAACTGTAAACATAGCAAAGGACTAAAAATACTGCCCTTTGATGAAGCACCACAAGTAGTCCTAACATATCTCAAAGACCACAAAATATCTCTGACTTTATGTTAATTAGAACAGTTTACATGTATAAAAAGGTGCCTATAAAAACATACTGTAATCCAGCATTTCAAGTTAATGCCACAGAGCTCGACTAGGAGCTTAAGTTCTACCTCCGTTTGCAGTTTGGGAAATTAAAGTATTTTATGCAACAGTCTCACCTTACTCCCCACTCCAGCAGTTCATTTACCCCAGGCAGCAAAAGCCACAGCTTCTGTCTCACTGTGTTTTGACCAAGTAGAGGCAAACCACTGGTCTGTGGAGCAGGATTTTGTCAGTATAGCCTGATATGGCACAGACAGCCAGACTGTGGGCACTGCAACAGCCCAGGCAGAGCTGTTGTTTTTGAATAAAGTGTATAATATTCAACCTCACTGTATTGTTAGCAATAAAAAAACACATTGCAAGTCTGGTAATAAACATAACCAAACCTTTAAACTGTGTTGTCAAGACATGCTATATTTGGAGCAGATAAGCAGTGCCAAGAAAGGCAAGTAAAGGGAGGTTGGACCCAAATTTGCTGGGGAAAATTGCAACAATGTGCAACATTAACTCTCAGGTTTGTTTATAATGCAGTGCTACAAATGGAAAAGCTCTGGCATAAATCAATCTGCAGCTCGTTCTGTTGTATTCATTGCATTCCTTTATGTTAAAAAGCAATGACAAACCGCCATTCATCACATTCTTCAGCTCTCGACATGATGTTTAAAAACAGGGATTTCTTGCTGTTGAACTGTCCTTAAGCTCCAGTTACACAAAGAAAATGCTTAAATATTCATGGAAATAGTCTCGATTCAAAAAAAAATTATATTTGCTCTCAAATAATGAAATTATCATCAACTCATTGAAAAAAAGTTATTTGCTTTTTTTTACATTCTTTATTAAATTTCATTTTAGTGTGAATGCCAAGGCAGTCAGCAATAACACATTATGTACTCTGTATGATTAACTAGATTAAGCTGTTGGGCACTCTTGCAAGATCAGTTAAAGTGACAAACTGTATCTTCTGTACGTGTACTGAAAGTTGTCTATGCAAAGATAACAAAAATAAAACTCAACATTTACCTAAGATGGAGCTTGTTGTCAATGTTCGATTTCAGTATAATATTCAAGGATTAGAAAGAATAGACATATCCTTCAAGCAAGAATTTTAAAATGATCTTATGTTGGGAAATGAAAGAGTCATAGCCATCCTTGTTTAATACAACATTAAAGGATGTCATGCTCACTCAAATTTTAGCTCAATATCTGTAAAGCTGACAGAGTTACAACCATTTTTTGTTGTTGTTGGCTAATGCTGATTAGCTGTGGTGGCCATCTCAAACTGGAATGAATGAAAGGTAATCAGTTATAAATCAGGGCTGTACACTGCGACATATGTCGCATGTGCCATAAAAAAAAAAAGTCCTGGCTATGAAAACTAATTTACGTAGCTCTCGTGCGACAGCTTTGCAAGCTACTTGTGGTTATTTTTGTTTTGTTTTATACAAGCAAATTGCGACAGGCGAAGTAAAACCATGTAACTTCACTTTGCTACAGAGTGATTGGGTTACATGGTGGCTGTACTCTATTGTGATAAGTGTTACTTTATAAATGTTATTACTCTTCTATCCTACAGTAGAGGTCCCTGCAAATGACCCTTGGGGATTGTACATGTTCTACAGGTTAAGTTTACAAGTTAATAGTTGTTTCTGAACTCAAAACACCAAAAAAAAAACCACGAAACAGGAGCTGCTGTTACGTCCACAAATCTTTCTGGACACAGAGCTAATTCAACCCTGAAGCTAATTCAACCCTGAAGCTCTCAGTGTCTCACACACCTTACAGCCTTAACACACAAGCTCCACCCCCTTTCAGGAGCATTAACCCTTTACGGTCCAGATTAAACACATACTACATTAAGTGATTGAGAAGAAGTTTTTCTAATAGTTGTTTAATATTATATAACTGATATGTTGTATCTAAAAGAGTTAGAGTTCTTCTGAAGTGTTACAAAGACAATGTTTATTAGAAACAGCGCATTATTTGAGGTTTTTACAGAGAATATCTTCTTTAAGACATATTACAGAAGTCATTAGAAACAGGTGTATATTGAATAAATATCACAAATGTGTTCGTTCCAACAAAACTGTCAAAAGTTACAAAATACACTGAATGTATAAAAATGGTGCCAAAGTGGCACATGTGGTTAAACAATCAAAAACAGACATTGCACTTATCCTTCAGTGAAGTGTGGAGAAAAAGGCAGCAGCTCACTGAGGTCACTGAATAATGCCAGGGGGGATAACAGGAGTCAGTGACATCTCAAAGCCTGAGCAGCAGATATGTTTAACCAAGCCTATAATACCTGGACTAATCCTGCCTTACACCTCCTTATCCAGGCATTCACAAACAGACTTAACTTTCACAGAATGATCCACTTATGTCATGGCTAATTGCAGTTCTTCCCTGAACTTTTGTCTTTCATACAGACACTGTGATAAATTTTATTTTATCACAGTGCCATCAATATTATGTTCCATTAGTGCAATTGATAGATGAAAACAGTGTCCAATTGTTGCGTGAACCTTGGACTGATAGCAGCTCATTTTCTAAGTGAGACTTGCAAGGAGAACGGGGATCAGAGAAATCAAAACCAACAACATGATACTTCTTTTAAGCTAAAAAATTTATTACGTCATATGACATGGACCCCCAAAACGTAAAAATGGAATTTGAAGGGCCCTGTGATTTCTGCGTTGCAGAAAACACAAACAGAATCTTGGAATTTACCAAACAAAATGGAATCCAGTATAAATGTAGAATTTCACGGAATTCACTTATTTGGGCAAGTTTCTGAGGTATTTTGGCCACTCCCCTGTATGTGCAGTTAGTTACGCACACACAGGGTGGGCTCCTGGACTCTCCACATAGACAGAAGGAAAAAAAGTCAGCCATGAAAAGACCTTGAAAAGACCTTTACATTTTTGCTTTTTTAAAAAATGCATATTTTGTCAGCTATTATGGCTTTAAATGCAGCCCTTCTTGAACCTATACATTAAATGAAATTTGTCCAATGAGCCCTTTATTGATGATCCAGCAAAAAGATTGCAGTACACGTTTTAAAAACCACAAAGTCAAGCACCTTGCTCCACATATTCACCTTGGCAGCCAGGTAGAATACAGTGCCACAGCAACAAAAAAAGTCTGACATTAAACAAATTACTGTATGTCCCATCAATGGTATGGCTCTTGTGTGGCCTACTTTTACTGAGTTGAGGTAGTCAGCTGGGAAATAAAAGGAGACACACGTGTCAAATTACCAGGCTGCGAACATTTCGAAACTAAGGATGCAACCTAGATAATTCTAATTGTCCTAAAAATGGTCACCTGCTTCACCCAGCCCTGGACCAATGAGCTTTCTTGTTAGATGTGTCTGAGCAGCTGGTTGGTCGCCATCATGCATGACCATTTGAGAATTGAGGTGTTAGATTGACGTGCGAATGCAACATAAATTTCTGTGTTTCTGACAGGCGGCACAGGTACATCAGCGATAAATCATTGCCAACTGTTCCTTTGTGTGTCCACAGAACCATGAATCAATGCAGTACAGATCAACTTATTCAACAGCAGCTTCCACCTGCCCACACACCTGCTGTAAAAATAGCTAACCTACTCAGCTAGACTCCTGGATGAGGGGGCAAATCTCTCAGCATCCTTGTCCTCTGGAATGGTAGATTTTTTATTGAAAAACACTAGTTCCTACTGAACACTTATAAAGAAATGCAGCAAGTAATGATTGGGCACCAAGCGAAGATGAGGTGAAGTACAGAAAAGCTTTGCAAGTTATTTCAATGTTATGCAATGTGGTGAAAGCAACTCAAAGCTTCTCCATCCTCCAGTGTCCATTAGTTATGTCAAAGTATGAAAATTTCCTTTTAAAGGCTGAAGGCTGTACAAAAAATACAAAACATCATGAGCACATAACCAAAGATCCATCCAAAATAATGCTGCAGTGCTCACGGACACAGCTACAGCTTTAGCAACATTTTTTAAATACATACTACCAAGAAAATTAGGCTAAATGTCTGCTAGTATAAAATGTTTTAGTTAGATATATGATAAAAACATTTAGACCATATTCAGACCGTTACTATTGGGTGACTGGAATGCATTATTTAGCAGAACAAGACAAAAGACAGTAAAGCAAGTTGAAACACTCTCTCCTTGAAGTTTTAGACTGTGCTACAGCAGTAATGTAATTCAATTGAGGTAGCAGTCGTTGCAGATATGCAACCCCACAGTTTTAAACAGAGGGTCAAATTACTCAAGCTATGCTACAGTTTAGCATCTTGTCTGCATCTTTATCTGATGTGTCCAACATGATTTTTTAAGAAGGGCAGAGGGGCAGAATGACAGAAAAGACTTGTTTATCTGCAAAATGACCAAAATCTTACTGAAAAATCAAAGAAATATTTCTTGTATTTCTGAAGTAGAGAAAAATCATAACAATTGTTTTGACACGAAATTTGTTCACAGAGACTAAATGTGTCCTATACTATGCTAAATAATAATATTGTGACATAAGACAAACAACAAGGGAAACAAAGTAATGAAGTAGTGTACCTATCAGATGCTGAAGTAACTAACTGTAATACCTGAACTGTGAAAAACGTCTTACTCTGCTATTTTGTGAATAAATTGGTTGAATGTTTGTTTTACTGGATAAAGCTTTATCTTGAGTTTCTAAACGAAATCCATCAGCTTACTATTCATAAATACTTTGCACAATCCTACATTATATACAACTTTTTTTTAACCACGCAAAATCTGGAAAAATAAATGGGGCAAAAGAAAAAAATAGATGCATTTAAATATTTTACATTTCTTTAGAATGACAGTGAAGCTTAAAAGATGCGAATACACTGTTTTAGGTTTACAACGGTTTTCGTAAGTTATTCCTAACAACTTAAACATCTAATTACATTTAATATTCTTACACATACATATATATATATTTATGTGTGTTTGTTTAAAAGGCTAAAAACATCAGCTATCAGCATAGTATGTTATTAATATTCGACATAATTGGGGGTGGGGGGTCTTCTACATTTTTGGTGGTACAATTGGGGGGGGGCTCTTACACACCTGTGCCTGTGGGCCCCGTTGGTTCCATATTCGTCCGTGGTGCTTGCAGATACGCACCTGGCCAGGTCAAAATAGTAATTTCGACTCAAAAAGCCAAAAACACCTCACGTAATTTGTAAAATATTCCCGTAAGGTTTCTCGTGGTGACATCATGCTACCAGCTAGCAAGCCTGGATTGGTAGCATATTTGCTAGTATGGCCAAGATGAAGGCCTGAGGCTGTTGGTTGTTCATACAGCAACACAAACACGACAAATACAAATGTGCTTGGATATCGTCGTGCAACATACCGAGTAGTAGCAGTTTCAGCTCTCTCCTGGAGTCTCGCTTGTCTCGGCGGAGTTGTTTGTCAATTTCTGCATTGATTCGTTTCGACTCCTTCGCCTCTTCGCTCAGGCAGCAAGCCATCATGGACTCCAGAGTCATCCTCCCCTGGTTTCGGCAGCCCGGTTCAAACGGGACCCGACCGACACTTTCAGCCTCGCGGTTTCAGCTTCTCTCGAGTCCCCGGGTCCGTGGAGGCTGCGGGTAAAGTCGGCCTGGACTGGATGGATAGACGGACGCGGCTGGGGGAGGGGAGAGGAGCCAGGGGCCTCGCTGTCAAGTTTGTCCCCCCAGCCGAGCAGAACTGCGACTCTTCACCCGGATGTTGACCGCAAATCACGAGAGGTTCACCCACGGGGAAAAGAGCCAGGAGTAGCCTCTCCGAGTTGCAACCTGCAGCGTTCGCGGCATCCAAAACCCGTGACAGCTGATGTCTGATGCCGTCTTCAACCTTAGTCCAACAACATCAGCCCAACCTTGGCTAAATTACAGCACGAAATGCTGCACTGCTAACTCGCTAGCTCACTAAACAACGCCTCGAATGTAGTGTCCGCCCGCAGTGATTGAACCAGCGGGCTGGTTGAAGGAATTTATCCGCCTAGCTAACAAAAACAGGACAACACCCCCATCACATCCTGATTTGCCCTGCCTGTAAAATGTAAAGCTACGAGCAGAAATAGCGGAGAAAAGGCGTACCGAACCGACGGCTATTCTTTTTTTGTCCTGTATTCGCATCAAACGGAGGGCTCGTTGCTGGAAGGTGGGCACACAGGAGGGTGATGCCAGCCGAGGCGGAGGGGGGTACCGTGGTGCTGACTGACAGACGGCCGACTGCACGAAACAGGTTCGGTCCAGACCAACTGAATGACCGAGGCGGGTCTCGGGGTGGGATCTGAATGGTCGATGAGATGCCAAAAAAAAAAAAAGAAATCGAAATTATATAAATATATAAACCTAGATGTCTTCTTATTATTTATAAAAAAAAATGTATGTGGATTCAATCTCAAATATTAACGGCAAAAATAAAGATAACTGCCTTTATTACTTGGATCACTAGAAAAAAGTGCATTTTGATAAAAAAAAAAAAAAGTGTAACAGTAGCAGTTACAAATAGGTAGTTGTGCTTGAGCAGCAGTGACACCTAGAGGTCAAGGCAGGAACTGTACCATCTTGAGAATGTTAACGTTCAAAAGTGCCCGTTTTGCATTTGTGCTGTAGTGTACTGATAGTGTTTATATTTTGATGTGTGTGTATGTCTGCTCGTTTGTTAGCAAAATATCCCATAAACCTCTGGATAGATATTAATGAAACTGATTTGGATGTACGTTGCAAGTACATCTGGGGTTAATCTAATTCGATATTACCTCCTCAACTAATCCAAATTAGCCAACATAAAGCTGGCTACAACTCAGTATTTTACAATTTGAGCACATACTCGAGTATAAGATCATGCAATATTGCTTGAAAATGTTATTTTCAAGGTTTGATCGAAACAATTACAACACCATAACTTAACAAAAGATCATATTCCTAAGATCGTTAACAGTTGTTATGCATGCCTTCCTGCTAACCCAAAATTATTTTCATTTTTCATTGTTATTTTTGTTTCATTTTTAAAGTTTAGCCTTTTGAATTAGTCCTTTGTTTTATAAAAACCTACACCTATGTTTGCAAAATGTGCAAAAAGCACTTGTGTAATGGACAAAGAATTGAAACATACAAAAGTAATGAAAAAATACAATCACCTAAACTTTGAAACAATCAAAATAAACTTTAAGCAGTAAGTCATATTGTTAGATGTGATGATCAACTACATCGATTTTAAACCATGTTTTTAAAAAGTAGTTAATCATTTCAAATCTCCATCTCTTGCCAGTTATCCTTGGTCGGGTCCCGGAGACAACAGGTCCAGGAGAAAAGCACGTCCCTTTCCTCAGCTGCACTTTCCATCTCCTCCAGGGGGACCCAAGCCGTACCCAAACCAGAGAGGATACATAATCCTTTCAGTGAGTCTTGAGTCTGCCCTGTGGCTTCCTAATAGTGGGTCTGAGGTGTCACCTGCCACCTTGACCTTTGACCACATGACTCCAAACTCAATAGGGATCATACTTGACCTGTAAAGTGTCCATCTCTACAGTTAAGACATTTCTGTGTTAAGGGGCTATTGATTTAGAGCTTAAACACACAAAAAATAAACTGTTCACAGACACACATGGTCACACCGTAATAAATTGTCTTAGGACAGGTGTGTAAAAACAAAATAGATGGTTGGACTTGTTATCAATGCACAGTTACAGTATATAGTTTGGGTCATTCATTCCTTCATTCTTCAGGGAAGAGTCCGCTTATTCTACCTTCATTCTGCACAAAATACAACATTAATGCTCAGCATAGAAGAGTCCAAAAGTCAAACTGGCTGGCCTGCAGTCCAGAAAGGTTTACCCACTGAAAACGTTGAAAAAACAACAAATAATTCAAATTAAAATAAGAAAATAAATGATGGATTCCTACAGTACAGTACACAGGTGTTGTATCAAAAAAGTATATAACAGTTTATTGTTTTCAGGTCAATGGTTTTGCAGTTGGAAGTAGTCACAGAAGAGGCCTCTGACCTCCTCAGCATTGCTGTGGTCCGTGCTGTTTGAGAAGAGCGGCTTGTGAGTGGGCTGTGGACTCTCCACCTCAGAGACCTCGACCTGCCAGTCGGCTTTAAAGGCGTCTCCGTGGGACTCGCACATGTTGTGCAGAATGCAGCAAGCCAGGATCATGGTGGGCACCACGTCCAGCCCGCAGTCGTTCCTCTTGCTCAGACACTGCCAGCGCGCCCTCAGCCTCAACAGCGCCTCCTCGGAGACGCGCAGTGCTCTGTTGAGCTGCCAGTTAAACAGCTGCTGCGGCTCCGTCAGCGTGCTGCGACTTGCCCTGCGGCCCCTCTCCTCAGGATAGGCCTTTATCAGCCAGCTCTGAAGTGGGTAGCAAGCCTCCCCGAGCAACACATACCTGATGACAAGAAATGCGGTTGACTCGCTGATGCAACAACAGGCCCATCGGCACACACAGATACAAGACTATTCTAGTGCGGAGGAGGTAATTACAACAAATGAAAGAGTCAAACGACGGGACTCTGTAACAGAGAGAATTGCCCCAAACTCTGGAAATTCTCTCTATGAGAGTCACGTTTGTGCTGCAAAGGATTCTGAGTAAACTTGTCAGAAATAACCGTTTAGCTGTCTGACTGTTAACAATATTTTGAGGGTGAAACCTGGTTGATGTCCTTTTCAGGTTTGATTTGGCAGTTCTATTGAAGTCTGTTATTAGCTGTAAACTGACACAATGAGTCAGAAGTTTTTTCTGGTATTTCTAACGGGGCAAGCACTGTGAGGTCGGAAGTGAAAAAAACAAACATTTGCTATGTGGTGACATGTAAGGGTGTAACCATGTCTAAACTTTTTTTTGTCACGTTTGCTTCAGTAGCAATATTTCATGCTGGATATCTAGATGTGTCTTAATTGGCAGAGAGAGATCTTCACTTAGTGTTATGTTTTCCAAAGTTAGCAAAAATGCTAATAAACTAAACCAAAAGTTAGCTGTTAACGGATCAGTGAAACAATGTCTGCTACTACCTGCCAACATGAGTTTTGAACTTTGCAGGTAATTTTGAATTCTTACTAAAAAAATGAAACTAGATAAATATGGTGTAAGAATTACCATAATGTTCCTTTCACAATCTAAAGCTTAAATTAGGGTTATCTTGGGGGAAAAAAACAGAAAAGAAGAACATATCAACATTTTGTGAAGCAAAATTTAGTTAAGCAATCTTAAGTAGTGTTCTGTTGTTGTACATGAATGTTTTAAAAAAATGCAGTCCCAATTCTGGGTAAAATCTCAGCACTAACACCTGATAATTACTTTACCTTAGGGGTCTCCCCATGAAAATAGGCATTGGGGCAGGAGACAGTCCCCCCTCAGTAGCTGTGGCCCACAGTGATGAGTTCTGTAAGATGTCAGTGGGATCTGTTCCACCGGGGAAACTGGCACAAACGTCCCAGAACAGCCCGCGGGCGCTGACAGCCACCTGAAACAGCAGGCAAATAAAGGCAGACTGAGAGCGAACACAAATGGCAAAAGCCGCAACAAATGTTCTCTCTACCTGAGACAGGACTGAGAGCCAGCCGGCAGGGTTTGTGTAGTCGGACGCGTTGCTCGATGGGGTGATGATAGCTGTGTGAAGCGTTGCAATGGCAGCAACGCAGTGGGGGAAGCCCCAGTAGGCCAGAAAGAGCTGAGCTGAATCCTCCAGCTCCTGCTCGCTGGGGGGCCGCAGGTAGATGGAGCTGAGGAGCGCCACAATGGCATGACACATGTCTCGAACACACCTGCACACGGTGGACTTCCCCACACCGAACAGGGTGCTGATGGTGCGGTATTCTACGTTTGACGCAAGACGCCACAGAGCCACTGCGACACGCTTCTCCACCGGCAGAGCCAGGCGGAAGCTGGTGTCCTGACGAGCCAGACGGGGCCTCAGCTTGTCGCAGAGGTAAAAGAAGGTCTCTCGGCTCATCCGGAACTTATCCAGCCAATCAGAGGGCTGGAACTCCATCATCACCACCCGCTCCCACCAGTCAGAGCGAGGAGTTGTGGTCCAGGGGCGTGTGCGGATGGGGACGTTGGAGCGGATGCCTCCTGCTATCATCATCTGAGAGAGAAATGATAAAGATGAGTGCTTTGAGAGGAACTGCTCTGAGAATGAATGTTCTCTCTCAGCCTACGTGGGTTTCCTCCAGGCGCCCCGGCATCCTCCTACAGTCTGCAGTCAGGCTAGTCAGGTTAACTAATGAATCTGGATTTGTGTACATGGTTGTCTGTTTATTTGTGATGAATCTCAGGACAATTTTATCATATAAGACAGGATTATCAGGGCAGATTTTCACATTTAAGTTCTTTCTAGTCAAACACAACATTTCAGTTATCCAGGTTGCCTAAAGACACACAAGTTAGAAAAGGTATTGTGTTTTAGACATCTGAAATACCGATAATGAAAAAGAAGGCCTCTTTGGACTAGGTATAAATGAATTATGTGTATCTGCAATACATTCTAACCAATAAGTGTTAAACAGCCACGTCAATTGTTTAATTCTTTTAATATAAACAAACTTTTTTTTCTTAATACATTTTTGCTGTGTTGCTTTTATTTGGATAGAATTAAATTTAAACCTGTCTAGAAATGATGCCATTTTGGAAAGAAAAAAAATACTAATTTTGATACCTAGTATGTAACAACAAATATTGGGACACCAGAGAATAACAGACATGTCATTCAGCGTTCACACTGAATATTTACAGAAAATTTAATATTATCTTTAATAACAAGTAAAATATTCACGGAGGCTCGACTTTTATTATCTACGTTTTTGTCACTGCTCATCAGTGTAAAGTATTTTTGTCATGAATAAAGTTGGTGTAAACCTGCAGCTAATTGTTGTCAATGCTTTGTTCATTGTCATTTTTCTAACTAAACTTTTAGCATGCCAATATCGCGTGTAAAATAGCTAAGCTGCAGGAGTCCGATTATAAAACCCACACAGTGACCCTCACCATCAGCATCCTCCTCTGCCTCTGAAAGAAGTACTGTCGGTGTCGGACTCGTCTCTGGATTTCAGTGCGCCTCTGGATGTTCGCGGTGTTCATGTCCCTCCGTCGCTTCAGCAACAGATAAGTTATAAGAAACATTAAAGACCGCAGCTGCTCGTCCTCTTCCATTCTGACAACACGCAGGACATGAAGCTACAGGGATGAGTGCAGCGTAAACACCTGCAGTAGCTTTTTACCACCATCGAGTTAAAAATCATCTACTTCCGTTTTTTCCATTTGAATGTTTGGGAACGGTGCTGCCACCTAGTGGCTGAAAATAGACATTTAAACAATTTGTTAATAAGGGAGCATACGTTTTTCATTCTGTGGCTTAACTGTTTCAAGAATATCTAAAAGGGGCTTTCCCATACATGAGCATGAATTAAATTTTTGTGGCCCTTGTTGATCTGTTTCTGCTGATATAATTAACAATTAATTTGTAACTTTCCGTAACTTATTAGTTTTTATACTTTGTTTACTGACTATTGGTTCGTGTTACTGTTGCTGTTGTTTTTTTTTGTCCAACCTCCTCCCCCACTTTTGTCCTTTCCTTTTGTTGTCCCACACAGCCTTCGCTGTCTGGTGACTTCAAACAATAAAGGCATCAACGGGAGGATTATTTCAAACCCTCCTGTTGTAAAGTAACACTGTCAAGGCATTGGAAATGTTTTCAGTTTAATCTTACTGAATGCATATATGGCGGACAGGACAGGTTTAAAAAATAAATAAATAAAAAAAAAATTTAAACAATTTAAAAAATAAAAATAAAATAATAATAAATCGGTATAACTATAATAAAATAAAATAAAAATATATTTTGCAGTCATCCAGGTTATAGAAAACTTTTATGCATAACACAAAACAGAGAAATTGCCTTTTTATTTTAGTACAGGCAACTTTTTTATTGCACATTATGGCCTCTATTATGAATCTATAATACAGTCTTTTGCACTGCTCTTGTCTACATTTTCAGGTTTCTCCTGTTGCTCCAACTTGCCAGAGTGTGACACTTTAGAGGTAAAAAAATAAACATTAAAAGTAAGAGCATTAGTCAGAAGTTTAATGTCTTCTTATTTATGGTTCTAGATGTTTTGAATAATCGCTTTCCCTTGTTTGAAAAAAGACAAATGCAATTGAAAAAAACAGTGTGATGCAGAAACAGTCATTCCAAAGTCTAAAAATGTTTCTAAAAAACACTCAGATGGAGCAAATGATTTAGTTTAAAATCAAAGAGAGAGTGCATAAGGTGTCCGTCTTTTTATGTGTTGATTTGTTTGTGTATAGTTTGGCAGCCTTCTGTCAGAAATGAAGATAATCTAACACGGTGACTTCAGTAGTCACGACTTATGACACAAGTTTTACTCGCGTGATGAACAGTTCTGCAGCTGCGTTTTCAAATTCCTTCGCATCCATGTTGCCACCGGGCCCCCGTGTCTGTGCTCCGACCATGGCCTGTGCCAGGTTGTGGGGGGAGATCCTGGCACTGGCCTTCAAATAGCGGAGAGCCTTTGCGTTAGCCTCCAGAGAGGGGTTGCTTTTCGTGTTAGCGTTAAGATAACAGTTTGCGTCACAGTCTTGCGAGGTCTCTAAAGCTTCCTTTAAGGTCCCCAGCACGACCATACACAGGGCTCGAGACACCGGCCCCTCATCCGGGCAGCACACCTCAGCGTAAAGCCTCTGAGCCTGCCGGATGTAGTCTGAGAAAACAGCGCAGGTGAGCACACCGTACCGAAAAACATCGTAAGGGACGGCCTCGTGGTCCTGGCAGCAGAGTCGTTGAAGGAGCGGGGCGGAGGTGGAGGCAGGGACACCTCCCTCACTGCAGAGACACTGCAAAGTCTGCGTGTAGAGTCCTCCCCTCACTCCTCCTCCTCCTCCTGCACCAATGGGACCATCAGAGCAGGGGCCGTCAGAGCCTTCAGAGGTCTCGCCTGCTTGTCTTTGACAGCCAGTAATGTTGAGGAGGTCGTAGGCCACGCGGACGTTGTTACTGAAAGCTGATCTGGATGGAAAATAATGACAAGAAAAGTCAGTGTGAGCATGGAATGAAGAACGACTTATCACCCATCGCCTTTTGGCTTTGGGCAATAAAGTTTCTGCTTGTGTTTGTGTGTGTTAGCGAAATATCTTGTAAATCAATGAATGGTTTCCAATGAGACTCTCTGTTTCATTGGAATTAAAGTCAAATATCCCAGTGAATAAGTAAAATTAACAAATAAAATTCTCTGTTAGCCATTAATGTATGAAAAAGTTCAATTCAATCAGGGACAGTGTGCTGTAACTTTTGGTTTTTAATAGGCTACTTTTAAAATATTTACATTTATTTGAATAAAAATTGTTAAAATAAATTGGGATCTTTTCAATTAATCTAGAAACATTGTTCTAGTTGTAATAGTTGGACTGTTTTTGAATTCTTATGCTGCTATTGGCTACGGATCTGCAACATGCTGCTCCTGTTTTGTTGATTTCAGTTAGTTAGTTTAGCTACCATTCTGATTTGTAGCTTTTTTTAAACGGGGAGAGAAGATATTTTTAATCCAAGCATCTGTTATGCCTAATTTTAGCTTCAGCATTTGTTTAACTAATTGTAGTTATTGCTTTGCTCGATTTAGCTTTCAGCTACTGTTTTGCCTTTAGCTCTGCTTCTTTTAGCTTGTGTTATGCTCCTTCAACATTTTAGTCTCTGTTCTGCTTGTTTTAACTTTAAACAACGTACTTAGGTTCTTCAGCAAATGTAGCCTAAGTCAACACTTACAATGCATTTTGCCATCTACTGCATTTTCTAATTCTGGATAAAATCAATAACTGCAAAACAAACATTAGAAATATCTACAGTTTCATTCAGTGTGACCCCTTGTTGTTAAACGCAGAGCTAAAGTATTTCCAGTTAATCCATGCTACGTCCACTCTTAAAAGAAAAGCAAGTCCCAGACCAGACCTTTGGGAGTGATGCGCCAGCCGCAGGTGCCACAGCGCCCTGTTGAGACGCTGCTGCTCCAGTGCGCCTGCGCCGCTCGGCCCGCTGTTCTGCGGCTCCTCTTCTCCGCCGCATCCAGCTATGCCGCCGTCCGTCACAGAGGCCAGGTTGCAGAAGTGGTCGGCCAGGAACCCGACGGGGTCGTCCGACCGGGCTTCGACCATCTTCAGGATGGCTCCGAGGAGCAGGTCTCCCACCCCGGCCTGCGCCAGGAACTCCCTGTCGCTGTCCGGCTTGACGGCTTTGCCCGCGGGCATCCCTGAAGGGATCACCGCGGAACGCCGCTTCTCCTTGTCAGACATTACTGTTGACGTCCCGTGTCGCAGCAACGGCAGCGGAAGTGACGTAGAGGCAGCCGGAAGTATGTCATGAAATAAAATAAAATAAATAAATAGCCTATGTCTCTATTTGATCATCAATTGGCCAAAAACAAAACAAAAAGGTCAGCGGTTCTTTTTGTTAACATAATGTATGCGAAACATGGTAACTTATTGCAGGCAGAAAAACTGAAAAACACAACACAAAGAATCACCGTGCAAGGAGCGGGGTACACCCTGGACAGGTCGCAAGTCCATCACAGGGACACATAGAGACAAACAAACATTCACTCACTGGAGTACCCGGAGAAAACCCACACACGCATGGAGAGAACAGGTAAACTCTAACCAGAAATGATCCCGGCCAGGATTCAATCCGGCAATCGCAACAGCTGTACCAACTGAGCCACCGTGCTGCACAGACATTTCAATAAATGCAAAATGTAAATGGTCAGATTGAGAAACTAATTATTTTGTGGCAATAAGCTCAAATTAATGTGCCAGTTTTATTCAAACTGTTTTTCTTTTCTTTTTCATGAATTAGTGACACTTGAGATTTGATTTGCTGTAAGGCACAAAAACAAATTCCATTCTATCGTTTCAGGCACAAACACAGCGGATGGTTTTAAAGTTGTGGTTGATTGGTGGTTGTCAGCTCAGAAATAAAACCCAATTTAATTTAAAGGATTCTTCAACGAGGAAAGATAAATTTGAAAAATAACTAGTGCAACAAAACACTTAGGGTTAGACATAATTTAAAGTTTATTTTATCTAAATATCTAAATTTAAACAAACTTATAAATAGCTGTAATGAAGAAATGAAAAACTACACAAACAAATCTACTTTAAGATGTTCCCTGTTTCAAACCTATGTGCCGTCCGGTCAAACAGCAAAAATACAGCAGTTATTAAATTGATGCTCACATTAGTCAACTGTTTGTAAGCCAAATATCTTTACATCTAGAGTTTATAGTTTAAATTTGCACTAAACATGATGACCTGAAACTACAACCTTAGTCTGTAAACTCATAAAAATTTATATTTGCAAAACTGAAATATGTGTAAAATGTTGGAAAAAATAACTATGGTACTTGACCAAAAGTTGATTTAAACACTTCAAATTGTTTTTAACTTAGTCAGGACTTCTTCATCTAGTCGTCTTTGTTCGTGTCTAAAATATTTCAATACTTTACGACACTTTGAGTTTAAAAGTCTATGTCGAGCGCTAGTGTTCTAGTAACCATCACACGGCACAAGCCATATCCCTCTCATGGTTATATATGCCATTTGACAGAAGTACAGGGATATGCTGCCCATTGGGAAGTGCTGCTTTTTTCAGCGTGGCCACGTCGTTGTTGGTGTAGGTTGTGTGTGGAGTCAGGAAGTTCCTCTGCAGCTTGTGCTCCAGCAGCATGTGATTCTGAGGAGGAAGACCGAGGCAGGCTCTGATGCAGACAAGAAGGAAAACCATTAGAATTTTGGTTGTTTATTGTATTGAATGAAAAAAGGAGAAGTAGGCTACATTTTACTCTAAAAGTAATCCATACCTCATGATGTTTTCTATGCAGGCTCTCTGTCGGAAGAAGGCGTTAATTACCGGAGTCCCCGATGGCACCAGGGGGGCCTTGCAGAGGAAAGAGAGCAGAGCCAGGACACTGTGGAAAGACTGAAAGTCCTCCTCTCCCTGTGGCTTCACCGTCACACGCTGACAGAGCTCTGTCAGGATCACCAGGTCCAGAATGATGGGGCTGGCCAACAGAGAATCCTGTTGGGAATTGAAACAACACGAACAGGACACCAAATACAGTATATAAAACCTGTGGAACTGATGCTACGAGATGCAATTTATCAGATTTATAGATTCCAACTACACTTCAAATTATTATAAAACAGAGTAATGAACAGTTATTATGTTTGCTTCTTTCTTCAGGGGACACCAAAGTGAACAAACTTGTATGAAGGATTGCTGATTGTTTTATGCTGGAAGGGCCAGAAATGGCATCCGACAGAAAACAATTGCCAAACCTTTCATGCAAGTTGGTTCGTCTTAGAGCATAGACAGCTTCTTCATTTTTGTCACCATTAGAGGGGAAAACATTAAACAATTTCAAATACAAGACCGAGTAGCTCTAAGCTTTTTGAGAGAAGTTATTTTATGTGATTGGTTTTTCCATTTTTCTTGACATCAGATGACTCAGTTTGTTGTAAACACAAAATGTGTAAGCACAAAAACAAATTGCATATTTTCTTGTAAAGCGTTTGTGAATGAGGCAGGTGAAAAAACTCAAGATGTGAGTGGCCCGCATGTGTCCTTTAGCATTAGCTCAAGATGGATTATCATAGGATCAGACACTCCTAATGCTCCGCCCTCTACAACTGCTCAACTCGAATCTGTTCTTACAATGAGTTTTGCTGCTGAAATGGAAAATTACTGACCTCACAGGTGTTGTGCAAGGCAATGGTGTTGAGCCCTCCCATCATTATCTCAGATGTGTACTCGTCCATGGCCCGCTTGCTGTCTCCCACATATGGGACGTATTTGATCACCACCTGAAATGCAACCAGAGACATTTAAGCCCTTTGAATATTTGTTTTCTGTAACCATCCACACAACCACACATTTTAGCTAATATTTGCCTGAGTTGGCATTCTTGGCTTACACAGTGGTCAGGTTTCTCCCCAGGCTGGTACAGGATGGGGTTGGACTGCACCATGTCATCCACCACGTTGCTCTTGGAGATCTCTTTTGAGCGGAACTGCTGCGGGGCCGACAGGTTTTTCCCATCATTGTTGCCGAGGTGGTTGTAACTGACGATGGAGGTTGGCTGTTTGGACAGTGAATGGACATCATTGATTTGGAGCTGTGTTTCACAGTTTATACACTCAAACACATACTGTATCTCTGTCATCCATGCACCCTTTTTCTCACCTTGATACCTGTGCTGACCAGGAAGTCCACTAGCACCGACTTGATCTTGGTCTGACCAGATTTGAAGTCGTCGCCCCCGATGAACACACCCCTCTGCATTGCCAGTTCCACAGCTCCTGGAGTGAAGGTGTTCTGTGGGGAACCATTGATGTAGGCGCAGCCCTCCAGTATACTGGCTACCGCAAACAGAGTGGATGGAGATATCTCTGCTGCTCCACTCTGGTAAAGAAAAACAGAAACAACAACAGTGACAGAAAAGATAATTTTTATTTTTAAATTTTTTTTTACACTCAATGATGAGACATTTGAAGAAAGGCTTGTGTTGTTGGATGAGGAGTCAGAGTAAACTCATTTTTGTTATTTTACATGGATGTCAGTTGCATGTTCCATCTTGCTAATTTAACAACCAGCTTCTAGGAGCTGACCATTTTCAGCAAAATGACACTCAGAAGTACGAGCTGCTCCACATGAACAAACACGCTCACAAAGTTCCAAGCTACATAGGTTTGCAAGACAAACCTATAACTTGGGTCAATGTACAAGAAGAGGTGTCAGTGGGAGATAACAAACAGAAGTTCTGACTGTAATCAGCCTTTAAGATGAACTTTTTGGTGATGATCATTCTGGACGAATGACACTGAAGATTGAACTCACCAGAATCGCAGCCAGCAAGTTCTTGGCCGTGTCGTTGATCCCAGGGATGATATCACAGAAGCGCTCTGTATTAGCCGTCCACAAAACAATGACTTTGTCCACCCCGCTGGACTGCTTAAAGTCTCTTATATCAGCTCTTATTTGCTCCATCTGAAAGATTATTTTATTTTTAAATAAACTGGCACCAAAAAATTCTAAAAAAGGAATATTTACAAAGGAAACACTCATCACCTGCTCTGCCATAGTACCAGTTAGGACATTGTCTGCCCGACTCTCTTGATTTGCAGCAATAAATTCTGGGATATAGATGGATGGTCTTGGTTTCAGGCAGCTCATGTGTGGTCGTAGCTGCTCCTGCAATGACCAGTCGAGTACCTGAGCTCGCTCCATTGCTCTGCCAAGATTCATGGAGGAGATATCCCAACCTGGAAAAAGAATATGTTTAACTCTCCTCAATCTACTACATTAATATACACAATTAACGCATCTGAATAACTCATCCTTTGCCATAGATCGTAGTATAAGATCATAGTCTTATTTTTGAGAGAATAAGTGAATCCCTGAGATTTTCCTTACCATCAAAGACAAGGTCATTAGGGTGCACCATGGGCAGGAGGTCACGGAATGGCACATTGACATCACCTTCCAGACCTGACCCCAGGCAAACAGTGGACGACTGCAGGAGGGAGCCGTAGTAATTTGCTTTCTAAGGAATACGACAGACAATACAAAAGACGTTTATTTATGGTTTAAGGTTCATGTTGCATCAACCAAAGAAATTTGTCTGTGTTTAGCGGTAATGCGTGCCTATATTAACAACTTCCATGAACTGTCCAGATCAAACACTTTACTGAATTGGCAGCATAACTAGCTTATAAATACGTTTTATGAGGTTACAACATCAAACACTCGTTAGAAATACTCCTGGGTTAAGGATATTTCATAGAAAACTATTTTAGGCTTTAACTTGCAGAACTTTCTGTTAAGCAGTTAATATCCAAGTCGCTCCGCTCACCTGCACCCCATTCTTCGTCCTCCAGGTGAGACCTAGCTTGTTGGCCAGGACAGCAGCTGTGACTGTGGTCCCGTTGTTCCCTCCCCAGCCCACCAGCATCACACCCAAGCGTGGAACACGACGCTCAGTGTGGAACATCATTTCGGTGGTGCGAGGGGTCACCTAAAAAATCCCCAAAACAACAGAGCAGGATGAGATGGGAGGGTGAGCAGATACACTCAGACAAAGGGGTAAATGTCATACACTGACCGTGAGTTTGTTCCCCTCCTGATGCACTGATGTGGTCTTGTAGGAATACCTAGCCTCGATATGTGTGTCTGTGTACTTCACATTTGGGCTATTGATGTGGATGTTTACAGACATGACTGCAAAATCTGCAAAGAAACAGATAAGATTAAATACTGAGCACTTATTAAAAGAATGCATATCACCTGCTGCATTTTAGGTCGGAACTATAAACCAAAATCATTTAATGCTGAGAAGGGACTGAGTTAAAGCCATTTTGGTCAAACCTTATAAACCTTGTGGGTCCAACAAGATGTGTTAGCACTTAGAGAACATGTTGAGGATTAATCTTCAAGTTTAAGCCAAATATGTGCTAAAATCACCTATAAGAATATGTGTTGGGAATGACTCAGCTATTACCACAACTTTAAGCTTAATATATGTCAAATTGTCTGAGGTAGCGTCATGTTTGCGTTGCTAATGTTGATAAGTTGTGGCGGTCTTCTTAAATAGTCGTGTATTCAAAAGTGTGTCAGTTGGAGCGATTACTTTATAAAAATTTCATTCAAATCTGTCTGTGACATTTTAGCCAACGGACAGACAGGACTGACGCCAAAAGTTAGTGTCAAACTTAAATTAGAATTATATTACATTATTACTATTATTATCATTATTGTAGTTGAGGGTTATTGGTGGGCTTTTATCGAGTAACTACAAAAAAACAACACGAAGTAATTTAAATGAACCAATCCTACCCGCTGTCTTCCGTAGTTCTCCAGTACCGGAACTCACAACAGCCGAACTCATTTCAGTCTTTCACAATAAGAGTCGCAAATGCAATACTTCAAAATCTGACTTCTAAATATTCTCAATTGTCCTTGTGTTTCAGAACACATAGTAAATTTTACTCAAAAAAGCAATAAAAATGTAAGCTACTATTGAAATCTTTAGATGTTTAGAAAGTATTTAACGTCAATACTCAGCGTATATGTTTCTGACCCTTATTGTGAAGAACTGACATGTACGCGTTCCGTTGCGGATTGATATGCCCAGTGACAGGACCGGATACGTCAATACGTACGGCCGTACGTACAGCGCTCAATCCTCACCCTGCTTTTCTTCACCTCCAAGGGAGGCATGTGACCACATTTCATGAACTTATTTTAATGCAGGTGGCTCATCCTGCAATTCACACAAAAGTTTTCAGCCGCCCTGTTAGATTATTTATAAGCGATAATATGTACTGCATGATCATTTTCTTAAACATAAGATCAGCAGCTGGGACGACATACTTCAGCTTTATTCACACGTATTTTGCAGTTTAACTAGCCTAGTAAAAGTGTTCCCATAACCTTCAGCTATAGTAAAAACATCAGTACAAATACAATAAATTTCGGAAGCGCAACATTCGTTGTCTCGGGTTTACACACTAGGCTATTTTGAATTTTCTAGGCTACTAATATGCCTGTGCAAATTCTCAGTTATCCGGGTCATCACAACAACAAACAGCCTTAAATCGGAGGCAACTGGACTTTAGATCAATTCTTGTTTGAAAGTGTTTCGACACTTATCCAAGTGTCTGTCAATTCTGGTAGCTCGCACTGAGCTCCGGTTGCAGCTGTTTCAACAATGTGATATATTCATGGAAATCATATCACTACTCTAGCCTATATCCTTGACATTTTGACTTTAATCTTGTTTATTTGAGTGACCTTAATAGCCTATTTCTGAAAAGCAAGCAAAAAACAAAGTTTGGTTATAAAATCTAACATGTAGGCTATTTAAAAAATAAAACAACAGACCTGTTTCCAGATTCGATTTATCTTTCCTCTTCAAAAGTGCACAAAAAATAAACAAAATAACAAAAAGCTTGCAGAAAGTCTCTCCTTGATCTCAAGTTATTTGCCTGGAAATTTCCAGTTCGAGTCTTTTCTTTTGTACTTGATTGTCCAGTTTCCCCCCCTCTCTTGCTCCAGAGACGCTGCTAGCCAATCAGCGCTCTGCCTGGCTTTTAAAGCCCGGGAGGATGGAAGCGGCAGCCAATGGTAGCTCATCTTTCCTTCTCCAGCATCCTTGGGGCGGGAGCAGCTAGGGGAAAATATTCCATTCGAGAAAAGAAAAATCTTCCATTGACATGCCAGTGGGCTAAAGTTTTAATGCATTGTAAGATGTAAGATGTGTGTCACAGTCACTTGTCAACAACAATAAGTATTGCTTAATCATTTTTTGACATGTTTATGCATGCACAATTATTTTATTCACACAGAAGTCTAGAACAAAGCATCACAAGGTCTCAACAAGTTTAAGGACATGGCAGTCAATCTTAATGTTGAATAAATAAATCATTTGGTAATCTTATAAACTCATTTGTTCACAATATAACATAGCTGACATATCAAATGTTTTATGAACTTTATGGCTATAGAATACATCTTTAAAAACTAAGAAATGGGACTTTAGTCAGATAGCTCCTGCGTTTGGATTTACCAGAAATCCATCACTAAGCAACATGAGAAGAGCTGTCATCGTCCTGCTGCAGTAAAACGGATTACTATCATGTCAGTAGACATGAAGTGATTTGAAAAGCCGATTTTGTCCTTCCTGAGAACCACCACTGACCATCTGGTGGACCATTTGCAGATCACTTACAGTCGAACCGCCTTGTGAATTTCAGCCTTTGTCATCTTCTGGAACACCTGCAGGAAGAACTGCAGTGCTACAGGCAGTGGTGTAGTCCAGGATATACATGGGTATATGGCATAAAATATTGGTTATTCAGATCTTCTAGATTTTAGTGCTGCCTTCATCCGGTTCTAGACAAAACCTTTGCCATCTACAAACATATTATGGACTGTCTTACCTATCGGTCTCAACAGCTGCTCTCACCTGTCTGTCTCCATCAATGAACACCAGTATACTCTCTCTGTATCTGTTTGCTCTGGACACCAATGGTCATACAGTGAGTCTTATGTAAAACTGGTGACATCACCATAGGACTTATCACCTACAATGATGATGAGACTGCCTAAAAGCTGACAGTGTGGGGAAGTAATCTGGAGTTAAACACCAACAAAATTGCTGATATGGTAATTGACATCCAGAAAAATCTACTTTCATCCCCTCCACTCATGGTTAACAGCACTGCTGTAAATGTGGCAGACTCTGTTGGGTTCCTGGGCATCTCTACCACCAAGGACCTGAAATAAAACAAAGGTTGTTATTCAGAAGACTCACAGTATTGACGCACTTAGGGTGCTTTAAAGGCTAAACTTTTCCACTGATGTGTGTGCATTCCAGAGCATGCGCCTTCATGTCTGTGTTTTACCCTGGCTCTATTCAGTAAACATCAACTTGATCACATCAACATGCTGTGGAGTAAACTAACTGGAAAACACCAGTAGCTGCTGTTGAAGGACACATTGCCAGGGGCATGAAGTGAGCATGGAAGACAGCAGAAGACAAAAATCACCTGGCACAACATAGCCACAGGCAGTGGTGTAGTCCAGGATATACATGGGTATATGGCATAAAATATTGGTTATTCAGATCTTTTCAATTCTTGAAATAAGCTTTAGCTGACTTTGGTCACTGTTAGTTAGCATTTAGCTATGATTTAGCAAATTATAACTTTTTTAAAACTGCTCTGCTTCTTTTAACTACCATTTGATACTTTCATCTGCTGTTCTGCCACCTCTAACTTTTAATTGTGGTTTTGATACTTTTTGCTACATTTAGCTACCATTTGCTACTTTTAGCTTATATTCTGCTTCTTTTGGCATTTTGCTACTGATTGCTCTTTTTGCCTTTACAGTTTTGCTACTTTTAGTTGTTAGCTTACCATTGTGGTAATTGTAGCATTTACAGTTCTGTTGCATTTAGTTATCATTTTGCTACTTTTAGCTTTTAGCTACTATTTTGCTTTTTTTAGCCTTAGCTTTTGTTTGCAAATTTGAGCTTTAAGCTATTTTTTATTTTATCCATGTGATTTTAACTTTCATTCTGCTTGCGTTACATTATTATTTAAGTGAACAACTAATAGGCCTACTTCAACAAATTTCAGCAGTAATTCAGCACCTTAGCAATTTCACTCCATTTTCACACAAGTTTTCATTTAGTTTTTAATTTATGCCGGCTTTCGATCTGTTCATGTCAGCCTTCCTTACAAGACATTAGATAAATAACCAAAAGTGACAAATGGCTTTTTGTTTTTTGCAATTTTACTGACGTCATTGTCGCTTAAGCCCGCCCACTCAGTGATTGGATGACGTGTGTTCACGTAGCAACGGTCCGGAAGATGTCGATCGGGCCAGTCCTAAAAAACTTCCGCCTTAAGTTGTAAAGAAAACACAGCAGCTAAAAAGCTGTCGACGGGATAACAAGCTTGTAAAAGAAGTCAGCCCAAAGGTAAATATAAGCACACATTCGAGAAACGTACACAAACTCACGTGTTCGACGTGAAGTAGTATGTGTACGTGTTTCGGTTCATTTCTGAACACAAATGTACAACATTACTTGGACTAGCACCGATGCTACACTGCTATCATCGAAGTGCTCGGCTACAGGCCTCGATGGATAATACGACTAGATCGCGTTAAAAATGTTATTTTACGAAGAAGATCATGAACGAATTTTAATATCCCGTCATCTGAAAAAAAAAAACCCGGAAACTCCGTTAAACATTAAAACATCCACTTGTTTCTATTTGTACTATCTGTGTAGCATTACCTGGGGCTATTTCACTCATCTGTTTTAGCCTCTCAGGGCCATTCATCTCGTCAGACAGTTTATTTGAAAAATATCACCACTAATCTACTTAAAGATTTAGAAAATATTTCGGAACAGTACTTTAATAGAACCCAAACACATTTACGTTCAGCCAAGTACTGAGCTGCACCTTCAGGTATTTTTTGCTTTTCCATGCTGTACCAAATAATTCAGTTTTTAGTGATGTTTTCAGAGACCTTGCTGTTTGATTATTTAAGCCAAGCTTTCATCAACAAGATAACATAAAACTGTGCCACTCCTCTCATCCAGATTAAACGAGATTATAAAGTAACTCTTCCTCATTACTTACTGGCACAGGATAGATTAGATGTACAATATTGGTGAATATAACCATGTACATCAGTCAGAAATCACATACAGCAATGTACTAAACATACATGTCACTGACATGTTTTTGATTTTATTCAATATTATTATTATTATTGCTAGTTTTATTTTATGGCTGTCATGATCAAATATTTTCATGTGATTTAATATTTGTGTAAATAACTGACGTGAAAGTTCTTTGTTATTTTACAATAATTACTGTATGGGTATAGTAATAGGACAGTAAATCACAAAAACCTAGTGAAAAAGAATGTATTTGCCCAGGTTGATCATTAACTTAACCACACATTTTGCTTTTATTTATTAACATCCTCCATTGCCAAAGGTGATCATGTTTTTGCTCATAATTGTGAGTGTTTGTAGCAGCAGCAAATTATCTGATGAGACACTGAACAAATGTTAATGAAATTTGGAGAAAGTAATCATTGAACGCACATCTACAAATGACTAATTTTTTGAGAGAACCCAATTCAAGATGGCTGCCACGGCCAACATATCTAAAAACACAGAAGTAGTTGTAACTATATTTCATATATTTTCATATATTTTAGATATTTCATTAATCACCTGATAGACTATTGAAACTTTCAGGAAAAAATTATTAGATGTACATCTACGACTGATTAACCTGTGGAGTTAGCCCATTTCAAGATGACCTCCACAGCAAGCTGTCCTTAGAAAACACATTAAAGCCTATAATTCAGTCAATTTTGCAGGTATTCTAAACTTATGGTGTGGTAGTAGCTGAGAGTTATTCACAACACATACCTTACTGTGTGACATCCTCCGATATTGCATGGGATTACAACACTAGGATTACAACTTTCAGGTAATTTCTCATCACAAGATGATCTTAGTTTACAATTCTGGTAATGAAAGGGGGCAGATGATATTTGTTCCTTCAAGAAATGCTAGGCCTTTTAAATGTTATTTTAGTCTGTTAGTTCTGCCACCTTTTGTTGAAAATTAACTT
Source organism: Millerichthys robustus (assembly GCA_034783495.1). Taxonomy (NCBI): domain Eukaryota; kingdom Metazoa; phylum Chordata; class Actinopteri; order Cyprinodontiformes; family Rivulidae; genus Millerichthys; species Millerichthys robustus. The sequence continues at coordinate 5,269,149 of JAVKLF010000002.1, forward strand.
TTACTATTTTGGGAGTGCTTCATTTTTTATTTGGCTTAAAGTGATGATGGGTTTGGCTTCATGTTTGAGTCTGTGACAACAAAGGGCTGTGAAATCAACATTAGATGGAGCCAGTTCTATATTCTGAAGCCACTTAATGACTTGTCACTCATCAGCATCCACTGTTGAGTGATTTAGTATAATTTAAAATATTTAAAATTATTATAGATGAAAAGAATTTGGCATAATTTAGTCACAACTTAACCAAAACAAATCTACTTTTGTATTTTCTTCACAACAATATGACTTCGTTAATATCACTTTTCACATTTTAACATTACAAACAGATTTGATGTATTTTTATTTTGTTTAATTTCTCACCTCTTTGTATTTTTTAGGCTCTTGTCTCGCTGGAACTTGTGTGCTTTTCAGAGAGTGTGTGTTTGAGAGTGTGTGAGTGTATGTGTGGGTGTGTTTGAGCTGCAGTTTCCTCTTCATCATTTTTGACAAGAGCTACTCCTCCCTGGAGGATGACAATGGAGGAGATGAAGAATGAAGCGGAGACAAACTCCATGGTATCCATGACGCTGTACGCTGTGATGTATCCAGTTTTTAATGAGGTACAGTATCCGAAGACAAAGGTGTCACACCCCCCGCACCCACCCCCCCCCCCCCCAAAAAAAAAGAAAAAAAGATGAGAAGTCAAATTGGAGTGTTAGACAGAATCCTTGTGTGATATGCTTGTCAGATCAAACCATATCTCTTTGATAAGTTATCCATGTATGATATTCACATCATAGGAGAAAATGAATCCACACGTGATATTAGACTAAGCACTTTTTATTTTATTCTGAACAATATTTAAATAGCATCATATTTTAGGTGCTGATTAGAAATTTGAAGTTAATATTCATATTTTTTTGCCACAAATTGGGGGTTAACTGAACTTGTTTTGATTACAAAAGCTTCTACATTAAGTTGGCCCACAGACAAATTTCCAAGACCTCCAACCTTTTGTCCAGTGCTTGATGATATATTTGGTGTTTCCTTTTCCATTGCAGAGTTCCCTTTTTTGGTTGGTAGCTCAGTTAGGTTTCCAAGTAAGGCAAGTTGGTACCAAACAACCCAGTGGTTGTTCTTTTAGTTTTCAGATTTGCACACCAAGCAACAGACTACCTGAGAACTGACTTTATCACAGACATTATATTTTATGTGCCCAGTTCATAAAAACAGGAACATGTTTAGTAACTAAAGAATGGATCAGTTTTTATTTCTTTGCTGAACAGAGTAATTAAGTACTACTTCTGGGCGATTAAAGTGGAGTTTTGTGGAAAGGAAATGAACAAATAACATTTTACCTGCTGCAAAAAGCTTTATGATTGAGCTCTATGTGGAGAAAAAGTTTTAATTCTGATGAGATAAATGAGCTAACAGGATGTGGCAAACTCAAATCTGACTGCGGGTTTTTAAAAACAACTTTAAACGAAAAAAGAATTATAGAGGTTCACGCAAACATTATTTTATAAACTATTACATTGTCATCAGTTTTATATTACAAGGTTATTCTGGAACTCAGGCTGCACTGGAAGTGTTACAGCTAGCTGCTATCCTTGCAAGTGACCATCACTTCTACGTAAATCATCAAGTCATGTGAAATTGCTGGGAATATAAAGGCTTATATATTTATTTTTGATAAAAGTGTCAATTTTTTTATTTAAAATTTGAGTTGTTTTAAGGTGGCAGAGGTCCACTTTGTCATTCAGTAAGCTTTCTACAACAGGTAAGATGCTAATTGTTAACTTTTCCCAGAAGTATTTCAAAATATTTAAACTGTTCCTTTTACAACTACAGTAGTCAAACCTTTTCAGTGCAAAACCTGCACTATAAGTCATTTCGACTAAACGTATCTGCAAAACAAGGTTTTGTAGCCTAATAAAGACAGGCACACACAGAGAGCGAGTGTGTGTCATCAAAGCTTCACACTCGCTGTGACAAAAAAAAAGATGATTCTGCTGACAGCCCAATAGAATAACATTGTGCCACCAAATATGAAAGCACAGTGACTGCGCCATTCTGTATATTTTTAGTTTTGACAATGAAATACTCTTCTTTTTCCCCCTTTTTAGCTGGAGAGGATCAACATGTCAGCAGCTCAGACGCTCAGAGCAGCCTTCAAAAAGGTGAGCTGAAACATCAAATAACCCTCACATCAACTGTAGCAGTTCTCTGCCATGTTACATTTATAATTCATCTGATGCACTTTTGTTTCAAGAAAGCAGTTTTCATTTTGGCTTTGACTTCATGTAAATACCCTGCTCACAGAATTAAAGGCAACACTAAATTAACACATCCTAGATCTCAATTAATGAAATATTCTCAATGAAAAACATTATTATTATTAACACGGTGGAATTGGTTGAGAAGAAAATAACACAAAAATTATCAATGTAAATCAAAATTATTCCATCATGGAGATCAGGAATTGGATTCATACTCAATATGAAAGTGGAAATTAACATGACAGGCTGATTCAACATCAGTGAATGTTCCTCAAGACAAGTTTAAATAAGGCTCAGTAGTAAAACCTCCCAACAATGCCTGGGCATGCTCCTGATGCGGCTGATGTTCTCCTGAGGGATCTCTTCCCAGACCTGGATTGGAGCATCAGTTAACTCCTCAACAGTCTGTGGCGTTGGTTGATTGGCCAAAACATGATGTCCCAGATGTGCTGAATTGGATTCAGGTCTGGGGAACGGGCAGGCCAGTCCATAACATCAGTGCCCTCATCATGCAGGAACTGCTGACACACTTCAGCCACATGAGGCTTAGTATTGTCATGCATAAGAAGGAACGCAGGGCCCACTGAACCAGCATATGGTCTCACAATGGGTCTGAGGAGCTCCTCTTGGTACTTTATGGCAGTCAGGGCACCTCTGGCTAGCACATAGAGGTCTGTGTGGCCATCCAAAAAAATGCCCCCTCACACCATGACTGACCCACCACCAAACTGGTCATGTTGGAGGATGTTGCAGGCAGCATAATGTTGTCCATGGTGTGGCTGTCACGTCTGTCACATGTGCTCAGTGCAAACCTGCTTTCATCCATTTCATCCAATGGCGAAGCTGCCAATTTTAGTGTTCCCTAGTAAACATTAATCCTCCTGCAGGGTGTTGGGCTGTAAGCACAAGCCCTATATGTGGACGTCAAGCCCTCATACCACCCTGATGGAGTCTGTTTAAGTAAAAACATGCACATTAGTGGCCTGCTGGAGGTCATTTTGTAGGGCCATGGCAGTGGACCTCCTGTTCCTCCTTGGACAAAAGACGAAGTAGCGGTCCTGCTGCTGAGTTGTAGCCCTCCTACGGCCCCCTCCATGTCTCCTGGTGTACTGGCCTGTCTCCTGGTACCTGTTCCATGCTCTGGACACTGTGCTGAGAGACACAGCAAATCTTCTTGCCACCTCTCACATTGATGTTTCGCCTTGGATTAGTTGCACTACTTGAACAACTGAGTGGGCTGTATAAAGCGCCACATGATGCCTCTATGCGTGACAGTACTCACAAAATGAAAAGCAGCAAAACATGATTAAAAGTTCAATCAGAAAGGATAAGAACAGAAATGATTTGTAGTCACCACCTGTAGAATCACTCTTTTATAGGGGTTGTCTTGTTAATTGCCTCTCATTTCCACCTGTTGTACGTCCCATTTGCTCAGCAGCAGGTGAAATTGATTCAAAATAAGTGTTACTACCTAACTGAGGACATTGGTTCCACAAAGGTGTAAATGATTCAGAGTTACATTGTTTTGTTTAGCTGTTCTCTTTTTCGAGCAGTGTAATAATTCTCTTGTATTATTTTAACAACATCAGTGTAACAACGTGACATCATGTTTTTCTTTTATGGAAATAATCCACACAATACAACAGTGTCAGAAAAAATATTTAGCTTATTATTAAATAGTAGTATACATTTTCTTTCTAAACAAATTTAGCCTCTTACATAAACTTTGATTATTTGTTTAGATTACAAATTGGCCTTTAATTAAAGTTTTTGTCAGCCTGTAACACAGTTTGTATCCCTCAGCTTCTAGTTTAGCTATAAAGCTTCACTTGTTGCTCTTTCAGTAGTCGTGCACTTTCACTGCCTTCTTGTGCCACTAGGGGTCATGGCAACCTCACGAACGGTTTTAGGTTTTGTCTTTACCTGCAGAAAAAGCTGTCACAACAAACTATTTGGCTACTTGTTAGTCTGAGCGTTATAAGAACATCAGTAATTATGTATTATACTTATAATGAAAAAACTTTGTTTACTTTAATTGTTTGCACTGCTCTGACTGCACTAAAATAATCAAATTGTGTGTGGAGAAATTGCTTTTATAAATATAGTGCCTAAGATGAGCAGTTGTGTTTGCAGTGTGCAGATTAAGTTATCTCGTGCCTTCATCCAACCTGCTTCCGCTTTGTCCCTAGCTTTGTTTTCCTATGGTTGTTTTTTTTCCCCCTAGAAAGAATTTTTGGATTAAATTTATTTCCCTGTTTATTTCTCTGTTGTCAGGCGGAACGGGAGAATCCTGGTCTGACGCAGGACATCATAATGAAGATCCTGGAGAAAAAGAACGTTCAAATCAACTTCACCGAATCCCTGCTGCGCATGGCTGCAGATGATGTGGAAGGTGGGTTTGTTTTCCTGCTGCGTTGTGATCTTAGAAGTCCCTAAGTGTTGACTTTGATGGGCGTCTTCTCCTGCAGAGTTCATGATTGACCGGACCGAACAAGAGTTCCTGGACCTAAATGAAAAGGCCAGAGCACTGAAACACATTCTTAGCAAAATCCCAGATGAGATCAACGACAGAGTACGCTTCCTACAAACTATCAAGTGAGTGTTGTTTTGCTGTTTGGGAATAAAATATTGTAATTAGTATTGATCTATCTTAAAATGTGCAGCTCTGACTCTCAGTAAATGTAGATATTTTCCACATCCAGGATCAATTCTGAGCCACAGCTGGCTAATGCTTTGTCACAATCATGACTTCTCTATCTCCAGTTATGTGATGGTCTTGCTGCTGTGTTTCACATTTAAAGGAAATATTTAGGAGGATGTTTGTGTCAACATTTCTGAACAAAAGAACCAGTTTAAGTGCAGAACAAGGCGATAACAGTTCTGTGAAGTAAAGTAGAGCAAGGTCGTGTGGATTTTAAAGTAATCAATACAGTTTTAAAATTAACAGCCTCAGTGGCGAGTAAATAATGAAAGATAAGGAGGCTAGAAAGACTGCAACAGTCATTCTGACTGTTTTTAAGTTTCTTACTGGTGTTACCTTTGTTCACAGAGACATAGCCAGTGCCATAAAAGAGCTCCTGGACACAGTCAACAACGTCATTAAGAAATATCAGTACCAGAATCGCAGAGTGAGTAAAAAGACATGATTAGATTTTTAATTGTTCAACATGTTTGTCTTCATTTCTAATATATGTATTTTATTCCCTTTAAGGCTCTGGAGCACCAGAAAAAGGAGTTTGTGAAGTACTCCAAAAGTTTCAGTGATACCCTCAAAACATACTTCAAAGATGGAAAGTAGGTGTAACTCTAAAACTGCCCCCTGCCTCAACTCTTTGCTGCACTCTTCATGAAAGCTAAGCTCTTGTAAAGTGTGGTAGCAGATTTATTTAAGATGGTGACTGTAACCTGGTTTTAGACCTTAGAATCAGTCCAGTGTATTTTTTTTAACGAGTCATTTTAAGATCAGACAATTTCTAGTTAAAATTCAGAAAATTAGGACCTGGTGCAAAATTTAAATAAAAACAAACACAATGCCATATATTATTCACAATAAAGCATAGAAAACATATTAAATGTAGAAATTAAGAGATGATGTTTTTTAATGTCATTTTGAATCTTATGTCAGCAACACATCTTGAAGTTAGGACACATTTACCTCTGTGAAGCATCTCTTCTCACCAGTCTGTGAACATCTAGGAACTGAGGAGACCAGCTATTGGGTCTTTTGGAGCAAAATGTTGTTCCATGCTTGTCTGATGTAGGATTCTAGCTGTTCAACAATTCTTGGTCTTTTTCTGGATTTTTTTTGTTTGTTTCATGGTGCACAAAATGTTTTTAATTTGTGAGGGGACTAGACCCAAAGGCAGATCAGTTCAGCACCCAGATTCTTACGCTACAAACCCATACTGTAGTATGAGATTTAGCACCGTCTTGTTGAAATATGCAAAAGCTTTGGTGAAAACGATATCTAATTGAAGCATGCCCAGAGAGCAGACAGGTGTGGGCCAGATCTGCTGTCTGACTGCTGTCATGGCAATTGTCAGTCGAATAAGGGCCAGGCTTTTAAAGTGGCATGCCACAACTGGCTCAGTTGTGGTTTGGTTTATGTGGTGCTGGTGTAAGCTTAACATGTCAAAGGGACTAAAGCACCCCCATACCATCAGTGAGGCATACTTTTGAACTGTGTGCTGATAAGTGCACAAATAAAACAGAACTAAGCCCGGTAGATTGAAGTGACTGAGTGCGTACATCTGCGTCCACTCTGATTTACGACTCAGTGATTGGAGCGTCAAATGTAACCAGTGACAAATCTCACTGTGGTCAGGTAAGGCACTGTGGTAGACCGTTTGCCTGACAAATTAGCTGTGTGTTTTTATTTCAGAGGCGATAGTGTCCATGGTTTCCAGTAAGAATTTAATTTGTTTGACCATATTAAATGAGCTTTGGCCTAGAAACGAACTTTTCAAAGTCTGAAGCGTTTCTGCCCCCCACTCCACTCCGAAAGTAACCGGACACTCTTGTACAAAACTCTTGAGTCAAGCCACTTGTCCCGGGGATGCGTCATCCAATCATAAAGGAGAGCCCTCCCTACGATGACTCGATGACTTAGGCAATTAATCCTACCTCCTGATGGAACAAATATGTGTTTGTCTGTTTATTAAGTGTAAGGCGTGTCCTTAACAATCCTTTCTCTCAGAAAAGTACGGTCTGTTCAGAGATGACCCATGTCAGGTCACTCTGAGCAGAACTTACAATTCTATCTCATCACAGCTTAATCACAGCACACAAAAATATAATAATCACACAATTGAATTTCAAAAGAAGTCTAGATATGTGCATGTGGAGGGTAATTAATTTAATCAGTGCCAACAGAATAAATCTTCTTCAGACCTTTAATTAGCATTTGTGGATGGCAAAGCAACCTGTGTTTATAAACAATGCTCTGTGGAAATGTTTCTGAGTCCATTCAGTGATTTACAGAACAGAATCAGATCGGGCCTTTTCAGTCATGGCTCTTCACTTCCTGTTTTATAAAGCTCTTTTAAAAACATTCCTGTTGTTACTAATCATTAGCCCCATGTGAGCTGATGCTTCCTATACTTGTTACCTTTGTTGCTAAATAATTATTGTACAGCACTTTGGTTTAGACCTGCTGTTTTTTATGTGGTTCATGAATAAATTGACCTGATTAGGTAAATTTGACCTGATTATGTTCTATTTTGAACAAAAAATGTTTGAGATTGACAAATATTTACAGTTTGTTTTTATTGACATTTTACACACTGTCACAGATTTTTTTGGAATTGAGGTTGTAGTTAAATAACAACTTCATTGAACATAATGACGTCATGAACATCATTTCTACAAAATGCAAAGTCAGGAAGCATTGAAATTGTTTTTTCATGTTTTGAATGGTTAAAAAGGGAAAAAAAAGTTTTTTTATTTTTTATTTCAAGTGAGCCCAATTGATAATTACAGCTATGAGCTGTGTAGTAGGCAACACTACGCAACTTCATTTATTCATCAGTAGAAACAAGATATAAGAGAAAATGCTTAAAAGAAAGTAAACAGAAGTAAATTTCTGCTGTTTGCTTCCTGAGGTTCAGCTTTGTGTCATAATGGACCAGAGTATGTTTTAGCTCAACCTCATACTTGAGTTCAGGAAGCACCAAACAGCAGGTAGGCCACCTATGAACATCATTTCTACAAAATGAGAAGTGAGAACCACAGTGTGTGGACCAATTTGGGTCATTCAGACTCAGTCAGGCTAGTGTTTAAAAGCTCATTGTCTTCCTGATGGGCACCAAACATCGACCTGAGGCTGCTGCTGTTAAATAACAATCAAACACCAAGGCAAACAAAAAATACACACAAGCAGTTTTTCTTGTTTTAGCCTTTAGTCAAAACCCAAAAGAATCATCAAATAGGTTTGATTTAGTTAATTTATTATTATTATTAATGATAATGATGTTTCTTTTTTCTGCTTTTTGTGTAATTACTATTGCCTTCAGACAATTTGTTCATTACAGGTTGCTTCATTTCAAAAATTGGGGGGAAATCTATTATTGATATCACAATGTGTTAGTGTTTAACCAAAACTAATGGTTAATCTGTCAGATTTGGTTTCTTGTGATAGTAATTAAAATGTTTGTCTGTTTTTTGTGGCATATTTCCAAGTGGAAATTGTTTTTGAATTAGCATTTTTTATTGAGACAGAGTTACTGTTGAACTAATACACTGGATTAAATTGGTAATTTTGGTTTACGATAATGTGATTTTTAAAATAATTTAAACACTGTTATCAGATAAAAACAAACGTGTTTTAAAACTATTGAAACATGGCTGAATTTGAAGCTGGTAACAGAATTTTCAGTGGTATTTAGTATTCTAACCAATAATGCAGAAACTTCTTAAATTTCATGTGATATCGACCCAAATCTTTTATAGTAACATATTATTTTCTATTCTCTAGTTCCTGTGTCACTAAATTTGTTTTGCTGATATTTACTTAATTTAAAGTAATAAATGTTAAAATGTCAAAGTAAACTCCTCCTTTACCTTTTAGTTCTAGGAGACAAGTCTCTATGGCCAAACAAAAAAACTGAGAAGCTGGTAATTTGTCATGAAAATGTTAAGTTCTTAATAAAAAAAAATAAAAAAATTTTGTTCTTCTGTTCCCAGGGCAATAAATGTCTTCATCAGCGCAAACCGACTCATCCACCAAACCAACCTCATACTGCAGACCTTTAAAACCGTGGCCTAGCAAGAGACCACCGAGTCCCCACACGACACCACCCTGTGTGGGGAGCACAGGAGCCCGAGGGGCGCCTCACCCATATATGTAAATTAGAGTTGATTTTAGGGTCGGGGTCGATTTCATTGGAGTCAAGATTCTAGATTCCAGTTCAAGAGACTGAAAAGTGCCATTTGTTTCTTAATGAGGATTTTCCAGTCTTGAAATGGAACTGAATGGGCCCAAAGTCCTGGTGAAATTGGTTTTATTTGGAGAGTTTTAATTTATAACCCTGGTCTTGTTGGTGGTGAGGTGTTCATACAAGACTAATTGCCATTTTTCTAATATATTCATCATGTTGATCATTTTACTTTTTAGCTTTTCGGTCACCACCACACATCTGAGACCACGTTCAGTTTAGGGGTTGAGTCTCGGCCTTTTACACTGGTTTTTCCTCTTCTTGCTTTTTTGTGTCATTTTGCCACGGTGTGTATGTGCAGGATTGACAAAATTTTTCAAAATCACCACGAGTGCAGATGAAGCAGTCACAAGGAGAGGAAGCCGTTTGGACATTTGAGAGGCAGACTCTGATTTTGTTTCTCATTATTATCAGAAGACAGAAAGCCAAATTACTTCCAGCACTGTGTGCGCCTTACAAAGTCCTGTAACATTCCCTCCTCTGAGTGTAATGAAGTGGAACCAGCTCCTGCTGTCAGGGGACTTAGAGAAATGAAACTTCTGTATTTAACTGATATCTGGTTGCAAATGGTCAATAAATAGTTTCCAAATGATGCCTTTTTTATGTCTTTTTTTGTCATGAAGGCTGGAAGAACACTCCAGTTTATCCTGAGCTAAAACGGCAGTTCATACTGACCAATATATAATCCTGTTTTACAACCTAACAATGATAAACAGAAATTCTTATCAGTAGATGTTTTTCAGCAGTACCACGGCATTTCCCAGAAAGTAGTGAAGGATAAATGATCTAACTGAAAGCCAGAATCATACACCGAGACCCAGTTCTTTTCTCAGTTAAAGGTTTAATTTTATCTTAAGATGCCATTTTACTCTCAGAGCTGGTGTGGCTTCGGGGAGATGTCATAATCAAAGAAATAAATTCTGTTAAAGCAACATTTCTACATTACCTAAATCAATACTTACATATCCAAGCCCAAAATGTACAAACAAAACCACAACTTGATGTCTGTAATTCCAATAATTTATTAAAATCATAATCAACTAATCAACACCAGACTGGTCCTCAAATCAGTGCATAAATCATAGGAGTGTTTCACCTGTTCCTTTAGTGGGTGTACATTCATCATGCTTCAATCTTGGTAATAAAGTAAATATTTGTTCACTTAAAGGTCCATCATGTTCATCAATGTAAACTCTCTGCTGACAGCAGCCCCACTCTCTTCAGCACCTTGTCCACATTAGGAATGAGTTTTTCTTGGAAGTCCCACAGTCGTTTGTCCACGTTAAGCTGTTCCAGTGTCAATGATCCTTGCAGGGCCACACGGACATGAATGATCCGGCACACATCTAATGGAACCTTGTATCGTTCTCCAAAATG
>JAVKLF010000002.1:5402540-5416576 GCA_034783495.1 Millerichthys robustus
TCGTGGGGGTTCAGCGCGGTCAGGCTGGTTTTGGACTTTAGCTGACATCGAGTTGAATAGGGACGAAACCACCAGACAGTCCTTGTGAATAGGTGTATTGTGGTTGCAGGGCGACGTGTGTGTGTGTGTGTGCGTGCGTGCGTGCGTGCGCGCGCGCGCGGACTTGACAGTTCAGCCTAACACCTCATGTGTCATAAACTCTTGTGTGACTGCCGCAGCAGTGAAACAGTCTTGCTGGTGTTTTTGTTATTATCATGATTATGTGCGTTCACTTTACTCCTGCGTACTTTGTGTTTTTTGAGCTGAACATAAATCAAAACGTTCAGCTCAGTCAGAAAATAGGTGTGATGACATTTGGTTTTCATAAGTTTTATACTTCTCAAAATATTCAACTTTATTTACAGTTTCCCAATCAAAGTAGAGTAAGATTTTGTCATTGACGTGGTTCTCTTTGAAATCTGCTTGCTCTATTTTTGCCTTATGCTAGTTTTTGTTTTTAGCTACTACTTTGCTACTTTTAGCTAGGCTTTGGCTCCTGTTGCCACCTTTTTGTTTTTAGCTAATGTCGTCTTTTTAGCTATAAAAATTCAGTTTCAGCTACTTCAGTTAAGTCCTTCAAAGTCATTCATCACTCAGAATGTTCACTTCATTTTTGCAGAAATTGCAATTTCTCGAATTTTATTTGTTTTTGTTTTCCTAGGGGCCATACTCGTCGTCTGTGAGAAAGGGTCTTCATTATTGCCCTGTTCCGGCTGACACGGTGTGTTTCCGTGTTTAGGACTAAACTACAATTGGCAGTGAGCTGTCCTGTTGTTTGTATTCGCGCCCCACTGTCAGTCTGTGGTGCCCGAGTGTCGTCACCGCTGCTGACGATGCCACAAACAAAGAAATCGACAAACTTCCCGAAGGCCGAGTCTCCGTGCATAGTCCCGACGGGGCCCTCAGCTGAGGAGCCCGTGACCTTGGAGGAAAATCAGGCTGCTGGAGAGGGGGATGGTGGTGGAGGAGGAGGAGAGGACAATATTGGAGACAGTGAAATCATCAAGTCACCCAGTGATCCTAAAAAGTACAGGTAATAAAGCCTTCAGTAGCTCACTCAAGCTTCATACCAGACGCTGACATTCTCATGATTAATTTAGCATTGTTCTGTCGAGCATTTCCTGTTGTCACTAGTTTTTCATTTGAATTATTACCTCCAAGGAAACACGGATGGTATTTTCTACATTCATAAATGTGAAAGTACCGGATAAAATGACCCAGATCTACTAACCCCGATCCACAAATGATATCGAGCCTCTTTTCCAGCTGGATCAGTGTTCTATTATTATTGCAGTCTGATGATATGATTTCATGCTTTAAGCACACATCAGTGCCTCAGGCCTCTGCGGGGTGTACGCAGAAAATACGCTGCAAAGAAGCGCAGAACGAGCCTCAAGATACAGTCTCTGAAGTAATGCATGATTTAACAGCCTGTTCAGAAACAAACTACCTGTTGGGAAAAGCAACGATACTGAAGGGTCTTAAAGATGACTGTGCTGTTTTACCTTTGACCTGACAGGTACGTCGTTTTAGACAATGGCCTTCGAGCTTTGCTCATCTCCGACTACAGTGGGATGTTGCTGTCAGACGATGAAGAGTCAGATGGAGAAGATGAGGAGGAGGAGGAGGAAGACGAAGAGGAAGAGGAGAACGATGAATCAGGGGATGAGGATGAGGACGAGGACGATGAGGGCAGTGACATGGATGAGAAGGGGAAAAGGAAGAAAGGAAATGCTGAGAAACAGGTACCGCCTTGGCGTTTTATTACAGAGCCTTTTTACGCTTTAGCAAGCTGTACGGATGTTAAACATCCCTCGAGTCGTGTTGAAACTAAGAATTCTTATGCTGAAAGGAGATTAATAACAAATACATGCCAGCACGAACTGGGAGCTATTTAAACAGAGTGTACTGTTAAACAACACTTTTATTGCACTTGTTGGTGTAAGTCTCAGTACTTCTTAAATTCCCTAATCTGTCTGTGGCTTTCAGCTCTATTCCTGTTAGCGCTTTCAATTCACAAATTTTCAGAACACTGTAGTGCATCCCACAAGGGCCCTCAGTGCACAATTCAGAAGGTTGTTTAAATTTAACTTAGAAAGCACTAATTAATTCATACAGCACAGAATTAGTTTAGTCCTCATTGATTTAACTGTTCATTTAAAAAAACAGTTTTTAGTTAGAAAAGATGCTTAGCTGGTATATTTGATTATTCTGAAAGAAAAACACTGTGTTGCTATCTGACGCTAAACTATGAGCATAAATTGGCAGATTTCTGAACTTTTTTTTTCTTGAGTTAGTCAGTGATGCATTTGATTAAAAGAAGGGACAAATATAATATCAGAAAAAAAAGTTTAGAAAAAAATGAATGGTAATTTGTTGACATGCTGTTGCAGTCATCCCTGTCTGTTAGCAAAATATCTCATGAACCTCTCGACATAATTTAATGAAATTCTCAGAATGCAATTATTGGATGGATGTCTACAACTGATAGACTTTTTGAAGCCATTATAGTTCAAAATGGCTGCTACAGCTGTGTGACCTTGGCAAATGCATAAAATGCTACAACTCAGTCAAATTTCCAGATATTGAGCTAAAACTTGGTGGGTTAGTAGTTGAGAGTCACGGCCAACTCACACAGAGAGAGCCAACTGAGCTACACAATCTGTTCCTAACATTTTACCATTAACTGTTGAATTGAATCCTGTTTGTCTGTTAGCAAAATATTTAATGAACCTTTAAACCGATTTTAATGAGACTTTCAAGAAATAATCAATTTATGTGCTACTAATACTGATTAACTTTTAAAGTCAATGCAATTACAGTTGGGCTCCAAAGCCGACTGAGCTTAGAAAACATAACGATGACTATAACTCAGTCAGTTTTACACACATAGCTAACATCTGAAGTGGTAGTAGCTGAGACTAGTTCATAACGCATACTGAAAGTGACATTACACCACATCTCTGTGTAAAACTTTGGCAACGCCGTAGTCGTCAAGCATGTTTTGTCTGTTAGCAGAATATCTCCTGAACCACTTGACAGATTTTAATGAAACTCTCAAGAAGTAATCATTGGATTTACATCTATAAACAATTAACTTTTGGAGATAACCTATTTCAAGTTGGCCACCACAGCTAATCAACCCTAGGAAACGCATAAATGGCTTAACTCTGTCGCTGTTACAGATACTGGGCTCAGATTTAGTGTGGTAGTAGATGAGAGTCATCTCTAACAGGTACTCTGAGTGTGACGTTTTGTGACATAGCAGGTTTGACCAAAATGGCTACAACTGTCATTTCACAGGTCATTTGAGATCTTTAAAGTGTCAGGAGATATTCACACCTTCAAGAAACTCCAGTTTAATTCAATCTGATTCTAAATCAGTCACAACTTTAATCATTTGTCTGTGTCGATCAGCGATGGATTAATAAACAAGCAGAGGGTATACCACAGCGTGTATCTCATAAATCTTCTATAACTAAAAAAAGCACATTAATATTTCTTTTTATAGACGTTCATCTTCTTACATAATCATTTTGTTTTATCTACTTGTGCTTTTATGCTTTAGCTCCCTTTTGGTGTTTTGAAAATATCACATAAAATGACGTGTGACTGAGTCAGCCTGAGCGTTAGCGTCCATGGTAGTTAATCCTTGGCAGCTCAGAAAACGATTTGATTTTGTGTTTCAGTCTGCTGCGGCGCTTTGTGTCGGTGTGGGCAGCTTCAGCGACCCCGGCGATCTCCCCGGCCTCGCTCACTTTCTGGAACACAGTGAGTAATTAATCCTTGAGAGTTGAGTCATTTTCTGTGCTCTCAAATGAACTCCAGACTGATGGCAGTTTGCAGGGAGAGGATAGAGTTTTCTTTCCATTAAGCCAAAACTTTTGATTAGAAAAAAAAACGAGGAAGCACACATGAAGTTCGAGAACTCCTTTCGTCTCATAACCGAGTGAACTGGGATGGATTCTTGTAGGAGAGTCAATTATAGAAACTGGTCGATTCCTCTAAATGTTAAGGAAAGTGGATTCCACCCTTCCTTTGGTATCTCCTCTAACATAGTTTGAACTCTAAGAAATGAACTGAGATAACACTGTTGGACGGTTCCTTTCAGCTGCAGGATTTAAATGATACTCAGTTGTTTGATGCTGGTGTGCTTACGGGCCTTGATGCAAATCCTGACTGGAAGGAGAGTGTGAGTAATCTTCCGTTTAAAGAGCTCATTTCTGTAACGCAGCTGTAGTGTCGCCGCTGCAGACCCACGTCGGAGATTAAACGCAAGTCGTGTTGAGGTTTGTTTGCCCGAGAATTTCCTGTCCCGCATTCATTTGACCTCAATGAAGAACACTCCGAGGTTCATCCGGACTTCAGAACACAATTTATTTTTACATTTCTCTACCAGTTTTCTCTTAATCTGTGTCATTGCTCTACCAGTTACACACTCCAGGTATGTTGTGTGGCGCTTATTTTGTGCATCTCCTTATTTGTTTTAGTGTTGTTGAGGATCACAAAACATTATGTGACAAATCCCAGAATAACCTCTCCTCGGGCCAGAGTAACCCCGGGTGGGAGCAAAAGGCACAAATTAAGCTTTGGGCTTTCTTTTGACCCATTTTTTCCCTCCTGCTTGTCTGCATTAACTCATTAACAGTAAAATATCAGTTTAAACATAACCAACACTTAGCAAACCAACATGCATCATGTTGGTTATTAACAGTATTTAAATGTGATTATGAGATTTGGTTAAGATCACAGTGCAACGTAATTATCACAATGATAAAGGTATGGCGTAACCTTTAAAGGATTAATCACTTATTTACCTTATATGTTGTACAGGGTCTAAAAATCTTTGTTTTGTTACCCTACAACCTGGAATTTAATTTGATTTTTATTTAGATTAAGCGCAGTAATATACTAGCTTCCTGCATATTGTCTGGGTAATGCCCTTCTTGTCCAAGTCCTGAGTGTTTGTGGACAACCCTCTTTCTGCAGGTTCACTGTGGTGACATCATCCGTCCATCTCCTAACAATGAATTTAACGATGCTTCATAGGATGTTCAGAGTTCTGGGATAATTCTTTAACACAAGCCTGATGTGTTTATCTCTTTAACTTTGTCTCTGATCTGTGTGGAGAAGTCTTTGGTCTTCAGGACGGCCCCGGCTTGGTGGCGGCCCTCACTACTTAGTGGAGTCGATATTGGGAGCTGGTTTAACAGGTTTAGATCATTTGAGACTTACAGGTGGATGTTATTTAATAAATAATGTGGATTTTGAATGTAATGATTGGGGCAAAATGGATGAATACATTTGCACACTATTTTTCTGTTTGTTTTTCTTTAATTATACGTTTTTTCATGTTTAACTTCTTCAATCCAGAGTTATTGCGTTTATTCGCTTTTTTAAAAAACCTATTGCCAAGAGGGGGGAATTCTTTTGCAGCCCGCTGTAGATTAACTCGAAGCTGCTGGGGGTTGTGTGCTGGTTAATAATTCAGCCTTCAAGTCATCCCAGCAGAAACCAGAAAATGACCTCCTTGCATTCAGTGAGCAAAACCCAATTTTACTGTCTAAAAAAAAAGACGTTATAAAATGTCATGAGTCGTCTGAATCGCAATTTATGATATTGATGCTACTATCAGCAGAGATCGCTGTACATTGTTCTCGAGTGATTAGTCTGAAAAGAAACCCTTGCTCATTCTTTGAGTCTGTCATCCAAACTGTCACGAAATGTTCACAACACTATTTAGAGCCATCCGTGCAGCCGGCTCTGAAACAAAGCTATCATTTTCTGTTAGCAATGGAGAGAACCTAAAAATGGAACAACACGTTTGGCACACTGTCCCCATAAATAAGAAAACCCAAAATGATAAGCATCGAGTACTTGTGATTTTGCCCTTTTTTGGGGTTTTTTTGTTTAGATTGCTCTATTTTCTTTTTATTCCTCGTTGTATCCCAGTGGTGTTCATGGGCAGCGAGAAGTATCCGTCAGAGAACGGCTTTGATGCTTTCCTCAAGAAGCACGGTGGGAGCGACAACGCCTCCACCGACTGTGAGAGGACCATCTTCCAGTTTGACGTCCAGAGAAAAAGCTTCAAAGAAGCTCTTGACAGGTTAGGAAAGCATGAGAGCTTTTCTTTGTCTTTATGTTTGTGTTTTGAAGCTGTCGCCCTTCAAGTGGTGGTGGTGGGGGGGGTGTCTTGAGAACCATCGTTTGATTGACAGGAAAATATAAAACAGAAATAAAGAAAACTACTCAAAGGAGCCCTGAAGAGATATCAAAAAGCCTTTAAACACTACTTTTGTTTTTTTTAAATGTACCGTAACAATTTTAAAAAAATTTACCAGAAGTTTTTTAAACTATGATATTGTTACATTGGAAATTAGTGATGTTATTTCTAATCTAAAGCTGTCATCTGTGTGAGCAGAGATGATGTAATATCCCATTTCTCATTTTCAGAACCCATAAACAAACCCAGAATTTCAGCTTCTGTAAATAATTTACATCTTTTATTGAATTAAACATTTATAATTATATCAAAAACAGAAATCCTTGGGTTTTTTTCTCTTGCTTTTGATTTTCATTAGTGTGGCGAAATGTTTCTTCAGTATTTTTATTTTAGACTAAGATGTAAAAACAGACTCATAATGTGCACTAACAAGGAAATTAAAACCTGAAGAGTCTGTCAGAAGTTGCTTTTTTGTTTGGGTTTTATTATCAGTGTATATTTGTCTATGTTTTTGATCTGACTCGAGGCCTTTCTGTCTGTCTGCCTTGTATTTGAGCTCAGGATCTCACCTTTTTGTGTTGTGTTCCCTCCTAGGTGGGCTCAATTCTTTATCTGCCCCCTGATGATCCGGGATGCCATCGACAGGGAGGTGGAGGCCGTCGATAGTGGTGTGTCATTCTGTCATCTCGTTTCCAAAACAGCGACTGCTTCTTTTGGAGTTACATACTTATGGTGCATGGCCGATTTAATGCAGTTAGTAAAATATTTGGGACCCATCACATCAGACTGAGGATTAAGTTTGGTCTAAATGAGCACATTTTTAAATTCTTGCTTTTTAGGCTACGTTTTGATACCTTGATAATCCTGATAATATGAGTGGTTCCAGAGATTATATGCGTTTGTCTTCCTAATCAGGATAACACATTGATACTTTTTCTGATTCCTGTTTTTATGTTATTCTAAAGAGGAATTTTTAATGTGATTTTAAATAGGAAATCTCCAACATTTTTTGGCTGTTAAGATTTACCAGCTGGAAAGAAAAAAGCTCACTGGGAAAATGACAACATTTTAGGCTTTTCTGCTCAAAATCATGCCTTTTGTAGCAAAACGTGAAAAATTCTTTGCGATTATATATCAGATAATTCATTTCAATGACACGCAGATACAGTATTTTTTCATCATATTTGGATAATTGTTTCTTTCAACAATTATTTCTTAAAATCTATTTAGAATCCACTCAGACTGTTTGTTAGAAAAATAATCTCATGAACCACTGTGTGGAATTTCATGAAACAAACACTCAGGAAATAATGTTAGATGTGCATCTACAACTGATTGACATTTGGAGCCAATTCATAGTGGCTGCCCCAGCTGGTTGACTTTAGAAAACACAAAAATGGTTATAATTCAGGCTATTGTACAGTTATTCTGCTAAAACTTGGTACTCCAAATGTTACCTATTCTACAAGAGCTTTGCTTAAAACTAGCATTTACTGTTGGAGTCAACTCTGTCTGTTAAGGTCCTGTCACATTATAATGTTTTAGACAACTTCTGTCCAATTGTGAAAAATTAGTTTTGACTAAATTACTCCTGTAGGTTATATATTTGTCGTATAATTAGCATTACAGTGTATATGCATCCAAAACTGACTTCAAATAGAATTTTTTATGTTCCATCTTCAGCATAGACCTCTTTAGCGTTGAACAAAATTTTCAAAAGTTGTCTAAAACAAATGAACAGGGCGGCACGGTGGCTCAGCTGGTAGAGCTGTTGCCTCCCAGCAAGAAGGTTGCTGGGTCATATCCCAGCCGAGGACCTTTCTTGGTAGAGTTTGCATGTTTTCTTCGTGCTTGCGTGGGTTCTCTCCTGTTATATTGTCCCTAGGTGTGAGTGAGAGAGTGAATGGTTGTTGTTGTCCCTGTGCGATCTACACATCTCTCAAGATCACAAGATTTAGTAGAACTTCATTTACAAGGTTTGACCAAACATTTCATATAACATAAGAGGATTCGAGTGTAAAAGCAGCTACATACCTTGCATCTGTTCTTGCTCACTTGATTGTAATGTGCAAATTCGTCACAGAAAGACCACCACCTTTTCCAACAGACGGTGCACAATAATGGGTACATGTAGGGAATCTGTCCCTACGCTGTGATTTATTTGACTTTTTTTAGGTTTTGCCGGGACAGTTGTAAAGATGGCTGTATTTCCAGACAGCCTTGGCCAGTTGATCCTCAGCAGAGCAGTTGAAGCGAAATGAGGGCATTGTAGTTTAGCCATTTGTTTTTCTAGTTATGAGAAGCTGTGCAAGAAAAAAAAGACGTCACACAACTGCGACAATAAGAACACGTTTCTAGATATGCATTCCTTCAAGAAGTGCTAGGCCTTGAATTTTACGTCTGTGTTCTGTTATGTTTTTGTCTCTTCATCCTCCTGCCTGTCAGAGTACCAGCTGGCTAAACCATCAGATTCCCACAGGAAGGAGATGCTGTTTGGCAGTCTGGCTAAACCTGGACACCCCATGGGCAAGTTCTGTTGGGGTGAGTTCATAAAAACAACCACTGGGACATTTAATCCACACTGGGGGCTCCTTGCAGGATGCTGAGCAAAAACAACAACCGGCGAAGCTCGCTCTATGTTTTCTAAATATATTGTGGTATTTTTTACACCAATTGTTCCGAGTTTCATTGTTGTGCTGAATTGATTGTCCACTCGACACAACTCTAGGCAACGCAGAGACGTTGAAGCAGGAGCCAAAGAGGAGGAAGATCAATGTTTATAAGCGTCTGCGTGCCTTCTGGAAAAAGTACTACTCTGCCCACTACATGACTCTGGCTGTGCAGTCAAAAGGTCAGGAAAATCTTTCCCATGTGTCATTTACCAAGAACTGAGTCAACCCAGATAAATTTGCTACATTTTGTTATAGTAATTGCATATAACAAAATTAATGGATCCAACAAAATGGCAACCTGTAGCTCTTTCGAAAATTAAAACTGCCATTAGCACAAATAGTGATGCACTTTTCATCATGTTCTGCTGCTGGAGATAATTGCTGTCAGATACAAAATATCCAGCTGATTCTCAGGGATCCACAGAAAATGTCACCCAAGTAATTAACTACTTTATACTAGTAAAATATTGACATGTGTTGACTTTTACTGCTGAGAACTATTATCCTCATTAAAGTGAGGAGTTAATGGTCTTCAGGATAAATCTGATGCCTTCATACTGGAAACTTTAGCACATTTAAAAATAACTTGACACTAGCTAAAACTAGGAAACGCTAGCAAAAATACTGAAGTACCAAAAGACTAGCATACTACATAGTTTTTTTCCTATAAGTTTGAAGTTGCAACGTTAGCTCAATATGAAAAGTAACATAAGGCTGACTAAAAAGTTAAAAGTAGGTAATGCTAGAAAAGCAAACCGGATAGATAGTTGTCGCTTTTCATTTGATGATATATCCGACGTTTGAAGAGAGGCTCGTGTTGTTGGATGAGGAGTCGTCAGAAACTTGTTTTGTTTTCTTTTTTTGTTGTTGTTTACCGGAGAGATGAAAAGAAATTGTAGCCATCAGTTGCACGTCTGCATGCTCAATATGACCAGACCAGCTGCTCCTCGAAGCTTTCCGCTTTGCTAATTTAACAACCAGCTTCTGGGAAAGGACCATTTTCAGCGAAATGCAGAAACATTCGCTGCTCCACACAAATAAACACGCCCACAGAGTTCTGACCAATCAGACGCTGCAAACCGCACTGAGTTTTGGGAGATAACTGATGTAAGTTACGCAATTTTCATCACACATCTTCAGTACGATGTACAACTTGAAGTACAAACCAGCGTTAACTGATCGGATAGGATCTCCACTTAAAACTTTGTCCTGCAAGGTGGAGAGATCTGTTCTTTCACTTCATTTCACCCGAAACATCATTGAAGTAAATTAAGCTCAAAACCACAAAAATTTGAGTTTTAAATCAGAGGAAAATGATTAAGATGCACTCGTGCTGAAACTCCATCGTCTGTCACTCTGTCCCTCAGAGAAGCTGGACACTCTGGAGGAGTGGGTGAGAGAGATCTTCAGCAAGGTGCCAAACAAGTGAGTATCAGAGAAGAGGCTCTCGGTCACTTTGAAGAGTTTGCTATCATTACGCAGATTGGGTCTCAGCATCCTCTCTTCAAAATATAAATGTCAAACCTTCCTTTATCTCTTCTTCTTCTTTTTTTTTTTGCCTGAGCTCTCTTTAACTCAAGGCATTCTTCTCTGTCATCGTAATAATTCTGGATGGCTATTTTCCTCGAGTCGCTCATGATCCCTTTACTTTATGAGTCACCCGGGAACTTTTCAGGGAGTATACACACATGTCGTGGTTACATGGAAGCCACACAAACGTCATGTTTTTTGTTTGTTTGGTTTTTTAAGGGCTTTCATTTCAATTAAACGATGACATGTTTCTGTGTTGAGCTAATGAACTTTTTTTCTTTTTCCTCCCTCGTCTCTGGTTCTGAAATCCTGTCAAGTGAATTCAACTCCCCTAGCTAAGCTAAACTGATTTCCATCATGCTTGAAAACATTTTGACGTAATCTCCGTGAAAAAAGAACTAATGTTCCCTGACGCTGTGTCTATGAACTCTTTTGAAGCACATTCACTCGATTTACACAAGGACAACATTGATTTTAGGCATTTTCTAAGACGAATATAGACATTTTTAATTATTCAAATTAATTGTAAAACATCTGGTCACATACTGACCTGGTTTAACTAATATAAACCTGTGTATATATTTTTTTCATCTACAGTGGTCTGCCAAAGCAGGATTTCTCAGATTTGCTGGATCCTTTCGACACCCCAGCCTTCTGCAAGCTCTACAGAGGTACCGATCCACTTCGCCACATACGCCTGAACACATCTGGGTTGCTTTCCGAGACAGCCTATAAATAATCCTGACGAGCTGCGACACAGTTAAAACAGATTGATGTTTTTGACTTAATGTAATCGTGCCAACATGTGCGACACCGACAACACGTCCGTGCTCGATCTTCTGATTCTCGGCTCTCAGTCTGTTTATGTTTGTTTTTTTTAATTAATTTTTTGGTTTTTTCAGTCGTTCCTGTCGGGAAGGTGCACGCTTTGAATATCACCTGGGCTCTTCCTCCTCAGGAGAAACACTACAGGTGAGCTACACACACTAGTATGGGGGTGGGCACATGAAGACAAGTGTCTGATTGACAATGCTTTCACTGCTTTTTAAAGAAATTGCATCAAGTCCCCGTCCCCCCCCGTCTTCTGCCGTCTTTTCTTCAAAATGAGGCCTGTTTATGTAAACATAGAATTAGACCACTCCAAACATGCTGTGCATTGCAGCACTTGTAGACAAATTGCATCATTTCTCCCGCCCCTCTTTCTCTATTTTTCACATTTTACACCCTTCTTTTTAGGGTGAAGCCTCTCCACTACATCTCGTGGCTGGTTGGTCATGAGGGCAAAGGAAGCATACTCTCGGTGCTGAGAAAAAAGTGAGTTAACGTTACAATCTATTTGTTTTGTTTTGTTTTTTTAATTTGAGGGCACTCCAGATTACAATTAAAGCCTCCTCAATTTTTGCTGGGTGTATATGAGGCTTTTCTTGTTCTGAGTGAGCTCTGAGTGTTCAAGCCCTTATCCTCAAACTATAACACTTTTGGCTGTCGCACTTGACAATATGATTCATACATTTTCATCTTTCTGGATGTAGCCGCACAAGAGCGTTTCAGCCTCTCGTTGCTAAGTGGCAGAGCGATTTGCCAAACCTCGCGTAGTCCAACAATACCAAGAGAGCCCGTCTATGACTCCCTTTACCATCTGCACTACTTTAATACCACGTTGATAAAGTGTCCCTGTTTATTCTGTGAGCTGAATTCATTTGTTGATAAATGGTGTCAGGGAGGCTTGTGTGTCTCAATTTGTATTTATGTGCGTGTGTGTGTGTGTGTGGGGGGGGGGACTTCAGAAACCGATGAGTGGCTGTTTTTATAGAATTTATACATTAAGTGCCAAGTGGATGATTTGAAATCAGGCAGATGTTCTCTGTAGAACTAAAAACATAGGCCCTATGATATTATAGACTGTTTGAGACAACGTGACTCCCAATTACTTTGTTGCTTTTTTTTTTGCTGAAAAAGTTTATTGTGGTGTATTTGTCTGTTTATTTTTGTTACTGTGTATTATTTGCTGTTTATGTCACAGCTGTTTCCGTTAATTATTTGTCTGTTGCTGATTAGAGCGGCAATTTACAAGAATTCTGGTTGTTGACTCATCTTTCTTCCTTAGATCAGTCAATTACGGTAGTCAACAACACTTTCAATCCACCACGCTTCCTCTCAGTGCCCCTCAGGTTCTGTGCTCCACTACATGTTTTACATCACTTGCTTTAGTTTGCTTTGAATATTTATTTATTTATTTACTTGTTTGTTTGTTTTAAACAGATTAAAATGACCTAGAACAAAACATAAAGGAGAAAAAAACAAAGACACACAAACAGACCTACACAAAAGTAGAAACAACAACACAAAGACCAGTGGTGGGCATGATTCCACTAATCAGCTAATAGCAGAACAATTTTTTTGCTTAGTGGATTTGTAGTTACGTTATGAGTTAGTAAAGCTAAATGTTTTGTTAGCCATGCCCACCACTGCTGAAGATAATAATAATTTAAAAACTCTTTAACGGTGAGTAAATAATAAACCTGCCAGCATTTTATCTGTTTGACAAAGAGTAGTTGGAAGTATAAACTTACTTAACTCTACCCCTAATCTTTAATCAATAAACTATTTTGTAAACAAAGTGTATTGCATTAAAAATATATTGTTATGGTCTTCATATACATAATACCCTTCTATACAAGCAATACATGCTAGATATTAGTGTATAATAAACAAACAGCATTCACAACCCCATAAGCACATATATATATATACATACAAATGCAGAGAGTGAAGATATTCCAGGAAGTGTCCAGATGTGTTGATCTGCAATTCTGAAACACCGGTACGCGTTCAATGTAAAGGTACTCATTTTATTTTCAGACTTTACTCGACAAATCTGAGCCAAAATATACACCAATACATCATCATTGTCGAGTGACTCTGTTTTTGTTGTCAGTAAACAAAAGCTTCTGGTTCACAAACGTAGCATTCAGATTTTTTATTTAAGGAGACATTAACCACCAATATCAAAACAATTTGTTGTTTTGACTAATCATGACTTTATGGTGAATACCTCAAACTAAATACTGTATTTTATGAAAAGATTGTTTACAATATTTGGAATCAGATCAACTCTACAATGATGCAACTAAAAATCCAAAACATAACACAACAACATGAATAAATTATCAAAGCCTGTTTAAAATTCAGTCTGCGTTTTTTTTATGTTTTGTGATTTTTTTTTTCTTTGCCTGTTTTTGAAGTCAATTCAGTCAATTCTGCTTTTGCTTTGACTCAACTTATATAATCATCTCATTGAGTCGTCTTTGACAGATTATATAACTTCTCAAAGTTTTAAGTAGCTTCAAGCTTGTTTGTTTTGAATGAATGAATGAATGAATGAATGAATGAATGAATAAAAGCCTTCTCACAAGGACGAACCAACATAATAACCATAAAACATTAGTTACTTTATGTATTTTTTTCTTACTCTTCTCAGGGCTCCAAAAGGAACACAAAGGTGTGTGTGTGTGTGTGTGTGTGTGTGTGTGTGTGTGTGTGTGTGTGTGTGTGTGTGTGTGTGTGTGTGT